>CM035436.1:111577865-111715365 GCA_020310875.1 Ceratopteris richardii | reverse complement strand
AATGACATTTAGTAGGATTTAACTTCAATTGTTATGAGACACTACTATAAGGTTCTTTCAGATTTTCCAAGTGCTCATGGAAATGTTGAACTGGTGCTCTCCTATCTATGCCTGAAAACACTTAAACATCATCCATGAAAATGCATAGAAAGGTTGTTAACCATTTTCCCAATATCTTATACATTGTTCGATTAAATGAGGCCAGTGCATTTTTCAGACCAAAGGACATGCGTATATAGGTGCCCCATGAAGTAAAAAAAATTGTTTTGTCCCTATCATTAGGATGAATCAATATTTGTTTGTATCCACTAAAACCATCAAAAAGACTATACAAGATATGTGCAACTACTTCTTCAAGTACCTGCTATGTGAATGGTAGACGAAAACGATCCTGAATGCTCACCTTATTTAAAGCACAAAAATCAACCCATACTCTTATTTTTCCACTATTTTTCTTTGGTAAAATAACCATGGAGGAAAGCCACCTTGAATGCTCTATAGGAGCAATATTATCTACCTCTTGTAGTTTTGTTATTTCTAGTTTTACTACCTCTGCTTATTTTGGATTGCATTGATAATGCCTACTTCTTATAGGTGTAGCTCCCTCAACTAAGGGTATTCGGTGTAATCAAAGATCCTTTGATATCCCTGTTAGATCCTTGTACGACCATGAAAACACATTTTTACATGCAAATTTTAGAAAAGTTACCTTCTATAGTAAAGGGGAATGATGCCACAACAAGGAGGCCAAGTGGACTATTTGAGGGTTCTCTTGATCTCCAAGATTTACGTCTTGAACAAGTGTTTTGAGATTTGACTTACTTGAAAAATCATCCCCACTATATCTAGGACTGGAGTTAAGATTCTGATCCCCAATAAATTCCTTGGTCCATCCTACAAGCATATCAAAAGATGGGAGGTCTTCTCTACACTCAAGCTCAACATTAGCCTTTTCTAATGCTTGGATATTTTTGGCCCTACCCTGTTAATATCAAAGTGCAAATTTTCATTTTCTAACTCTTTGTGACTTCTTTTGGATTCTTCTACAATTCCTTCATGTGGAACTTCTTCATCTATTTCATTGATTTTGACAGTGCAACATTGCACTCTCCATCATCCAATTCAATAATGTATAACCTTCTTTAGGTAAAATAGGCATTACCTGAGTGCCAATGGTATACTCAGTAGCCCTTCCCATGTCTGATTCTTCTTCTAGATGTATCAATAATTGATTGTCAGTACATGTTGAAATCCATAACTTCTTCTTTCCCCAATCCTGCAAAGCCTTTGCTTTCCTTAGCCAAAGCCTTCCCAATAATAGAGGGTAGGAATTCTCCTATGGCAGGGCAATAACAACAAAGTCTAGAACAGAGTGACAATGTTGTACTATAATAAGTACCTTTTCAACAATGTTGAGTGGTGGAACCTGGTGTTGATCTACTAATGTAAGTCAGGGTGCCACATTGGAGTTGAGTTCTAGTTTCTTCATGGTGAAATTTTTCCTCAAATTGATGCCAAAACCTCCATCTATAAAAACACGAGTAGGAGCTTTATCATTTATAAAAACTCATAGCCTCGAACTTTGATAGTCAACCAAGGGTGCATGGGGACAGTCAACCATAAAACCATCTATGCTAGGAGGTGGGCTCAAGTAGGTTGAGTGTATCATCTTCAACAAGTCACTTCTTACTTTTGAATCCAATTTTATGAGTTGGTACAACCTAACCTTATGATGAATACCTTTTAAGATTTCCTCAATGTTCATCTCTTATGTGGCTTCCTGAGAACTTGCTGGTTGGTCCCTTAGTGAAGTAGTCACCCTCTTAGATGATGGTTGGTCCTTTAGCGAAGTAGTCATCCTCTCATAAGCTCCTTCAATGTCTCCTTGGCCCTTCCAACCAACCTTCTTTTCCTATTTTTTATCTCTGGGTCCGTGTTGTTCCTCCCTACAGGTTGCCGCCCCTTGCTTGGCTCTAGTCATCATGGCCAGTGAAGAATATGAAACAACAAAACATTGAGTGGTCATACCTTCTACTTGTGGGGAGACTAATATCATATGGATTGGAGCAGGGGGACTCCTTAGGCAAGCTCTGGTATAGTGATCCTTGGCATCTCCACAATGCTCACAAAGAGGTGCACCTTCTAGTAAGGAGCACCTATTTTGCATGTGGCTATACTCACCATAGCATTAACACATTAATGGCCTATCATATCTAGGCCAAATTGGATGGTTCTCTTCTCTATTAGGTGAATTTGAAGTACTAGCATAACACAAATCAAGAACCAGAGGGTTTCCTTGCTGTTGTGCCGCCTTGAGTTAGTATCAATCCCTTGCTTCATGACCATACTTGTAACAAAATGGATAGCTTACCTTGTTAGGACAATTAACATTGGAGTGTCCACTAGTGCTGCATATTGTACACCAAACCGGACTTCGTACGTCTTGTGTAGTCTGCAAATCTTCTTGGTGAAGACAAGGTTGAGCCACTTCATGATTATTGTGGTGTGGTGATGGTGACATTATCCTCTCTTCTTGGTGCCTTTGGTACAATCTCAAGGCTAAAAACTCCTTCTGGGGTTTCGTGATAAAGTCCAAGTCTGATGCATGATTTGGTTGGGTGTCCCCTTCAAAATTTAGCCTAGCTTCTTTAATGTGTGATGTAGTTGCAACAAAATCATCAAGTGTTGCATCTAATCTAAGAGATTCAAGAAGCTTCTACTGAGATGACCAGGGTAGAGCTTTCTCTATCCATTTTTGTAACTAGGAAATCACTTGGAGCATGTGGGAGATGTGAAGCAAGTGCTTTTGTCCTAGTGTGAAGTTCTTGAAAGGATTCAACTAATCTCAGCTTTAGGTTCTCTATGTGATCTAGAGCTCTTTGTGAGGAGTCACTTGGTCGCGGAACTTGATATGCAACCTAGAGAGTAAATGAGAAAGATCCTCCATTGGCATTATTGCTTCTTCTAAAGTATCTAAGGAAAAATATAATGTCCTCCTTGGCTGCTCCTTTGAGGGTGGTGTGGTAGCCAAATCTATAGAGAAATTTAAAGGGGATAGAGGAGATCTAGGTTGACTAGTCAAAGGTAAGGATGGTTTCTTAAGACTCCTCTATACATGAACAGGCTCCTTCTCTACTCGAGTGTGGGTCATGTACGCACTTGCTAGATACAAAAGAAATAATAATGCAAAAACAAGTTTTCTTTGTACTAAAGGCCTCACACAGAAATGCAAGGGTCCCAACAGGCATGCCAGACTATAGATGAGGTTCTAAGGGACCCTACTTATAGCATTATTAAACTATACACACTTCTATTACTCTGCCTACTCAAGGGAGGTTCTCCTTAGCAAAGTATACCATGTAACATTCCTATGTGCATGTACATTCACTGACAAGAGAGACACTATACTGTCATAGAACAAGTAAATTGACAAGTGCATATATGCAAGAGAACCCCAACTTCACTTCTTTGCTCACGAAATGATTACAAGGTCATACATTCTCCAATAATGATTACAAATGCCATGAATGCTCTGAATCGGTAATAAAATAAGTTAGCATGTCATTCCAAAACTAGACAAAATCAATACAAGAGCACTCACCGATGTTAGAAAGATTTCCACCTACAAGTTATCCTTTAGAAAAATTAAAACATTTTTATTGGTTAACTCTAACCCATCTATAACATTGTTGATAAGTTTATTTCTTTGATTAATCTCTCTGATACCTGTAGGAGCGCATGTGTCTACATTAGGGCTTAACCTAAAATGCCATGTAGATTCTTATTGAATCCATTTGTACATGGGGGTATGGTAAAACTAAATGAATACATATACATATGGGTATTTAAGTAATTAGGTGGATTACTATGAGGGTTTTATTGTATGTGTACTTATATATATGTGTAGATATTAAATTGATGTGTGTGAACATTTAATTTAACCATCATATGATTACATTTAACTAATATTTCTTATATTTTATACCTTAGTTAAATTATTTATTTTAATAATGTGTATATATAACAATTAAGGTATTAAACCCTTAGTGTAAAATTAAATCATAAGTATTAATGAATTATTAATTTAAAAAACAACTAAATTAAAATAAAAAATTAAAAGGTTTAAGTTATGTGTGGTGTGTGTGACTAAGTGTTTAAAGAATGATGCATATGAAATGTGTACTTAAAGTATGATAAAGTGTGTGTTTAAAGTGAGATGAGTGTGTGTGTGTTAAAGAGTGGAGAGAATGAGATGTGCACTTAAAAGTGGAATAAAGTGAGATTTAAATGTAAGGTTGTGTGAGAAAAGTGAATGAAAAGAGTGATATGTGTGTGTGTGTAAAGTAAAGTAAGGTAAAAAGAGTGGTGTTTGTGTATGTGCTAAAGAATGGTGACTAGTAAAAGTGTGTATGTGTGGTACATGTGAGCACATTAACACACACACACAAACACACACACATATATATATATATATATATACACACACACACACATACATATATATATATATATATATATATATATATATATATATATATATATATATATATATATATATATATATATATATATATATATATATATATATATATATATATATATATATATATATATATGTATGTGTGTGTGTGTGCGTTGGATTTGTTTCCCCTAATGTTTTCTTGTAGGTAATATTAGAGAATCTCTATTTTTCTTTCTTGTCTCTTCTATTATTGCATTTTCTAGCAGAGAGATGAGTATGGTCTGATGTAAGAGAAAGAAATTCCCTCCCTCCACTCTGGCAGTGGTTTTCTGAGTAGGCATGGGAAGAACTTGAGGTCACGAAATGAAGACGACCACCTGGCTAGCACGCCGATGTGCGACTATACAGAGAGAATGAGAGTATATTTCTTTTGTTTTTTTCCCCCTACTTGTGGAGGCTGAACTATTGATATATTTAGGTAGTGATGTGTGTGAACGCAGTAGGACTACCGGGGCACTTTTTTCCCTCTTTAGGAGGCCTTTTTCCCTTGTCTTGTATATATGCCTATTGCCCTAATGGGATACTTATCTTTGTACATTCTCTAGTAATACATTCAATATTATCTGTTGTGCTCCAAGATTCTTCTTCTTCGTTGTGTTGTTCACGTGCTTCCATAGACGTCTAACTCCAATAATTGGTATCAGAGCAGGTCGCCACTTCATTGAGGGCATCCTCTACACCTATCCGGTTGCAGTCTCAGATTCACACGCAATTTGGTGAGCATACTCAGTGTGTTTCAAAGATCAAAATTGCTTCGCTATGTGGTGCCAAAATCACCATCTGAGCTTGTTTCGGCCTCTGAATGCACTATTGCAGTGCTTGTGCAAGCTATTTCATCTTTTTGTGTCAAAGGTATATACCTGTTTCTACTCTCTAGTATAAGCGTCTTGAAGTCTGCTATAGGTTTAGCAGAACTTGTATGGGCAGTTATGTTTAACTTTTTAAAGTCAATTTTCTGCATCAAGGTATTTTAGTCACCGGCCATGGCTGAAAGGAGTGATGTATTTTGTATGTTGGATGTTGAGGATAAGTTGGATGGTACCAACTACCGGTTGTGGGCTTATATGATGCGACATGTATTGGTTGCAAAAGGACTATGGAACATAGTGTAGGGTGTTGAAAAACGTCCTATCACACCTGTAGTTGTTACAACAACAGGTATTAATGCTGATGCAGAAGGTGTGGAAGATGATGATATTCTGCGTATTCTCGTTTGTGTTGCGGTTCTTGCTGCACCTACTGTAGAGCAGATTCCTTCGGATGGCAGAGATGCGCAAGCACATGCATTGATTGCTTTGTCTGTCAAACGTGCCATTATTCCTCACATTCGCTCTTGCAGAACACCTAAGGATGCTTAGGATACACTTACCACATTGTACCAAGCTAGGAATGAGGCTCGTGTTGCTTACCTCTGAAAAAGGTTGGAGGGTGAGCACATGAATGAAGGTGACTCTATGGACAAATTTATAACAAAGATCAAAGACTTGAAGGAATAATTGATTTCTGCTGATGAGGATATACAAGATAGCTCACTTATAATGAATGTAGATGCATGTGTGCAGAAGTATATATAAGTATATGGGTGTATGCATGAAAATTTTAGCATGAATGTATTTAAGTAAGTTAGTATGCATGAATCTGTGATGTGATATGTGAAAGTAAGAGATGGATTAATATGTGTGTAGATGCATGTATATGTATATGTTAATGCATATGCATGTGAGTGTGTATTAGCGTAAGCATAAACTTATTGATGTGTGTTGGGATGCATGTTAGTATATGAAAGTAAATTATTGTATGTTTATATGCATGATTGATGTATGATAATACATGTGCATTTAGGATGATATGTGCATGTGTGTGCTTGTGACATGCATAGCTATTTGACTGTATGTATGTTTATTAAAAATATAAATGCATAATTATTGTATGATATTAGATGCATAAGGATGAGTGACCATGAATGCATGTGCATATTGGAAACTATGCATATTAGCATATATGAACATGTATATTAGTGTGTGCATGATTAGATGCATGGGCATGAGTGGTATGATTGTGGGATTTGAACTCAAGAACTACCATCTAGGAGTATGATGGGCTAACTACTTGCCCCAAAAGCCATGGCTGAGCATTACTTCCTAATCCTCCCTCTTAGGGTGTGTTTCAAACATCTCTTGCCTATCATTTTTTGATTCTAACACTCTCTTCCTCTTTTAGAGGTCATTGTCCTCAATGATCAATCCTTGATCTCCCCTTGAGTTGATGTCCTCAACCTTGCACAGTCTCTTGAACGATCTTGTTCTCAACCTTGGTCTCTTTAACCCTTGCTCTCAACCTTGGTCTCTAGAACCTTGCCTTTCCATTTCTTGGCCACTTTCATAGATGAGCTAATGAATGTATGCATGACAGTAGGTGTTAGTGCATAGCAATTTGTGTTAATGTGTGTGCATGATTATATGCATTCAGTAGTGAGAGTGATATGTGAGCATATGCATATTAGAAGTGTATATGCATGAATATGCATGAGCAAAAGATAAGTGCATGTATGAATAAAGCTAGTGTGTATGCATGAGAAATATATGCATGTAACTGAATGTATTAGCATAAGTGTGAATGTATGCATTAGAGTGCATGTAAATGTTTAATGTATGCATGAGCATATGCATGAGTATTAAGCATGTAAGAGAATGTATGAGAATGTTATATGTATATGTGAATTATGTTTTGTAAGTTATACTTATGTTTTTTCTCGAATGTTTTCTTGCAGAACTTGAAGAAAAAAGTATCAAAAGAGCATTGACAAAGATTGGAGATGTTTGAGGAAGTGTATCAAGCATTTGCATATTGACAGATTGAGGTGCTTATTCACTGCTCCATCTATCTTACCAAACCCAATTTAAGCCTACTTCTGCATTAGCTGTTTATATCATTATATTTGTATAGCGTTCTTCATCACTTTAGCAAAATTTTTTCATTCAAGAAAAACCTATTCATTATATTTTCATTAATCAAGTTGATATTTTTCGTGACTATAAATTTCAGATGTCTACAAAGCTTTGCTATTGTCATAATTTAGATTAGTTCATTAATAGTAAATTAATCTTAGATATTTAGTATCTCCTACATAGAAGAACTAAGAAGAGTTGTTTGAAACTCCATTAGCCTTATTAAGATCAGGATTAAGATAAGGTCATTTCTCCTTAGACAAAACAAGTAATTATAGCTATTTAATACCACGAGTAAGCTTCCATCACGATTGCATGAACCACTTGAGCTTGCTCCAAGCACCCAGCGAGTGCCGATCGATTTGGCGATTGGCTTGATCCACCAACCGGGCATCCATACTTCCCGACATTGGTGAACCTGACATGAACACTCACAATTGCAGCTTTTGACTACAATTCAAGTTTTTCTTTGCATATGCATATATATAATTCAACATGTGTTGAAGTAGCATCTACATCCTTGGGAGTTGTGGCTATTTCCTGAAATGCAATCTTCTGTGTGTCAAGGGCTGTTTTGATTATCTGAGCACCTCCACAAAGATTCAGAAGTAGGTGATCCTCATCTTGCCACCCCTCTCATCGACAATTGAAGAACTGAAAGTTCGCACTCATATTAGCAAAAGATGTATTTAGGATTTGATTAAGTGATAATAAATGTATTCAAAATTCACATAAGCACTTATTTTGAAGCTCTTCTTCGAGCCCCGTTGGTATGGTTTCTTTTACTTTCAAATTATTTGGCGAAAGTGCAAAATTTTGGTTAAATGAAAATTTTTGGTTTAAGTATAAATCATAGGTTTCATTGCAAGTCATTGGTGCATTTTCAAACATCAAAACTGGACTCCAACAGAATTATAGACTTAGTAGCTGAGCATAAAGAGAGGGTAAAGAAAGATATTCAAGACATTGTTAGGATTGTTCAAGCTAAATCAAATCAAAATATAAAAATGCATGAATTATTTAAGAACATGATGCAAGAGATGCAAGGTCAGAAACTTATTGAAACTCTACTAAAGGATAAAGGGAAGTTCACAGGAGTGAATGTAACAAACTACTTAGACACATTCAAAGAATTAGCCAAGCTTCATGGCTTACTTGAGTCGAAATGGAAAACATATCTAGGTAGACCTGCCATTGGGACAGTTAGGGTTGTTATGGATCTACATGATAAACATGAATGGGATGAATTCAGGAGTGAGTTACATAAAGAATTTTATCTAGAAGATTAAGGCCAACATAGCAGAGAGGGACTCATGAAATGGATTAGTTCCCCTAAACCTCAAATTTCTATTACTCAACTTCATAGTAAGTTCATAAACAATTTTCTCAATTACTGAGAGATGATAGGGTGGCATTAGCTCCACACATAGTCTTATATTTCCTTAAGATCTTGACCTCAGATATAAGGGTAGAGGTTGAATGAAGACATGAAGAAGCAGGTAAAAAATATGGACTTACAGATGACTGGGCCATTGTGAAAATAGTGATTGAGGCGTTTGCTCATATGAAGCAACACCAAATAGGGTTTATCCAAATACGTTTATACCCTTCCCCTTAGGCACATACGGTCAAGCACATACACACACATATTAATGTTTAGGGTAATATTAACTCACACACTCATACTTGTTTAAGGTAACTCAAATGTAAAGTAAATGCATATGATATCGCACATATACTTAACATTTCATTATTTAACTTAGGCTAGATAGATGGTGTGAAACATTGACATAGACATATTGCACATAATTTAAACATATACTTATACTGAGGGTTATATATAGAAGGCTCAATTAGGAAGTCAAATATTTCTTCTTGTGTTGATCATCCACCTTTTTCAACCTATAAGTACTTAAGAGAGACTTAATATATATATATATATATATATTCTCATAGAACATAATTTAAGAGGACTAGAGATAACCAAGCTATAGGATGCGTTTTAATATTTCTAATTGCAAGTCAGAGGGAAAAAATCCTTATGGCAACATGAAAGGTAAGGTGAAGAATCCATAATGTGTGCTAAGTAATAAGAGTCTTCTAAGAAAGACTATGAGAGAAATGCAAGTTCATTCTTCAGTTATGCATAGATACGCATTACACCCGCCTTACCCTCCTAGTATTCATTACAAATGGGTAGCTGACCTTGTAATGATGCCCAAAGCACTTGATAAAATGAGATACATAGTGCTTACAAGCGAAGACTTCATTAACTATGTTGAATGTTGAGCTCTTCATATGAATAGTATTTATAATGTATGCAAATTTCTTCTCAAAGAAGTGATTTCATGATTCTAATACATAGAAAAAGTAGTTGCCCATCTGGGACAATTAGATGTGTGAGAGGCAAAGGAATTCTTGGATCAACATGGCACTTGTTTGTCTTTGACTACTACCTCTAATCCTGAGGGTAATGGAAAGATTGGTATATGATAATACATTTGGTACTTAGTATGATGCAAGAAGATAATTGACTAGAAGATGATTTAGGCAGTATGTAATTATGTCTCTATTTAATAATGGTACATATGAAGTTCTTGAATTTGGCTGAATTCTTTTAAACTCTTTGATTTTAGGAAAAAGAGTTACTTTTCTCAAGAAAAAGATTAAAAGAAGATTTTAAATTATAATAATTAATGATTAGAAATGCTAGTAGGAATATGTGCACTTGAGAGAGTAGCTTAAGATACCCTATAGCTATTATGAAGACCTAGATAAGACATTATGATTTGAAGCTCTTAGTAGAATGAAGGCGTTGTTCTATATAGATAGGTTATGTGACTTTTTTTGGAAATACTAACAAAGTGAAATCCTCACTCCTTTTAGTGCATATCTCTAGAACGTGAGCTTTGATTTGGGGCTAGGCATTGCCTTTCAAACAAAAGAGTTAAGAAGATAATAGTCTTGACTTGATTTTAGGAATATGCCTTCTTCTACCCCAAAAAAACGAACTAAACAACAAATAAAACATCAATAGATTAAAGTTTGTTGCGAACTAAACAAAAAAATGAAGAAAAAGGAAAAGATAAAAAGTAGTATTCATGACTTAGATGTGGTCTCCAAACCACTTCTAAAAATTGTTAGGTGGGTTATAAAGGGTGCACAATGAAATAGTGGAGTTAATAGTACTTTATGATAGGATTATGGGAGCAAATCATAAGAACATTTATGTAAAATGACAAATGACGGTGAAATGAGTCGACACAAAAGATTGTGTTTAGAAATTCCAAACAATTTCCATAGGAGTAATTTGAATGATTTTTTATTGTATTATGACGTTGATTGAACGTGTTCAATCATAGCTTAGGTACTTAAAAGTCAACTTTATTTATTTTAGAACCTACATTTTCATATGAACATCATGTTTTAAATTTTCAGAAGAAAAACTTCAAATTAAAAAACCAAAAACTATTTAAGAAAAGTTCGTGACATTCTTCTATTTGACTTTGTAGGTTGAACCATGGGGATGATGTGCACATGTGTTAGGATAGATGTCGGGATGAAATCCGTTGAGGATGGTATATCTGAAAATTTTCACAATTTATCTTTGTTTTATAGGTTCCTATTGATTATGATTTCATGAAGTTCAACTTTAGATTTATCTATAGGAAGAAGAAGAAGGACCAAAGATTTATCTATGTTTAAATTCATTTTAGTGTGTATGAGGACCCTTCAATTCTCTAAATGGTTGAGCCATACGTGTGCATTAGAAACCCTATTTTCTTCTAAACCTTACAAACTTCTAACCCTATTTGTATAAAGATCACATTGATTCTTTAGAACCCTTCAAAAGCTCTATCTAAAGATCCTCTAAACCCTAAATGAAAACCCTAAATGAAAACCCTAATTATTAAACGATAGTTATGAACCATTACCCCTTGGACTCATGATTCATTATTCACCATAAGCCATGAAAAACACCAAGTGCATATCCAAAAGAAAATTATGAAGCACCATATCAACATGTACCCTAGCAGGAACCCTAATACCATTGTATTTAGAAAACATAGAACCCTTAATCTACTTCTTGGCTTAGATCATAAGAAGAGGAAAACTAAAATGAACAAAATGATTGAAGAATAGTTTAGGAAATACAAAGAGCAATTTAAGGAAATGGAATTTAACAGAAGTGAATCTATAAAATCAAACTTGGATATTGTTATAACCCTAATGCAAACAATAAATGCAATATCTAACACTATTTAGCTAATGCGCATAAGTATTAAAGACGTAAAAAATGAAATGGATTATGAGATTTCTGAATTAAAAAAAAAGGTTGACTTGTTGACTAACCAAGTCAAGAATCTACAAAATTACATTATAAAATGCTAAAAAAAATCTCTCTAGAAAAAAATTTAACTTGACATTCCAAGATATGGTACCTTGAAACACATTTATTATGGGTCATGTAAAAAAGGGGACTCAATGAAAAAGTATCAATCTCTATAAGCCAAATGCAACTTGGTTCTTGTATGTGGATGACGTTACTTGTGCGAATTAAGGAGCCTTAGGTTATCGCATGATTATTAGAGAGCTTAGATATGGCTAATAAAAATAAGTTGTAAATGATATCAAATTCAAGTGATTCATTACAAAGTATAAAGAGGAATAAACAAACAAGGTTTATTTTATGAGTGATTATTTTCTAAAGTTAATTGTAGAAACAATTTTTTTGCCACCCCTATGGATCTTCTCTCTAGGTCCAGGATTCTCATGATTTGAAGTACCATTCAAGGTTTTATATGAAGTGAAGAGAAAGGTTTCAAGGCCCAAATTTTATGAAGATTGAAGATCAAAAGTAAAGTAAAGATCGAAGAAAAGAATTGAAGTAAAGTTCTTACTACAAAGGCCGAGGAGAAGCTCACGGGCATCTTCTTGCAGTATAGTGGGAAGTCTATACTGTATTACCTGATCTCCACTGTAGCGGGATGTTCATTTTGTATTGTTTGGACCGCACTGTTGTGTATTCTGACTTGTATCATTGATTTTGTATATTGATCATTGGATGTAAATTGTTGGACCATTATTATTGAGATCGGCCATTACTTTTAGCATTTCATATTTCATTTCATATCCACGATGCTTATGAGCATACACGCACAAGTTTTCCCATTTATGGTATGAGGGTGCGGGCCTATGACATAGACGATGACCACAACACCAGGGGTGAGACACACATCATGGAGATGCCACTCACCTGATGAGGGGGACAACGCACGGAGCAGGGCATGATCCAACCCCGTGCAAACTCTCCCTTCCTTAGACCTTCCTTCGCTCTCCGACACCGGTGGGTAACATCAACCCTAAATGGGACCCGAAATAATTGTTGAAGTAGATTTAGCCAAACACCTTAAATCAACTATTTGTATCAAGGATAGTGAACGAAATGTATTACATGATCAGGGTGTAGTTTACAAAAACCTCTTGAATGCTTGCTTTAAATGCCATAGACAAGAGCATTTGACTAAAGATTGTCTTATGTTAGAAGGTAAGAGTTCCCTATCTCCTCTAGATGCTCCTTTGGATTCTACATTTGTTAGATTTAATGAAGGTCTTGAGCAAATAAGGGTTGGTCTTGTTGTTAAAAAGAATGCTCCTAAAGTCCGTAAAAAAAAAAGACTTCTTCCCATTCGAATGTGAAGAGATGGATAGGTATGTGCTTGAAGATGAAGAGGTGTTGCAAAATCCTTGATCTACACTAGCCAAATGAACTCAAGGAGTATTTGATGGGCCCTTTTATCTTGCCAATGGATGTATTAGACACCCTATGTACCTTGGAAGATCACTCTCAAAAAGATAGATCAAAATAGACAAGTTGGAGTTAGCTCAGAGGTGAAGAACTTGCTATTTTGGTGCATACACATGTCTAGTGTTTTGCATAATTCTCTGAGCACAGGAATAATTAGCTTAATTCCTTTTGGGGAACTCTAGCTGACTTAAAGAGCTAACGTTCTAGATTAATCTCATAAAAAATAATGAACCACACACTGAGAATGATGTTCAACAAGTGATGACATCATCCTCATTTTCACAAGCTGCTACAGTAATGAGTTCAGTGAGCAGAAAAATGAACTGAAAATTTTTATCTTATACTAGACAGTGTGCTGAATCCAACAAGCTTTAAATTATTGAATTTCGGTAAGTACACACTGAGAAAGACCTCTGACAATATTAGTAAAAAAGTCGGGTACCTGACAGAGAAGTGAAAATGAATAGATAGGGTTGACTTCAACTGCACATAACTGAGAATTGAAACAGCCAAATGAAATGAAAATTGGTGAGCATATAGTAGACTTATAGAGCTAACTTTACCAAGTTAAATCACTAAAAATGATGCAACAAGCTCAGATAAACCATCTCTGCAATCTGACTGAGAAAACTAAGAGATATGGCAGTGAGTAGTACACTTCACAAGAACATGGAAATATGAACTCAAATGATCATGAAAATGAAAGTATATTTACTTTGCAACACAATGGACGTACTGATAAATATGTGTGCCTTGAAACCACACCTTGATATGGCATAAAGCTCAGCTCTTTGAGGTCTTCTCTGAGGTCTCTCTAACCATGACTAAAGTTGCTATCTATGTATAATTCAGCTTGGGAGGCTAACTTACGTCAATCACTCTCCAATCAATTAGTGATTGATTTGATTCTCTATCTACCACAAATCATGAATTCCTCGCTCCTCTTTCCCTTTTTGATCAAGTGGACTCAACCACTTAAGATTCTTTCACTTTTATATTAAGTAAAGTCTTCAAAAGTTAGAAGAGGTAGTTCACAAGTAAACTTTACATTGTCTTCATTTTAAGGCTTCTTCTTTGAATTTGTGGGACTCATGCCAATACTTAGCCTCTTCATAGACTTGCTCCAATAGCTCCCGCTCAAGCCAAGTATGCTTGAGGTCTTCAATCTTCCAAGATTATCTGCAAACCTATCATAGCCTTGAATTTGCAAAGCTTCGTACCATCCAATGCTTTGGTTAGAATATTTTCACATTGTTGATGAGTGGATACATATGATATTTGAATCTCTTTGCTTAGAACCTTCTCTCGTACATAGTGATAATGAACTTCAATATGTTTAGTCCTTGCATGAAAAATAGGATTAGCTGCCAAATGAATAGAACTCATATTGTCACCAAAAATAGTTGGAGTTCCAAACTACTCCAATCCAAGATCTGTGAATAATGTCTTCATCCACATAGCTTCCTGAGTAGCTATGGCAAGACCTTTGTACTCAACCTCTGTCGAAGAAAGAGCAACTATAGTTTTCTTCTTGGATGACCATGAAATAAGCTTTGAACCTGCAAAAGTAAGATATCCTTAAGTGCTCCTTCTATCTTCCTTGGAACCAGCCCAATCCGCATCAGAAAATAGCTTCAAACCTAAATCAGATACATAAGGATAATAAAGTCCTTCATTTATGGTTCCTTTAAGATACTTGAGAATCCTTTTGGCAACATCCATGTGTTGTTTCCTTGGTGTGTGCATAAATTGACTTAGCACACTCACACTATAACATATATCTACTCTTGTCAATGTGGCATAGTTGAGACTACCCACTAGACTTTGATATGATGTGATGTTCTCTATGAGTTCACCTTCATGTGAGCTCAATTTGTGATTGACCTCCATTGGAGTACCTGCAATCTTACAATCTTGCATCTTGAATTTTGCCAACATGTCCTTAATGTACTTTCTTTGAGTGAGAAACAAACCATGATCTTTGTAGACAACTTCCAAACCTAGGAAGTAGGTAAGTAAACCCAAATCACTTATCTTGAACTCTTCTCTCATCTGATCTTTGATCTTGTTCATACCATATGCATCATTTCTTGTCAATATAATATCATCTACATATGCACATAGGTAGATGATCTCAAAGTTACTCTTTTTAATAAAGAGTGAAGGATTTGCCTTGCTTGATTGAAAGCCTTTGTCCTGGAAGAATGAAACAAGACTGAAATTCCAAGCTCTTGGGGCTTGCTTGAGACCATACAATGCTTTGTTAAGTTTACACACATAATCAGGATAAACTTGATTTTAAAAACCAGGTGGTTGTGCCATATATACCTCTTCTATTATCAACCATTCAAGAATGCATTCTTTAAATCTAGTTGAAGTATCTTCCAATTCTTGGAAGAGGCAATACTAAGCAAAACCCTAATAGTAGGCATCTTTGCCACAAGAGAGAAGGTCTCCTCATAATCAATTCCCTGAGCTTGTGCAAAGCCTTTTGCTACAAGCCTTGCCTTATACCTGTTAATGGAACCATCAGAACTCTTCTTGAGCTTATAGACCCATCTTGAGCCTATTACCTTCATAGATGAAGTCTTGGGAACCAAATCCCAAGTGTTGTTCTCCTCAAGTGCTTCAATCTCTTCCTTCATTGCATGCTTCCATTCTGATTTTGCTTTGGCCTCTTCAAAGGATGATTTCTCCTCTTGATTTATGTCCTGTGCTATGTAAATAGAATGTTTAGTTATTAATGAGCTGTCAAACCCATACCTTTCTAGTTTTTTCTTTTCCCTCATAGATCTTCTTAGGCCATGATGTGATGATTCTTCATCATGTCCAAGTTCTTGCAATTTTGCTTTACCTTTAGACTTCCATGCTTTGATCTTTTCCATCTGAGTTTCTTCATCATCTTCAAAAGTATCTTGTTCTTCAATCTTTGGTTGATGTTCTCTGCCAAGCTTTGAAAAATCTTCTTCAAGATCATATGGTAAATTGACCTTCCTACATGAATCTTCATACCATGAATTGTTCTCATCAAAAAATACATCTCTGCTTACCAAAGAATCCTTTGTTGGTAGGATTGTATAACTTGTAGCCCTTTTGATTGTTGTCATATCCAATGAATATGCACCTTTCTGCCTTTGGATCCATCTTGCCTCTAACCTGTGGAGGAACATGAGCAAAAGCAATACATCCAAAAATTTTACAATGATCTAAGCTTGGTTTTCTTCCATTCCAAGCCTCATATGGAGTCATCCCATCAAGGGATTTTGAAGGCAACCTGTTAATCAAGTAAGTGGCTATAGATACAGCCTCAGCCCATAAGTAGTTAGGTAAATGCTTTTCATTCAACATAGACCTTGCAGCTTCAACAATTGTCCTATTCTTTCTTTCTGCCACTACATTTTGCTCAGGAGTGTACCTTGTAGTTACCTCTCTTTTGATTCTTCTCTCTTGAAGAAAAGAATCAAACTCATGGGAGAATTATTCTCCCTGTGCATCTGACCTTAGCCTTTTTAGTGATTTGCCTGTTTGATTCTCCACAAGAGCCAAATATCTTTTGAAACATGAAAAAACTTCATTATTGTGTTTCATAAAGAATAGGATAGTCCATCTACTGCAATCATCAATAAACGAGACATAATACCTTGATCTAGATATTGAAGCTTCCTTGCTAGGTCCCCATACATCTGTATGAACCAACCCCAAGAGATCTTCATGCATATAACCTTTCTTCATGAATGGTAACCTATGAGACTTTCCAAATTGACATGAACTACACTTCTAAATCATATGTTGTTTTGACAAGTTAGGGAGTCCAAGTACACTTTGGTCCCTGCAAATTTGCTTTGATGATCTTTCACCAATATGTGCCAATCTCTTGTGCCATACCTCTAGTTATGTGAGTGTTTGATTACCATAATTGAAGAGAGTTATGTTCGTTGTGTCTTGCAACTCAAAGATGAATAGTCTACCTGTCTGTTCTCCCTTTGCTATTCTTCTAAACCCTTGGCTAGGGTCTTCCACATTTGATCCTCCTCTTGTGAACCTGACTTGCAATCCTTTCTCTACTATCTGCCCAACACTTATCAAATTCTTTGTAATGGTAGGGACATAGAGTTCCTTACTGAGTAGGTTGATGTTTCCATCAGGTGCTTTGACAATTCCTATTTTCTCCACAAGGTGTGTTGTATCATCTCCTATTTGTACCTCATGCTTATTCCTTGGATCTTCTAAATCTGATAGGAGTGCCACATTTCCTGCCACATGATTTGAACAACCTGAATCTATGTAGAAAACATGCCCATCAGCTTTACCTTGTGGCATAGCCATGTTCATGATCAATAATGAATCCTCTTTTTTTGAGTCTTTTGTGTTGTTATTGAAGTCTCTCCTTCCTTTGTAGCCTCCTTGATAGTTTGAATGATTGTAGTTGTTGTAGTTGCCATGATAATTGTTGAACCTTCCTCTTGAGTAGCCATAACTTCCTCTATTGTATCCTCTTCCTCTTTGATTCTTGGAATTCCTAAAGCAATTTTCAGTTGTATGATTAGTTGGTCCACAACTAGAATATGGGTTGGAGTCTTAGGATCTCCCCCTACCTTGTCTACCTCCTCTTCCTCTACCTCTGCCATGTCTTCCTCTACCTGCATAGTTAACTTGATATGTACCTCCTTCATCATCCACTTTCTTTGCCTTTCCTTTGTTATCTTTGGACTTGCTTTTATCAGTGTATAAAGCTGAAGATTGATTACCTTTAGATCTTTCTCCATTTTTGATAAGCTTTGCCTCTTGAGTGAGTAATTGTCCAATGAGTGTATTGAAATCAGGTACATGCATGTCCATGTACAAATCCATAGCTATGGTGAATGCTTCTCACTTGTAATCTACTTTCAATCCATTGATGACTTGCCTTAAAATTTTCTCTTCGTCTATTACCTCTCCAATGATTCCCAACTGATCTGCTATGTCCTTGATCTTTGTGACAAAATCAGTCATATTTTGTTTGGGAGCCTTCTTGAGAGTTGTGAAATCCAGCCATAGTTGATGCTTCCTAGCTTTAGTACTTGAAGAGAAGAAAGCTTCAAGTGCATCCCACACTTCCTGAGATGTCTTGCAACTTCTAATGTGAGGCAACAAAAAATCTGAGATAGAATTGAGGAGATAAGACCTTGCAAGTGCATCCTTGGAGCACCATGTGCTCAATCTTTCTTGCTCTTCTTGTGTTGGTTGACTTTTGTTCCTGAAACTTGGCATAACTTCATCTCCAGCCACATAACCATATAAACTTCTACCTTGGAGATACGCTTCCATTCTTAATGAGCAAGTTGAGTAGTTACCTCTGTCCAATTTGTCAATTGATGAAGGAAATCCATCTGCCATCCTTGCTCTGATACCAGTGTGAAGAGATGGATAGGTATGTGCATGAAGATGAAGAGGTGTTGCAAAATCCTTGATCTACACCAGCCAAATGAACTCCAAGAGTATGTGGTGGGCCCTTTCATCTTGAGAATGGATGTATTAGACACCCTATGTAACTTGGAAGATCACTCTCAAAAGGATAGATCAAAACAGACTAGTTGGAGTTAGCTCAGAGGTGAAGAACTTGCTATTTTGGTTCATACACCTGTCTAGTGTTTTGCATACTTATCTGAGCACAGCAGCAATTAGCTTAATTCCTTTTGGGGAAGTGTAGTTAACTTAAACAGCCAACTTTCTAGAGTAATCTCATAAAAAATATGGAACCACACACTAAGAATGATGTTTAACAAGTGATGACATCATCCCGATTTTCACGGGCTGCTATAGTAATGAGACCAATGAGCAGAGAACATAACTCAAGCTTTAAGAATCCAATAATTGAAGTTCGGTAAGCACACACTGAGAAACAACTCTGACAAGATGAGTAAAAAAGTCGGGTACCTGACAAAGAAGTGAAAATGAACAGACAGGGTTGACTTCAACTAACCATAACTGAAGATTGAAACACCCAAATGAAATGCAAATTGGTGAGCATATAGAACACTTACAGAGCTATTTTCACTAAGTTAAATCACTAAAAAGGATGCACCAAGCTCAAAGAAACTATCTCTCCAATCTAACTGAGAAAACTAAGAGATATGGCAATGAGTAGTACACTTCACAAGAACATGGAAATATGAACTCAAATGATCATGAAAATGAAAGCATATTGATTTTACAACACAATGGACGTACTGATACATATGTGTGCCTTGAAACCACACCTTGATATGGCATAAAGTGCAGCTCTTCGAGGTCTTCTCTGAGCTCTCTCTAACCATGACTAAAGCTGCCATCTATTTATAGTTGACCTTGGGAGGCTAACTTCCCTCGATCACTCTCCAACCAATTAGTGATTGATTTGATTCTCTATCTACCACAAATCACAAATTTGTGGCTCCTCTTTCCCTTTTTGATCAAGTGGACTCAACCACTTAAGATTCTTTCACTTTTACATTAAGTAAAGTCTTCAAAACTTACAAGAGGTAGTTCACAAGTGAACTTTACATTGTCTTCATTTTAAGGCTTCTTCTTTGAATTTGTGGGACTCAACATGGAACCCCTATGAGGTTCTCCTTAAAGAGGTTTTTAATCCCCTCTCTGAAGAAGACAAAGAGAACCATCAACCAGTTGGGGTAAGTGGGAAGGGGGTTTAGATAATAAACTTGCTTTGACTATTGAGAATCACCTTGCAGGTAAGGACGACTCGAAAGTTCTCTCATAGAAAAGCTAATGCTAGGAAAGAATCCTTGAAGAACTTCAAATTCACTGAAGAACGGAACAAAGCTGACTTGGATATGATGGAAAAACTTTCTCAAGAGATGGGCACTCTTCTTGAGGTAACCTCACTCCAAAGAAAAGTGGACTCTTGATTTCCTATTTCTAGGGTAAGAGGAAAATTGTGGAAAGTCTAACAGCTCTCAACTAAAGCCTATCAAGGTGATCAGAAAATATGTTTTGTGCCTTTCTCTAATTATTTATTTTATGGATTCCATCTGTATGGTTTCTTTTCATACTAAGTGGATCTATGATCCTATCAGAGCCAAGAGCATTAATCGCTAGTTGAGGTCCTTGAATTACTATCTTGAGTTCATTTGTTTGCACAAAGTCGAGATTTGGCAAGGAAAGCTTTTCAACCACCTTAGTAATGTGTCTAATAAGTACAAATGGTATGAAAAAGATAATCCTTATGGCACAGGTGGGGCTACAATCGGGGTTTACTCCAAGATTATGCACTTGATAAAAAATGTGTCCAAGAGTCACTCTCACTAGTGGATCTCTATCTCTCTTGATTTTCCTTTGTCTTTTACTCGGATTAATATATATGCTACCAATTTTAATCATCTTAGAAAGGATTGTTGGATGGAGCTCTTAAATCTTCCTGGCCCCATTATTTTGACTGATGATTTTAACATGGTTACCTATCTCACTGATAGATTGGGTAGTAAAGGGAACTGCATTTGAGGTGATGAAAAAGAGGCCTTGTTTAGGATGTGTAATCACCATGACCCTATTGATTACTCACCCTAGTCAGGGTTCACCTGGAATAACATGCAACAAGGTGATAATGCTCTTGCTGCCTGCCTGGATATATTTTATGGCAATACGCCTTTTCTTCAAGATTTCAAGGACATTAAGTGTCACATTGATCACTCCATGCTTTTATCTGACCACAAGCCCCTGATAACCACTCCTAAATAAGGCTCCCCTAACTTTTAGGCAGGGTGGCCCCACTTAGACACTATAGTCCTTAAATCTCTAGTGTGCTTGAGCATATCAAAGTTTCCTTTTAGTTGAACTTCAACCAAGGAAGATCCCCCTCTCTTAATTGGGAGAAGAGTGTCAAGGATGTGCAAAAGATTCTTACCCACTACAAGAGACTTTCCACCAAAATAAGAGCCGAAAGTAGAGAGACCATTCTTCAGTCCATCAAAGCCCATGATCTTAGCACCCCTTCCAAGGAGGTGCTAGATCTTGAGTGCCAAGGGAAGTATCTGGTTGCCAAGTTGGCTCTTCCCAACTCTAAGGGGTATTGGGTTGGGACGCATGATAGACCGGTCCAATGTAAGTATGATCTGTTAAGAACGAAAAAGTTTAAGGGATTCCTTCTAATGATTAATAAACGAGATTATGGTTTTGCTAAGACATGAAGGAGAATTCGCAAGAGGCCTTGTGCTTCTTCATTGATGTATTCTCTAGTGCTCCCAAGAGGGGGGAGTATATCCATAGGGCCAAGGCTAATATTTCTTTAAAGAGAGAGAAAATGATCTCTCCTAGCCTCATTTCCCTTTTAGACCTGCCCCTCTCTCCCAGTGAGAGTAAAGAATCCACCCATAGATTGAAACCCTCTAAATCTCCTAGACCTGATGTCATTTCTAATGAGTTGTTTTTGGAGCTTAATGATTTCCTAGCCCCATACCTCCTTTTGATATGGCAAGAGGCAACTAGCAGAGGTGCTCTTCCTATGCACATTAACACTGGTGTGATCCGACTCATCCACAAGAAAGGAGATAAAGAGAGCCTTAATAACTCGAGCCATATCACGTGTCGTACTCTTTCTACATGATTTTTGCTTTTGCTATTTCTATGAGACTTAGTCTCATTATAAACAAGATTATTCTCACTGATAACAAAGGCTTTGTTAAAGGTAGGTTTATCCTTGATGTTGTCATCTCTATCTCGGAAGGATTGGACTATGTGGAAGAGTCTAACCAGGATTAGTATTTTTTTCAAAGTAGACTTTGACAAGGCCTATGATAGAATTCAGTGGGACTTTTTCTTAGAGTCTCTTCATGATATAGGAGATGCTAAGAGATTCATTAATTATGTTAGAACTTTTTTTGGAAATGCGCTCTTTGGAATTGCTATGCATGGGCAACTCTTTGAGCCCTTCAAGCTTTGTAGATCTATTAGACAAGGGTGCCCCTTGGCTCGCTTGCTGTTTTTCGTAGCTAGTGATTCCTGTGGGGGGCTAGTTAAACATGAAATGAAAATTTTTAGGATAAAAGCATTGTTATCCCAAACTCTAATGATAGGCTTGGTTTGCAAATGTTTGTTGATGAAACTAATATGTGCACTATTGCTGAGGCTTCTTCGAATTCTTGTTTTTTTGGAGTGTCTCTAGGTCTTTTGTCTTGCAAGTGGTTCTCAAGTGAACCACACCAAAACTGGTTTTAGATCTTCCAAAAACGTGGTGCCTGATTATGTTGCTAATGCTTGTTGTCACATTTTATAGGAATAGGTTGTCTTCAAACTTTTGGGCATCCCTATGGGGATCAAAGTTTCTTTCCAAAAAAGATGGGATTGGATCACTAAGAAATTCAGAAACAAGATAATCATGTGGTATAATTCCCTATCCTCCCTGGCTCATAGAACTTTCATTCTCAAGCATTATACTTTTCCATGTATCAGCTATTTTTTGCCTTCTTGGTAGCCATCCAAAGCTTAATTGAAATAGTTCAGTGCTCTTGCAAGAAGCTTTCTATGGGGAGGTAGTGAATCTACATACAAGGTCCCTAAAGTGTCCTTGAATATATGCTACCTCCCCAAATTTTAAGGTGGATTTGGGTTGGTTTGTCCTACCAAGATGGCTCACAATCTTGCTTATAAGTGGATGTCCAGAAGCATTACCTCCACTGACATTTGGGCTCAACATCTCAAGAGAAATACTCACAAATTTTATGTTGAAAATTAAAAATCTTGGGTTAATAATCACTTATGCGATATAGTTATTTCTCCTTATATTTTTTGTCCTATTGGGAGCTCTCTTTCCTACAAGTTGTGGCTTGCCTAGATGAAGGTTAAAAATTCTTACATTCCTAACAAAACCTTCATGTACAATGTCAATTTGTTTTGTAGAGGAGGTACTGGGGTGCCTACTTTTAACAAATGCAGGAAATATGCACTTCGAGTACTTTGCCTACTCAAGGGAGGTTCTCCTTAGGGAAGTATACCCTTTGACATTCCTGTGAGCAGTCACGATCACAATAGACACATGGTATTGTAGACACTTAGAAAGAAAATTAATGAAAAATGACAATAGTGAAGGAGAAAACCACTCCTTAGTTCGAGCAGATGATTATAATTTAGGCAAAAGGAATCCTCCACAAGTTGATGATCTGTGCTAACATGTCAATCCAGAACTAAACAAAATCAATACAAGAGATTCGTCTAATACAATGAGCACAACTAAATGAAGACTTGCACTGATGAGTACAAAGATATGAAGACTTGCTTTAAGAGAAAGAGCACAAGATTATCGCTGACTCACACTGAATGACAAAACCAAGCCACTTCTTCACACTCTAGTACTATCAGCCCTCCACTAGGAAGCCCACGCTCTGTATCCTCACCACAGAGTGACTTCCTACAGTAGGCTTGTAGTCACAGAGTGCAAAGAGAGGTTGAAAAGAGATGCCAGAATAAACCCGGTATGTGTATCCCTAATACCTACTAGTCCATTGCTTTTATAGGCTCCAATAGGCCAAGAGGGCCTTGCCGGTTTCCCACGTTCACTAAATATGCGCCGATTGATTGCCCCAAAATTGGAAGTTAGATCAAATATGGTACTAGACTCCAAGATTGAATAAGATCCTCAAAAATAGGCAATCGTCACGAATAGTTGGCGGCAACAATCATCTATCTTCTTACCCTTTTAGAGTCACTTTTGAATGCAAGCTCAGATCTCTCTCTTAACCAAACAAATCACTTGGATTGAACATCTTGGTTCATTTATAAACTCCTAAGCAAAGATTGTAGGATCCACATTATGTGCCACCCATGATATTGTAATGACCCTTAGAAGCACATCCTTCACATAATTCACATAATTCTTGTGGTAGCTTTTGACCATCTGATCACGAAAGAAATCTTCTTCTGATGTCGTAGAAGCTCCATCATCATCTTTTGCCTATCTTACATATTGAGTGGTGAAAGGTGGTGGGTGGTGTGGGTGGAGTGGAGTGGAGGGTGGGTGGAGTGGAGGGTGGGTGGAGTTGAGGGAGGGTGGGTGGAGTTGAGGGTGGGTGGAGTGGAGGGTGGGTGGAGTGGAGGGTGGGTGGAGTTGGGGGAGGGTGGGTGGAGTTGAGGGTGGGTGGATTTGGGGTTGCCATGGGTGGAGTGGAGTGGAGGGTGGGTGGAGTGGAGGGTGGGTGGACTTGAGGGTGGGTGGAGTGGAGGGTGGGTGGAGTGGAGGGTGGGTGGAGTTGAGGGTGTGTGGAGTTGGGGTTGTCGTGGGTGGAGTGGAGTGGAGGGTGGGTGGAGTTTAGGGTGGAGTGGAGGATGGGTGGAGTTGAGGGTGGGTGGAGTGGAGGGTAGGTGGAGTTAGCGGGTGCTGTGGGTGGAATGGAGTGGATTTGGGGGAGGGTGGAGTGGAGGGTGAGTGGAGTTGAGCGTGGGTGGAGTTGAGGGTGGGTGGAGTTGGGGTTGTTGTTTGTGGAGTGGAATGGAGGGTGGGTAGAGTGGAGGGTGGGTGGAGTTGACGGTGGAGTGGAGTGGAGGGTGGGTGGAGTTGGCGTTGCTGTGGGTGGAGTTGGGGGAGGGTGGAGTGGAGGGTGGGTGGAGTTGTGGGTGGTGGAGTGGAGGGTGGGTGGAGTGGAGGGTGGGTGGAGTGGAGGGTGGGTGGATTTGGGGTGTTGTGGGTGGAGTGGAGTGGAGGGTGGATGGAGTTAAAAGTGCCGTGGGTGGAGTGGAGGGTGGGTGGAGTTGAGGGTGGGTGGATTTGTGGGTGCCATGCGTGGAGTGGAGTGGAGGGTGGGTGGAGTGGAGGGTAGGTGGAGTTGAGGGTGGGTGGAGTGGAGGGTGGGTGGAGCTGGGGGGTGGGTGGAGTGGAGGGTGGGTGGAGCTCGGGGAGGGTGGAGTGGAGGGTGGGTGGAGTTGGGGGAGGGTGGAGTGGAGGGTGGGTGGAGTGGAGGGTGGGTGGAGTGGAGGGTGGGTGGAGTGGAGGGTGAGTGGAGTTTGGGGAGGGTGGAGTGGAGGGTAGGTGGAGTTGAGGGTGTCGTGGGTGGAATGGAGTTGAGGATGGATGGAGTGGAGGGTGGGTGGAGTTGTGCGAGGGTGGAGTGGAGGGTGGGTGGATTTGATGGTGGGTGGGTGGAGTCAGGAGGTGGGTGGAGTCAGGAGGTGGGTGGAGTTGAGGGTCGGTGGAGTGGAGGGTGGGTGGAGTTGGGGGAGGGTGGAGTGGAGGGTGGAGTGGAATGGAGGGATGGTGGGATAGACGGACGATGGGATGCATGGATGGAGGGATGGTGGGATAGCGGGATGGAGGGAAAAGGTTGGTCTTCTCATCTCCTTCTTCAATCGCGGTCTTTATCCTCGAGCTCCACTAAATGTGAGCGAAGTCGCACATTATTGCTTACTCCTAAATCAGTTGAAATTAGACCAATATACTAGTATCAATGTTTATGCAAAGGTTCATTTATGCTTTTTTGTCGCCTCGCATCATTGCAGGAGAAAAAGAGTTATAGGCAACCATGTACGTGTGTGTGGAGAGGAGGGAATTAATGGGTCAATGGGAACGCACACCTCTGGGCTTGCAGAATTGGAGGATGGGGAAGAGGTACGACTGTGGGAGGATGCCTATGGGACACCGGAGGATGGGCGAACAACAGGGGGTGAGAGAGAGATAGAGATAGAGAGAGAGAGAGATAGAGAGAGAGAGAGAGAGAGGGGGTGGGTGGGACTAGGCACGGGGTTGGGGACGCTGAGAGGGAAGCGTGGGGGTGGGCTTCATGGGCTATGGGCGAGAGTATGAGGGGGTGGCGGGGGGGCTATGGGGGCTGCAAGCGAGAGTAGGAGGGGGTGGGGGGGCTGCGGGCGAGTGAGGGAGGGAGAGAGAGAGAGAGAGAGAGAGAGAGAGAGAGAGAGAGAGAGAGAGAGAGAGAGAGAGAGAGAGAGAGAGAGAGAGAGAGAGAGAGAGAGAGAGAGAGAGAGAGAGAGAGAGAGAGAGAGAGAGAGAGAGAGAGAGAGAAAGAGAGAGATAGAAAGAGAGAGAGAGAGAGAGAGAGAGAGAGAGAGAGAGAGAGAGAGAGAGAGAGAGAGAGAGCATTGCTGCATGCTACAGATCCCCATATCAAGTCTTTGCACCGTCCGGGTGCAACTCCTCCTTTATTTGCTTATTAAATAAGAGTTCAAACACTGAATGAGTTATGGTATGTATAGTGAATAAATTTCTTCCATCTTCACTTAATGGAGGTAATTCTACACCCTAAAGATATTGACCAAGGGTAACCTCTTACCCTACAAATCCTCTAAATGCACTGATCCATATGATAATACCTTTATCACCCTGTATGGCCCTATCCATTTGGGTGCCAATTTGGTTGAAAATGTTGGGATTTGATGCACCAAAACCAAGGATCCTTTCTGTACTAAATTGGACCTAAGATACCTGTCGTGTAATCTTTTGCACTCTTCTTGTATTACTTGAAGTTTTTGCATTGCTCCTTCTATGTATTCTTCTAATTCCACTAGTCTCCTAATGGGAGGTTCAATTCCATCGGTTGTAGCTCCAATTTCTCTTTTGATAATAAATTCGAATGGTGCGAATGCCTCTTTTCCACATACTAAGCAAAATGGACTCTCGCCAGTGGTTCCCCTTTTTGTAATTCTGAAAGCCGAAATTGCACCGATCAATGCTTGTGGCCAAAAGCTTTGATGATCAGAAAATAATTTGCACATCAACTCAATCAAAATCTTATTGGAGCTTTCAGCTTGGCCATTTGCCCTTGGATAGTAGGCAGAAGACTTTTTATGAAAAACCTTGTACCTATCAAATATAAATTGGAGCAGTTGATTTACAAAATGTGTGCCCCTATCACTAGTGATTTCCAATGGGCAACCAAATCTTGAGAAAATACGTTTATACAAAAACTTAGCTACTGTTAAAGCTATGTAGTCCATAGTAGCTTTAGCCTCTATCCATTTAGTTGCATAACATGTGGCCATCAAAATATACTTCTTACCCCCAGGTTGACCAGTTGGACTAATTGGTCTGATGAAATGAAGACCCCATCATTCGAATGGTAGTCATCCTGTAGATATGCCTAATGGTTGGAAATTCATCTTGGTTGGCCTAACAACACATCTCTCGCAGATGTCGCATTCTTTGGAAAACTTGATCGCATCCCGTAGATATGAGGCCACCATAGTCCTTTGTGGATGATTTCTATGAGCCAAATCTTCCCCTTTTAGATGCCCTTCACTATGTGCTGCCTCAAGCAAAAGGTTTACCTCCTCTGGATAAACACCCTTTCTCAAGATATCATCATGAGAATATCTATATAAATCTTCATTTATAAGTGAGCACGCTTTGATCTTAAGGAGTAATCGTCTCTTTTCTATAGGTGTTAGGTGTTCCGGAAGTTTTCCGGTAGTGAGACAATGGAGAATTCCATCATACCATTCAGCCTGAGTTGCTACTAGGAAGAGATTACTATCCACCAATTCATCATTAATACATGTTTCCTTCTTGCTCATTGCAGTCTTCGATACTTGATCTGCCATGTAGTTCTCTCTTCCTAGCTTAATATGAATATCAAATTTGAATTCTTGAAACAGAAGTAACCATCTCCAAACCCTTTGAGCTACTCTAGGCTTGTTTATCAAGTACTTCAAGGGTTGATGGTCAAATATGACTATAAAATGTACATTGAGAAGGTAATGCCGAAACTTTTGAAGAGCAAATACAATAGCCAAACCTTCCCTTTCGGTCATACTGTAGTTCCTTTCTACCTTGGTAAGTAGCCTGCTGGCATAGGAGATCGGTCTATCAATCTTGTGTGATGATGGTTGAGCCAAAACCACACCAACAACATGAAGGCTGGCATCTGTATGCACATGAAACTCCAATACCTAGTTAGGAACACTCAAAAGTGGAGCACTACATAACCTCAATTTTAGTTCAGAGAATGCTTTCTTGGCTTCAAGACTCCATGCGAAGGGGATCTTTTTATTGGTAAGCCTTGACAAGGGCTTAGCTATTTCTGAATACACTTGTATAATTCTTCTATGGTATCCTCCATGGCCCAAAAAACTTTGCACTTCCTTTGGGGATTGTGGAATAGGCATGGAAAGGATAGCAATAACCTTTGCAGGGTCAACCCTTATCCCTTCAACAGATACTATGTGACCAAGAAGAGTGCCCTTGGTGAGTAAAAAGTGACATTTAGCAGGATTTAACTTCAAAGCTGTTCTGAGACATTGCTCAAAGATTTCCTTTAGATTTTCCAAATGATCATGGAAATCATGAACTGCTGCTCTTCTATTTGTGCCTCAAAACACTGAAACGTCATCCATGAAAATGCATAGAAAGGTTGTTAACCACTTGCCCAATATCAGATACATTGTTCTATTAAATGAAGCTGGTGCATTTTTCAAGCCGAAAGCCATGCGGGTATAGACATAAGTGCCCCATGGAGTAAGGAAGGTTGTTTTGTCGCTATCATGAGGATGGATTACTATCTAATTGTAGCCACTAAAACCATCCAGGAAGCTATACAAAGTGTGCTTGGCTACTTCCTCAAGTACTTGCTCTATGAAGGGCTGAGGAAATCCATCTTGAAGAGTTACCTTATTCAAGGCATGAAAATCAATGCAGACCCTTATTTTTCCGCTATTTTTGTTGGGTACAATAACCATAGAAGAAAGCCACCTGGAATGTTCTATTGGAACAATTATACCTGCTTCTTCCAATTTTGTAATTTCCAAATTTACCACCTCTGCATACTTTGGATTGAGTCGATATGGCCTACTTCTTGCAGGCGCGGCTCCCTCAACTAAGGGTATTTAGTGCAATCCAAACTCCATAGGTATCCCTGTTCTATCTTTGTAGGACCATGCGAAGACGTTTTATTAAGCAAAAAGTAAATAAGTTACCTTCTGTAGTGTAATCTTGACTTCATAGATTGGATCATGATAATACTTCCTTGGGTTTCATTTCACTACATTGAATAAATCAAGTAAATTTACTTGAGCTTAGAGATTAAGCACTATTTGGAAAATATTTCCATTTATCTTTAGTACTTCTACAAATAGATTAGAGCATAGTGAGATTGTTTTGGATAAGCATAACAATTTTCGTTACTCTAGTGGAGTAAGTGACTTTTAACAATTATACCATGTGAAAAGTTGTTAATCGTTAATTCATAGAGACAAGGGCAAGCTGACAAGGTCTCTATAGGTGAGAAGCCGTCACAAGTTAGTGCTCAAGGTCTAGGCATATGGAGTCTGAGGATATTCTGAGTACTTATGCTATGCACATATGGACTCATTGGGCCTCAGATGGATTCCTACAGTATGCCCAAGGCAAGGACCACTACTCATTGGTGGAAATGCTTGATAGGAAGCACACAGAATAGTTTTCTACTTTTTTGTAATCTAGTATTTCAAACACCTAGCACACTCTACGCTTATTATTTGGAATCACAAATTTTGATTGCCAGGTTTTAGCTCCTTCTATATCATTTAGCACAATGATCTTTAGAAGGCGGAGAGAGTGTGGTATCCCAGTGATGTACATGCTTGGAGGAAC
This sequence comes from Ceratopteris richardii, assembly GCA_020310875.1. Taxonomy (NCBI): domain Eukaryota; kingdom Viridiplantae; phylum Streptophyta; class Polypodiopsida; order Polypodiales; family Pteridaceae; genus Ceratopteris; species Ceratopteris richardii. The sequence continues at coordinate 111,685,543 of CM035436.1, read as the reverse complement.
GAGAAGTTCCTTGCTCGGGGGATAGCCAAGGCCAAAAGGTAGAGAGTTCATACGAGGTACCTACTGACGATGGCCAGAGGAGTAGAGGATCTTATAGAGAACTCTAGATGGTGACTAGGCAAGGGCTATAAATAGGCTCAGAGGTGAGTCCCTCACATGTCATTCTCCACTTTTCACAATATCTAACAACACCAAATACCTCCTATCATGATTATATGCCCTTCATCCATATGCCAAAAGTCAACCCTTCATGAATAGCATTACGCACACCTCTCCTTCTCTTGGACTATAGAGATTCCCCTTTGCATGCGATCCTATATCTCCTTTTATCAAGTCCATGCCATCTCGTTCATCATTTGGTTCAACGAAATGAAGAGTTCTCAGCATAAAGCTCCCCCTTGAGCCATAACTTTCTTCATGCGGAATGCCTATTGAACGTTTTCTCTTTTTGAATCATTGTTTTACGTACAGTTCATTGGGAATTTTTATTTTTATAATATAACATGAACTATGGCATGAACTTTACTATTTGCAAGCGAAGAGCATAATTTTCATGTTTTATCATGGACATATTAAGAATAGTTCAGAACAAAAGGTCCTAAATGAACGAATTCCGATTTTATTCAAGGTCTAAAATTTGTAAATATAAGGGGAAAAATGATAGGAAGACTGTGGAGGTAGATAGGAAGTTTGTAAACTTATGTAATGGCGTCCTGTTTGTAAGGTAACGTGCTTCATGACATTTCTTTTTACATTGTTAGTAGTTTAATGACAAAGCATTTCCCTTCAATGTCATCCATGGGAAACACATTCATCCTTATTCCAATACCTCTTTAAGCACTTCATAATGATCATCGCTGTGCCCTATCCAAATATGTATGTATCTGTATATTCCGTATATTGTTATGGTGATTCTAGAGATTGAAATGTGTCAATGAGATGATCTTGCACTGTGATTCCTTTAAAGCGTTACTGGGCAGCGCCATGCTCAAGTTATACAAGTTGAAATGGATTTGAATGCTCCAAAGGATTAGCGGTTGCGTTGTTTGGCCTTGAAGTCTGATATCTGAATACGAACGATATGCTGCCCAATAGTTTGGTTTTCAAAAATGAGACATACACAGGAGACTATATTTCTGCTAACAATACAAAACATCTTTTTTTTTGACAGAACAGGAAAATTAGTCCAGGAAAAAAAAATTATACAATAATGAACCAATCACAAGAGTGAGGCTCAGAGGGATTCTAGGAATTGAATCATGGAAAGCCTAGCTGGGGAGTACATTTTAAGCAGAGAGTCTTTCCATCTATTGGGCCTAGCCCCTCTAATGACATGATATTGATCAAAGTTTCTATAGTTGGTGTCACTGATGTACTTTTTACAAAGCTGTAAGATTTTCCTGATGCCATGGCTACAGGAGAAAAGATAATCTCTAGGTTTGTCTGATCAGAAGATCTTCTCATTCCTGCTTTTTCCAAATAAACCAGAGAATATGAGCTCTAAGCATCTGCCACAGAGCAATATCCAGACTTTTACATTCCCCAAGAAGAATCTCCTTGTAACCTAGCTGGGGGAGGCCTTTGGCAATACAATACAAATTCAGAGGAAACCAAAACTTTTGGGCATTTCTACAGTTGACAAACATGTGAGCAATGTCTTCAAGCTGCCCACAAAAGGGGCATTTTCCTGGACTAATATTAACCTTCCTGGCTCTGCTTCCTGTCCACACACCTTGATGAGCAATCAACCACAGCAAATGAGCTTGCTTGGAGGTACATGCAAAGGCCCGAATAGTCCTGAATCTGTACATCCATTGGGACCTGTTCCATTGCATCCTCCATTTGGCATTGAGCTTGTTGTTGTCCCATCTGACAGAAAGTCCAACAAATTTGAAGTTTCTATAGATGTCTCCAGCAACCTCTTCCAACCCAATCCATTTGTGATAATTGTATTCCTCCAGCTTAACAATCATCCATCTCCTTTTATTCAACAATACCTGTTTACATGCAACAGACAGTCCATTATTTTCTTGGATAAAGTTACTTTCCCTTACTTGCGTGCCATCACAGAGAGAATTCCAGGAATCAAATCCAGCTTTTCTGCACTTGTTCATCTTAATGGATAAGAAGAGAGGGTTAGAATCAGAATACCACCCAATCCACTTAGAGCTTTGTAAAATAAATGAAGAATTGTTCTTAAAATAAAAAGACAGTCTGTAGTTACTCTTGATAACAGTCTAGGCTGTCCAAAAAGAGCATAAAAGTTTACTTACCTTGGGAATAACTTGGAAAGGAGAGGTAATGACATCCCACAGGAGAGGTTTGTCCAGCTTTTGTGTCCTGCAACATAAAACTCAACTACATTCCTTTTAATTAATGCAGACCAAAAATCAACAGAGTTAGTGGCCCTTAGGATCCACTTGCCAGCCATTTGAATGGCCATCTTTGATGGGCATATAAGAACCAACCCCCCCTCATCTTTTTTCATGCAACAGGTACTCCAAGCAACTTTGGGTATTTTACTCGTTTGCTGAGTTCCCCCCCATAAGAATCTTCTGGACAGGGCAATTACCTGGGCAAGTTGCTTTTTTTTGGGCATCCAGCAAGCAAAAAAGTAAGTCAAAATAGGTAAAATATAATGTTTTAAAACAAAAGCTCTTTGGGAAAGAGTTTGTTGGAAGGACATCCATTGAAACACTTTAGTTCTAAATTTATGAAATACCCAGTTCCATCTCTGCTCAAAAGACACCCCAAAGCCCATAGGTATACCTAGCAGTCTGAAAATAATACCTTCCTTAATAAGATCACAGTTGTTAGCCTTAATACAATCAGGAATTTCTTTGTTAGAGGAGTAAAAACCAGTTTTAGAATGATTGATAGTAGACCCACTAGCAGTTCAGAACACTTGAAGACAATGCATGAAATTTTTAGCAGACAAGCTATCAGCCACAGTAATCATGTTAGTGTCATCAGCAGACATCTGGAGGCGAAGAGGGGAAGGGGCACCGGGAATAACCAGAGCTTTGATAGTACCCTGCTCCATGTAGTCTCTTATCAACCACCCAAGAGAATCACTAGTAATAGCAAACAGGAGAGGAGCAAGGGGACAACCTTGCCTAACAGACCTGAACAACTGAAAGGGATCAGAGAGACAACCATTCATAGCAATTCTAGAGTTAGCATTACCAAAAAGAGTACTGGTGTACTTGATAAAGCTTCTACCAGCACCAATGTCCTGAAGAGAGTGGAGGATAAAGTCCCACTCTATACGGTCATAGGCTTTGTCAAAATCAACTTTGAAGAAGAAGGAATCAATCTTATTTTCTTGAGCATAATCAATCCCTTCCCATATAGAGATAATAGTATCCAAGATGTATCTACCTTTGATGAATCCTTTTTGCTCAGGCAAAATGATCATATCCATGATAGGGCCAAGTCTCCTGGCCAAGGAAGTGGCAAAAATTTTATACAAAGACGTCAGGCAAGAAATAGGTCTCCAGTTATTCAAGTCATCCTTATCCCCTTTTTTGTGGACCAACTTAATAACACGAGAACTGATAAAGGTGGAAAGAGAACCCCTTCTAATGGCCTCTTGCCACACCAAGAGAATAATGGGCACAATGAAATCAGCAAGCTCATGAAAAAATTCATTAGGTATACCATCAAGCCGAGGAGATTTGCAGGGTTTCAATTTACTAATGGTTTCTCTAACCTCACCCACAGAAAGTGGCAGGTCCAGGATAGAAGCCAGATGCTGAGGAATCATTTTCTTCCTTTTCAGAGCAATGGTGGCCCTGGCCCTCTAGATGTCCTCCCCTCTCTTTGGAGGTCTAGAGAAAACATTGGTAAAGAAGCCAATGGCCTCCTGCAAGTTCTCCTTCATAGAAGAAGCAAACTCACCATCTCTTCTCTTTAATAAAGGGACAAAGTCCCTAGCTTTTTTCTTTTTCAAAAGATCAAACATGAATTTGTTAGGTCTGTCAACTTTTCGAGCCCAAAATTCTCTAGAGGCAACAAGAGCACCACTAGTCGAGATATAATCCTCCCATCTCAACCTTTCCTGGAGATTATTAAGATTAATCCTTCTATTAGAATCATCAGTATTACTATTTTCAATAATGTCTATCTCTCTTAGAATCATCATCCTTCTTTGTTTTGTGACTTCCTTAGCCCGGAGTTTGTAATTATAGAACAGAATCTGAATGTCTTTGATAGCTCTTTCCCAAGCAACCAAGGGAGAACGATTAGAGATAAAATGCTGGTTGAAGATACTCTTGGTCTTCTCTTTAACACAATTAATTTTAAGAAGGGAAGCGTCCAAGTGGATCCAACCAGCTCTATAGTCGGGCGAGTTTCTATCCAGTCGAACAATAAGGGGAAAATGGTCAGACATCTGGAGAGAGGGGTCAATATAGCACTTATGCTACCACAGGTCATGAAACTTATTAACATTAATGTAACACCTATCAAGCCTAGCAGACAACGGTCTACTAATACTCTTATTCCTCTAGGTGTGACCAGTACTATCAGAGCAATCAAGCAAATTGAGGGTCTTAATCATAGCAATCCACTCTTTCTTTTCCAAGCCATGCAAGATATTGTCAGGATTACCAATTCTGTCTTTTTCCAATAAAACCATATTAAAATCTCCCAGCACGATGACATCATCAGACAGGTTACTCAGCTCTTTCCAATAATTACTTCTATCAACTTGATTATTAGAAGCGTACACACTAACAATGGTGTAGTTAATATGGTCCTTGCATTTCAGGGCCACCCATTGATTGGTGCTACTCTAAGTAACTTCATCAATACAGTGAGAAAGGTAAGAAGCAATACCGATGGCAGCACCACCTTTTTTGTTGCTATGTTTAGTAAAGAACCAACAGTGTTTGCTGGAGACAATTTGGAGATTGGCCTGGAGCTCAAATCCTCCAACCTTCAGCTCTTGAAGACAAACAATGTCAGGTAACATATTAACATCCATAAGCCACATGTTCACAATTTTACCTCTTATAGGATCGGTGATCCCCTTGATATTTAGAGGCATTAAATTAATTCTATTCATGACTTAACCAAAAACAGGAGAGACCACTTTACTTCCTTAGGTTCTTTAGGGGCTTAATAATAGACCCAAATACCCGCACAACATCTTTTCTTTTGGTTTTGGGTTGTTTAGGAGATAGTCTGTTGTCGTCCATCCCCATTTCATCATCTTCTAGATCAACATTGTTCTTTTGAAAGTTTAGGATTTGTTCATTATCCTGTTGGTTGAGCTGACGAGAAAATTCATCTTTTTCCTGGTTATTCTATCCTGCACATTCTACTTCAACAGAGGAGGGGTAAATAGGTATACCAGAATCTTGCTTTTCTTTTCTGTTTCTCTTGCTACCCACATAGGTCCAGTCTCCCTCAGACACTTGAGAGGAGGTGGCTGGAGGATCTTCACAACCTTCCTAGATCCATGTATCCTGCAAATCAGATTTTTCTTCTTCAACCTGGAAAGGGTTAGACACATCTTCTAAGAGGACATCAAATTTATTACTCCAATTGTTAGTAGCCCTTTTTTTTCGCTTTGACATTGGTCCTTTTAATATTGTTAGCCTCTTGCTATTTGACCTTACCCTTGTGCTCACTTTTCTCCTTGTTATTGTCCTTCTTGTTGGCAAGAAGAGGACAATATTTTATTAAATGTCCTTGTCTAAAACAATTAAAACAGGCATTCGGGAGGTTCTTGTAACTTACCTTCTGCACATGTAACTTGCATCCATCAGAGTCTTTAAGGACTATTGAGGTTTTAACCTCTCAGGATATATCTACCTCAACAAGTATTTGGGGATCCCATTTAGGATTAAGCCCATTCCTGGCTTTTTGTCCAAGCACTTTTCCAATCATTCTCCCTAAATGCTGCACCCAGGGGTAGAATTCAATAGGAAGGTCAGGGAACTCTACCCACACAGGCACCTTGGTAGGTTTAGTTCCCTTAGGATTAAATCCAGGGTACCATCTGAACATGGGAATATTTCTGATCAGCCACTGCCCTTCAGACATAACCTGCATAACACTGTTAGTATCTTCAAAGAAAAAGAGAAAAAAATTGTTTGGAAGGTACTGAACATGCTTGATATTCATTCCCCTATTTGTCGAGTTGCTTTTAATCCATCCTCTTAGAACATCTTGGGGTGGCCTAGGCCCATGGCAGAGCCCAATCACAACTCTTTCATACAGCACATTATGCCAGCTTTTTAGAGAATTTTTATCTATCACCAGGGTATTATCCTCCAAATCGTCACCATCAGTATCTATGTTAATCCTATTCCTACCATCATCTAGACCCTCAAAAACTTTCTGTTTGCCTTTGTTATCTAGAGCACGGGTAGGGTTACCTAAAACCGCAAGATTATCGATTGTGGAAAATTCGTCTTGTTTCCTTTGCTGAAGAGCTGAAGCATACGTCCCCTCGTTTAGGTTCTGGTCACCCTTATTATGATTACCCTCGTTCTGGCATTGCATGGCATTGCAGAGACTATCCTAAAAGGTCAATACAAAACATCTTGTCTTCGTCAATTGACGGATATCTCCTAAAAGGTCCAAAGCCGTGAGGTTCGTACCTTTTTGTTTATTTTCTCATTTGCCGGATAACCGAGAGGTTGCAAAAATCCTAATCATCCTACTGTTTTCTAAACAGTTTGACTTCGAAGAAAATGAAAGAAACAAGCGATGCGAACAGAGCCTTGTCAGTTGTATACAGTGTCCCGCTGATCTGAAAGAAAGCCAGAGATAGAGCCACGTAGCTCCTCGTATATGTGACAAAGAAAAGGCAGGTTATACTGATTCGCAAAGAAAGAAAAGGCGTGTGCATGTGACATTAAATGATTGCGTACAACGATATTGTAGTGCAATGTGCAGTCGTCTATCTGATATATTTGTTCATTATCTCGCTGAGTCGTTGCAGGTAAAGTGTAGGACCAGGCGACTTACTTTAACGGAAGAGCTCACAGAAAAAAGCTAAAATATAGTTTAGGATTGTGGTGTCGGAAAATGGGCCCTATCCCCTCTGCCTTAAAAGACAGCTCATCAGAGATGACCCCACCATGAAAAGGCAAAGTATCTCATGAATCATGCGGCCGACTCACAGTCGTAAGGCAACAAGACTTTCAGGATAAAGCTTACATTTGCAGATATCTCTGATCATAAAGTCTGTGGTATCAAGATTGGCTTCATATATCCGATGGTTACTAGTAGATCGTTCCTATATCCAATGGTTACGAGTAGGTCCTCATTACTATGCACTACAGAAATTGGGGATAAACGTTTTGGGCACCATATCAACTTAAATGTAACGGATCTAAAAATGGTCGAACATGAGTTTATATTGTGTTATTTAATCATATTGTTTCGGGAGTTCGGCCATGCGCACTTAATACGTATTCTCGAGAAACACCAACCAAAGGCTTTGGAACCATAACTTTTATTTTCTTGCATTGCATATCAGAGCTAAAGTCGAACAAGCATGCTTCTTCAAAAGGAGGTATTCTGCTTCATAAGGTAAGTGTCTAACTATCGAATGCTTCTGTGTTTCTCGGAACCCAAGTTTCTCGTAAGTAACATGAAAAATTCCTGATACGACCTTGAGGACGGATCCATCTCTCGGTGTAGCAACCCGAAAAATTTTCATTATCGAATACATTTGCTAATCTATGAGCCTTATGTTTCATAGAGGAGTAATGTTGGTACTATCCTCTATACAAACTGGGGGATACTTATGGTGTAGTACTAAAAAGTGATTTAATCTAATTTAAATACATATCCATGATCCCAGCAGATACATTTTAGACCAAGGATGAACATATTTATGTATCCATCCATTGCAAATTGGACAAGTAAGCATGTTGTAGTCTTATTTAAAGCATATTCAGTGACCTGTTTGAACCTTTTTACGAGTGTCATTAAATAAGAGGGACATCAACGTAAATTTTCAGATCTATAGAAATTGCAAAACCATGTGCTAAACAGACCCGTGTAGTACATATCTGAGTAAATAAATAGTTCAAGTAAATTATTTATAATACATGTAATAACAACTAACAAATGTCGTGAGACTAATCATGGGCAATTTCGGACCCCTGAACCATATGTTCCTTTTGTACTTTTCAAAATCTTACGGTTATATAAACAACGTTCTACTACTTTCTTTTGATAGATGATTTCATGTTTGAACCATACTAGAGCACGACGTGTCCTCAATATTTAATCCACTTCTTGAACATCATATTAGTGCACCACGTGTCAAAGAATAGTCGATAGAGTCAAACGAAATGAGAGAAATTTTTTTTTTTAATAAAAGGAAGTTCAGCCTTAGCCTAATCTCCCGGACTTAAATTAAAATAAAGAAAAAAAGTTACAAGTGAATGGGACTAGTGCCCATGGGACCCCCCGAATCCCACAATGCAAGAGAGGAGTATAGCAAGCTAGAGGGCATTACAAATGAGGCGGATAAATTTATCATCACCCTCATGTGGGACCCATTTGGGTTTCAACTTGTTGTTTTCGAGGAGATAAATATAGTGATGTCTAAACGGTGGAGATCTCTTATCTCGGGAGATTCTTTTACCTAGGAGAAACAAGGATTTCTCGATCGACCATTCCTTAGGAGTTTGGCCAAAATTGACAGCACATCGCTCCCTCCAAATCTGCCAGAGAGTCTCACCTCTGATGGCATTCCACAACCTCGATGAGCAGTCAACCGCCTCACCCAACATCACCTGTTGCCAGTTGATTTTGTTTGTGAGTCTCAATGCTCAGGTCAAGTGACGCCAAATAACATGTGACTTTGGGGCAGTTGAAGAACAGGTGAGCTAAATCTTCGATGCACCGATGGCAATGCTTGCACCATGGTGGCACACCACAGATTTTGTTAGCCCTTGCATTGGACCAGATACCTTTATGCAAGATCTCCCACATGAGAACGGACTTTTTGACCTCAATTAGGGGGTGCCAAATAGACATGAATTTGAGTTCCCACCAAAGTTTGGTCCAAGAAAGGCACCATCTCTTGTTAAGAGTGTGGTGAACATCTAAATCCTCTTTGAAGCTGGGGGTTTTGGATAGCTTCTTGCCATTGCTCCATTTGAGGCCCTCTAGGCAAGCAAGATCCTAACCGTAGAGAAGGCATGTAGTTGAGCGGTCCCATGCTAAACACCTGCTTTGAAGAAGAGTCCATTCCTCAAAGGTAACTCTAAGTCTCAGATCCAATTCTTCGAACCTAATCCACTTGCTGTTCTCTTGTTTCCAAAGTTGTTTCCACTGTTTGAACCCTTTGTTCCATAACCGCTTTGCAGTTTGGAGGTTCCAAGACTCCACCCCCCTAATGTCGCTGATCGGGAACCAAATAGAGTCATTTTGTCTTATCCCAGCCGCCCACTTCCACTCATCACTGATTCTAATGAATTGTTTGGCCTTGTTTGAGTTCTTCCATAAGGAACACACGAGGCTAGAGCCTTTAGGGGACAACGGGTGGGGGAGAACAAAAGCGTGAGAATCCCTATGTCCTTCCAACCAGGATGGCCAACTAAGGTGAGGTCTTTCGTGTTTCTGAAGATCAATTTAGCCCAAGAGGACTCCCTATTGCTCCAAGCCTTGATAAGCCACTTTGCCGCCAGCTTGTGAGCCAACCCAACAATATCCAAAATTCCTAAGCCCCCTGAGTCTTTAGGGCTAGTGCAAGTTTCCCATTTGATTTTGGGAATCCCCCTCCTGTTAGGGTCCCCAGTCCAAAGGAAGTTTCTGCAGATTCTTTCCACTTGGCGAAGTCTTTCTCCTTAGGTCTCCAAAATGAGATAAAGTAAATAATTGTAGACAACATAAATGTGTTAACACCCATAGCACGCCCTGCCAAGTTGACATGCATACCTTTCCAATGATTCAGCTTGCTATCCAGCTTGGATAGCACCTAGTTCCAGCGTTGGTCCATTGAGATGTCGAATCCCATCGGAATGCCAAGGAGACGGAAGACTTGACCGCTAGGGATAACTTGACACCCCAGATCCACCAACAATTGGGGAGTAGGTCCGCCCATTGCTCTAAAAGTAGTTTTAGCATGGTTGATTTTTGAACCTGACGCCACACAAAAGGTGTCGAGGCACCACCAAAACCCCTCAATGCTGTTTATATCATTATGCACAAAGGCATTCATGTAATCAGCAAAAAATCTCGCAATCATTTGGCCGTGATTTAGAGGTAAGGAAAGACCCTTGAGATTGCCACCGTCCATGTGATGCTTTAATAGGCAACTGAGTCACATTCCTGCGAGTATTCTAAAGGGTATTGAAAAGACTAGATCTTTCTGATCTCACTTTCCCATCACCTCTTTCAGCCTCTGTACGATTGGCATTAAATAAGAGGTACATCCACGTAAAGTTTCAGGTCTATATAAATTGTAAAACCATGTGCTAAATAGCCCCATGTAGTACTTATCGGAGTAAATAAATATTTCAAGTAAATTATTTTCAATACATGTCAACAATTAACATATGTTCCTTTTGAACTTTTCAAAATCTTACGGTTATATAAAAAACCGTCTAATAGTTCCTTCTCATACATGATCTCATGTTTGAACGATACTAGAGAACCACGTGTCCTCAGTATCTAATCCACTTCTTGGCCATCATACTAGAGCACCACGTGTCCTGGTAGATTACGTCAAAGTATTTTATAAGAAATGAGAGACATGCATTTTATAAGACAAAGATTCCTAAACGACATAACAGGTGAACAGAAAACATTTTTCTAGAAAACAGAATTCTGTCTCATCAAAATACAAGAAAGCGACATGTGAAGTGAACTCATGTTAATTTAAGCTCCTCAGACTCATCATTGACGCTTTAGTCTTATTTGCTGTTTTCACCCTCCCCACAAATTAAAAACATCCACTGCAAAAAGTACTAAAAATATTAATAAATGGTCCAACTCTCCATATTTCGAGAATATCTTTATCTGCCTTTACATGTCGTAACTTCGCAATGGAGGTTTTTGGATTAGTGTTTTATATCTATTATGCTTGTAAAACGCGGACTCCATCTATAACAAAGATTCAGATATAAAAATGCATTTAATCCGATCTCCGATTTTTTTTCAGTTTAAGGAAAAAGGTCAGGTCTTCTTTTAAATAACCATTGAGATCACTTTGATATTTAATCATAAACTTCCCAAAAGATTGAAGTTTCTATGACAAACTAACGGATGAATAGAAACCTTTTGTCTTATAGAGAGGGATATGTGGAAACCACGTAGTTACTTCATCACTAATCATAGTACGATGAAGATGTTTGAATCGTGACACTTAGCACGAGATGCAGTGGTTAACATCATTTAACTCATTCAGACGCAATATAAACATGAGCGTTTTTTTTTGTTTATTACACAAAGCGTATATACATGAGACACCAACATATCAATCATTAGTTTGAAATTTATTTTATCAACTCATAACCATCAATGCGCATCGTACATCATGCTATAATACCAAACATTGTAAGGCATCAGGCATGATACATAATACATGAAGTGTGACGTGATAAATAGGTTGGTTAAAGTGTCTCTCATTCTCTCTCTCTCTCTCTCTCTCTCTCTATATATATATATATATATATATATCCCTGTCTCTTTCTGCAACTCGGATTGTGGGCCGCACGTACGTAGCAAGTTACTTTGTAAACCCAAAAGGTCTTGTCACTCAAGTCAAATGACGTAAAACTGTAATGCTGAGGACATCGGTTTACATTCAAGAAACATAGCAATAAAACAATTAAAAAAAAACGTACGTCATAAAGATACTCTCACTCGACGGATAATGTCAGGAATCAGATGATCATCAATATATATATATATATATATATATATATATATATATATATATATATATATATATATATATATATATATATATATATATATTTATAGATATCCTTCTAATTATTTAAATGTCGAAAGGTTTTGATTGTTTTCTTATGGCAGACCAAAAAAAGAAGGTTTCTTTCTACTATGGCAATATTGTATCTCATCGTAACTCCATTTTGGCATCAAAATCTTCAAATTCGATGGGAGTAAATAAAATAGCCTGACAAGATAAACTTTCCAAACACTCATCATGAATTTTAAGAAGAGACGGAAGTATATTGGAAATTGATAACCTTAAGAAACTTTCCTTACGAAAATTGAAACGATCAGGATATTCTTCATTTACATAACAATTGGATCCTCATTTGTGACAATCCGTAATTATGAAAGTTTGTTCTTTTTTGTTTTTGTATTTGGCACCCTAATACGAGGGGATACACGTTTTCGGGTATGCGAACATGGAAATGAAGGATTCAACTATATTCGATGATGCTCGATTTTGAGTGATGAATTAGAAAATTTGAGTCTCCTAGTTCATAGTAATACAAAATTACCTTAAAAACTAACATTTCAGGTATCTAAACGTGATGGTGATACATTACAGATACGCGGTTCATCTTAGCTTGATGAGAATATTCATATACATTATAGAAATGTAGTTCTATGCAGATTATGTATTATCAGAAAAATAATAATACAATAATTAAGAAAATTAATAGATAAAGCACATGGAACTTTCCACAATAAAAAAAAAAATGCTAACAAATTGATAAAAAATTTATTCTAAGTGCGAGGTGTAGAAGGACGTGGTTTGTCAAGGTAAGGAAAACGATAAGGAGGAAGAATGTTCCGAGATAGTTCAAAGTGTTTGTACACATTAAATCCAAAATAGACTAACGGAATCCCATTGGGACTGATGTAATAAACGAATCTATCTCAGGCATTATGTTAGTGCAGTTTAGCATTCTTAGAGTTACTTGTAATTTGTAATGCATTTTATTTGTCAATGATAGTTTTATCTTACTTAAGAGACATAAACGAAGAATATAAAAATGAGCTTTCAACTTGTGATTTCTTATAACGTGTTCAGCTAAGAGAAAAAGAATGCGCTTGCAACATTAACGAGGCCTCCGAAGCTACATATATAGTGTAATGATTGTATAGTTTTCAAAGCTACAAGTAGTTATTTTCTTCAACTTATTTTCTTTTAGTTGAGGAAATGGACTTAAACAATTACAAGAATAAATCGACAATAAACGATGTAGATCCGGAAACTGACATTTCAAAGGAACCATGCAAATGAATAAAAAATGTAGCTTAGGCAGGGCCTACTGATAAATATATCATCACCCAAAAAGAGGATTATTACTTTTATATTGACTCGCGAATCTGGTGCATTCTTCAATCCTCATAATGGTTTTTTGGTTTTCACATCTTATTCTCTTCTCATTTAAATATATATATATATATATATATTAAAAGCATGTATAGTTTTTAAGATAGTGCTCAATTCAAAATTTGGTTTTGACATTTTATTTATGTACATTCTAAGCACTCTAAGTTGCAATACATAATGTAGGAGCGAAGGGCTTATCAAACGCAATGAACTTAGCTTGAGCCTAAGCTCAATTCATTATATTACAGAGATGTATATGCCTAGAGAACTCAAAAGTTCATTGTTTACGGGGTACCCAAGGTCGAATGCCAGAAACAAGATACGAGGTACAATGTCATGATGATAAAATGAGGAAAAGAATCTTAGAAACCTTAAATTTATTAGAGTTTATAGAATATTAAATTGGTAAAGTTTCAATGTGATTTGTGCTTTTATTTAGTAGGTGAAAGATCATAAATGTATGGACTTATTTTGATGCATTTGTTCATAAATAAAAAAATTACATTTTTCATATATTTTGTAAATATGAGACCATCATAGAGTGTTCATTCTAGAAAGTCAATCAAAATTTAATTAAACATAAGGATGAGAATAAAAGGTGGTCTTTGTAAATACAATTTAAGGCTATTCGTAAAAATGATCAAATCTTTACTCACATGCTCGCTCTCCAAAGCCCCGCCCTCTTCATAACTTCTATATTTGGATGTAATGAGAATTTAGAAATGCACACACTCTAGAGAGGCATCCAAGAGAGTCTGCGAGGAGAGATTGTACCAAATACTATGTAGTGCTTCATGTACTATGAACCTCTATTTTTTCATATTTTGTATTTTCTTTGTGTATGCAAGACTATTAGATCCTATAATAGTGGTATTAGATCTTGCAGGTGTCATTACAGAGGCATTTTTGTGACTTATGATTAAAATTTTATTTCTTTTTCCTCTTCTTTCTTCTATTCTTATTTATCCTTTCATTTTTGCTTTCTCTTTCAAATTCTGGTTTTTGTTTCCATTCAAGTTTCTGAACCTCAACCCGTAATTTATGCCCATATTTTATGCCCTATAATCTATACCAGCATTTACTCCTTTGGTGCTTTATGCCTATGGTTACTCCTTTGACTTACTGTGAGGCATGGAATAAGGCATAGAACATTGTCATCTTTGGCTTCCATTATACCCATGGCTCCCTTAATCATTGGCACCATTAATCATGAATGAACACTCTTTTATTAATAAGTAGAAATAAGGAGTCCCTCATTTACCAAGGAAAGGATTCGAACACACAACCTCTAGTTCACAATTCAAGTCGTTTGCCACTAGACTATTCATATGTGTTAGCAGTCTATTTCTTTTTATACTACTTAGTGTTAGCCTCAACTCTCTTACTTTTCACATTTCAAAGACCCATCCTTCATTTTTCCACTTGAATTCAATAATACTTAAAAAAACTCTAAACACTTTTACCAAGTGGGTTTGTTCCTTTACAAACCCATCGAATCTATTCATAACATGAATGAACACTCTTTTATTAATAAGTAGAAATAAGGAGTCCCTCATTTACCAAGGAAAGGATTCGAACACACAACCTCTAGTTCACAATTCAAGTCGTTTGCCACTAGACTATTCATATGTGTTAGCAGTCTATTTCTTTTTATACTACTTAGTGTTAGCCTCAACTCTCTTACTTTTCACATTTCAAAGACCCATCCTTCATTTTTCCACTTGAATTCAATAATACTTAAAAAAACTCTAAACACTTTTACCAAGTGGGTTTGTTCCTTTACAAACCCATCGAATCTATTCATAACATGGAGTTTGGTCAATAGCCTCTACTTATGTTAGTGATACAAAATCAATTCAAGATCTTGTGGAACAAAATTGAAAACACCCAAAAGGGAATTGAATAATTTGATGCCTTACTTCTAATATGTTCATAGTTGTTTCCTTCCATTCTCGCAATGCTACAAGTCTCCTAATGTGAGGGTAAATTCAGTAGTTTTGGCTTTAATTTCTTTCATGATGACGAATTGGAAAGGAGCAAGTTCCACTACAACATATGAGGGGCATACCGACGCTGCATATACCGACGGTCATAGTCAGCGTCGGTATAGCCCTCAGAAAATCTCACTAAGAGATACCGACGGTCAAGTGATCGTCGGTATGACCGTTTTAAACGGATCGTCGGTGTGGCCCGCAGCCGCCGGTATAAGCGTCGGTATAGGCGTCGGTATATGCGTCGGTATGAGCGTCGGTATAAGCGTCGGTAACTTACTGGCAACTACCGACGCGTATACCGACGTCCATACCAGCGCCTATACCGGTGGCGAATTTTTAAACATACCGCGAACCCGAGAGCAAAACTTCACATTTCTGCGCGTGTTTGAGTACTGTCGGTCTACTGTCGAACTTGTGCGCGCGAACCTGCATTGCCTTGTGCACACACACACGGATCTCTCTCTCTACACACACACACACTCTCTCGGCTTAGCTCTCACATCTTGGTAAGTGCTGCGCCTACTGATAGCATTTGTGTTTCTCTATGCTTTAGGGTTTCTAATTTCTCTTTTCATTGATTTTGCAGAAGTTCGTTGGCATCAATTGTTTGGAATTGGACAAGAGACAACCTACTTTACGCTTTGACGACAACGATTCAAAGAGAGACATACTTGTAAGTGATTCTTTTATTCGCTATTGATAGAGAGAGAAGGAGAGAGAGAGAGAGAGAGAGAGAAAGAGAGAGAGAGAGAGAGAGAGAGAGAGAGAGAGAAAGAAAGAGAGAGAGAAGGAGAAAGGAAGATACACATTAATTTACACATGCATACATACACACATACATGTACACACATGCATGCTTACATACACACACCTATACACACATGCATGCTTACATACACACACCTATACACACATGCATGCTTACATACACACACACATATACACATATGCATGCATACACACACACATAAATTTACACACATGCATACATACACACACATGCATACACACATACATACACACACATATATACACATATGCGTACATACACATACACACACACACATATACACACATACATACACACATGCATATATACACACATATACACACATGCATGCATACATACACACACATAAATTTACACACATGCATACATACACACACATGCATACACACATACATACACACACATATATACACATATGCGTACATACACATACACACACACACATATACACACATACATACACACATGCATATATACACACATATACACACATGCATGCATACATACACACACATATACCGGCATGCATGCATACACACATATATACACACATGCATACATACACACATATACACACATGCATGTATACATACACACACATGTATACGCATGCATACACATACACACACATACACATACATGCATGCATACATACACACACGTACACACACATGCACACACATGCATGCCTACATACACACACATACACATACACAAACATGTATACACATGTATACATACACACACACACATGTACACATGCATACATACACACACATATATACACACATGCATACATACACACATATAATCCTATTTTTATTTTGAAGTTTTTGTTTTACATCAAATATATAAAAATAGGATTAGGGTTTTAGGGTTAAATATTTAAGATTAGAGTTTTAGGGTTTTAAATAGGATTAGGGTTAAATATTTAAGATTAGGGTTTTAGGGTTTTAGGTCTAGATATTTAAGATTAGGGTTTTAGGGTTTAGTATTTCAGATTTAAGTCTAAGTCTTTCTGATTAGGGTTTTAGGATTTTAATACGTAGATAACATATATAATACACAAACACAAATATACATATAATACATACATACATGTAGATACATATGCATACAAAAATATACATATTTTAGATTTAAATCTTTAAGCTTAGGGTTTTAATACATAACATATATACACACATACACATACACATATAATACATATACACATGTGTATAGAAATATACATAATTTAGGTCTAGATCTTTAAAATTAGGGTTCAAAGTAGTCACCTCTGGAAGAAACGCAACAGTGAGACGAGATAAGAGCGGTTTGCTTCAAGTCGCCTCCACAAGATTATTGACAGATGAAAGGTATACATTTGTACTTCCCGAACACTGTGAGCAAGTTGTTTTAATACCAAATTCAAAAGACCCAGAGTGGCTATTTGTTTTACAAGTTGCTCCACGTAGTAGACAAATTTTTGAAAATGCAGATGTAGAAGAAAGTCCATCTCTAGTGGACTCAGAGATTCATTCGATAGTTGAGGAGGAAGAGATCATTGTTCCAGAAGAAGAGGTCATTGAAGAAGAGGTCATTGTTCGAGAAGACGAAGCAATAGACGATGATCAAGAGGAAACCAGCATAGCAAGCGATTTAGAAGCCATCAATTTAGAGATAGATATTATCGGTGCATCGGATCTTCAAGAGGATGCTAGAATAGAGGAGTTTTGAATAAAAGACTTGTACGTACTAATTTTTGGTTTTTTTTTGTTTATTCCCTATATTATTTTTCTTATCGCATGCTAGTTATTTGAGTTCTTTTATTACAGAGCACGATGGGAGACAATCCTCCAGTCACTCCACAGTCCATGACAGAGGAGCAGTTTTTGGAGTTCATCTCTCAGGTTCCTCCTGCGTATATGGCCGCTGCATCACAGTATTGGATCGCTCGTGGTAGCACTCCTCCTGGTCTCACTCCTGGCGGCCTTACTCCTGTCGGCCTCACTCCCGCTGGCCTCACTCCCGCCGGTGTCACTCTTGCCGGTGTCACTCCTGAGGGTGGTGCTACTCCCGTAGGAGGTATGTCTCCTAGCTTTGTGACTCCACCACGACCATCTTTACAGCCATCTCCTACTGGATCTACTAGTAGACATGTGCGTTCGACACCTCAGCGCGATACAGGGTCTGGCCCGTCTCGTAGATCAAGGTCACGTTCTGGAGCAGGAGGTTCTAGGAGTGGATCTACAGGTAGGTCTGGAGGCGGAGGAGGCGGTTGTTGTGGAGGCAGTGCGACGGACGTTGTGTCGCCCGCTTCTACTCCTAGGACGAGTACCTTAGATGTAGGTACGCCACGCAGTACACCACGCAGTACACCACGTACACCTTGGGGTGCTCATGACGGTGATGGATGCGGCTGACAAAGCAATGTGTGCACGCATACAACAACTTTGCTCCATCCAGTTTGGACACTCTATCATGCGGAAATGGAGTGAACAGGATAAAGATCGGAAGAATTATATCACACAGATAATTTACCAGGAGTTCTGACCAGCCGATGGACAGTCGATTGTGAGTTCAGAGTGGATTCTACATACCGCACATGAGGTCATGTCGCATCAACGATCCGAGGCTCATGATGCATTCAGAGAAGGCTTACCAAAGCCTATGTGGTTAGATGCTGAGGAGTGGGACATGATTCATGATGAGCAGCAGCAGACTCCTGATTGATATCGCCAGCAGCCACACGTCTAGACACGATTGGACCGTCACATTTGGGCAGCGGCGGATATGACACGATGCGTCATGAGTTTGTAAGTACCATTTCATTTATAGAATTTATTTGTGTTAAATTTCTCATATATATTTCTCTAATCTTTTTATATTTGTTTTAGGAGCTGGAAATGGGTCGTCCTCCAACACGATCGGAGGAGTCTTATGGATATAGTCATGGGTTGACTGCACTATTGCAGGACTTGGAGGGACGCGGTGCGGTAGTTTCATGGGAGCGTTTGCGATGAGGTAATTAATTTATAAACTTGGTTTTTACTTGTTTGTAATTTTCATGTGAATTTATCTCATTCCATTATTGTTCTTTGTTGCAGGACTGTTGATATGGAACATTCTTTGCATGTGTATGGCAGTGGAAGACCAATATTTTGTATTTGATTTCCATATGGCAATACATTGCTTTGCCACATTTTGTAAAAGCGTCATATATGACAGTGGTTTGCCACACTCTTGTACATGCTTCATTATTGAAATATATAACTTCTTTTGTACATGGTTCATTGTTCATTCTGATTATTGATCTCTTTTGTGTACAATAATACTCTCTTTCATAAAATCATATTTCGGTTGTCATTAGAGTACACGTCACATGTACTCGGTTTTTTTTGGGCAAAGTGTATTGTCTTTTGCTCAGCAACATCATGGTAATGTTGCTGTAGCAAAAGACAAAACATTCTGCCCAAAAAAAATTTTGCAGGTATGGTCGTCAGTATAAGCGACGGTACTCCCAGTAGTTTCATCGGAATAACCGTCGGTACACCCAGGAGGCGATGCAGCAGAAACCGGTTACCGACGCATATACCGACATTTATACCAACGCATGTACCGATGCATATACCGACGCTTTTACCGACGCCTATACCGACTCGTTGGTACTGATGCGGAAACCGACCTTTACACCGGCGTCGCAACAAATAAAGCCACGTTCATTTTCCTCGGTAAAAACCTCGGTATACCATCGATCTGTTGTAGTGTTCATCCTTATCATAGACCAAGAGGAATGTACTTTCCCTAGTGGTGCCTATTTTTGTTGTACAAAAGAACCATATTGCACCACTAAATGCTTGCGACAAAGAGCTATGATGGTCAAAAGCCAATTTGCACAGTAGTCCAATCAAGATCTTGTTGGGAATTTTTGCAAGCCCATTTGCTCTGGGATAAAATGCACATGAAATCTTGTGGAAAATCATGTACTTTTAAAAAATAAAGTGCATCAACTAATTTACAAAATGTGTGCCTCGATCACTAGTAACTTCTACTAGACAAGCAAACCTTGAAAATAATTGTTTGTACATAAAGTTAGCCACTATCATGGAAGTACAACCACCATTATCCTTAGCTTCCACCCACTTAGTGGAATAGCACGTGGCCTTCAAATTATTATTTTTCCCACCAGGTTGACAAACTAAGTTGATGGGTCCAATGAGTCAAGACCCCACCTTGTTAAAGGTATCCATCCATTGAAAATGACTAATGGTTGAAAACTTAGTCTAGTTGGCCCACGAGCACATCTCTGGTAGATGTCATATTCTCTTTGTAAATTTTGATAGCACCCCTTTAAATACATGGCTACAATAATCCCTTATGGAGCATTTTGTGTGCCAAGTCCTCTCCCTTGAGTTGCACTTCACTCTGTGTTGTTTGAAGGAAACAATTTACTTCTTGTGGATAAACACATTTTTGCAAGATACCATCATGTCAATATGTATACAACTAATAAATTATGAGGGAAAATTGTTTGGCTTTACACAATGATTTCCTCCTATCTAATGGTGTCATGTGTTGAGGGAATTTTCCAAAAGTGAGATGCAAAATTTCATCATATCAATCAATTTGAGCCTGTACAAGAAATGGACCACTATCCACTAGCTCATCATTAATGCATATCGACCTTTTACTCATAGTCTTCACTAGCCTAATGTGAATCTTGAAGCCATATTCTTGAAATAGTAGTAGCCCACAAGACCTTTCAAGCTACCCTAAAGAGATTATTCAAACATTCTCTTTCAATAGTACTATAATTTCTTTTTGTTTTGGTAAGTAGTTTTCTTGCATAAGCTATAGGTTGATCCACCTTGTGCATGCATTAGAGGGATGAGAGGAAGAGGAAGTTTGAGGCTTTTGTTTTGATATACCCGAAGCTAAACCATACTTATTTTTCCCTTTTTGTGAGATATAAAGTGTCTCAGTTCCATCAATCAAACCACTCCTATTCACTCTTGATTTCTGATCTTGCAAAGGAAGAAACACAACCTCATCTCTAGAGTGTGTGGATTTTTTTTATTTTCATTACATCCAAATATAAAAGTTACGATGAGAAAGGGGTTTTGAAAAGTGAGCTTGTGAGTAAACATTTGCTAGTTTTAATGGAGAGCCTTCACTTTTAATTACAAAGACCACCTTCTTTTGTGATCCTTACTTGCAAGTACGTTTTTAACGACCTTTGAGAATCAATCCTCTATGTGGGACTCATACTTACAAAATAGATGAAAAACATATTTTTTGTATTTATCATTAAATGCATCAAAATAAGCCCATGGCCTCATGAACTTTCCCCTAATAAATAAAAGCACAAATCACTTTAAAACTTTACCAATTTCACACTCCATAAACGCAATAGGTAAAGGGTATCTAAGATTCTTCTACTCATTTTATCATCATGAGTGTGTACATCATATCACCTTTCTGCTTTTCGACCTTGGCTATCCCCTGAACAATGATCTTCTAGTTCCTCTATGCATATACATCTCTAGAATATAATGAGAAGAGCTTAAGCTCAAGCTAAATGCATTGCGTTTGATGAACCCTTTGATCCTACACTATGTATTGTGCACTTGCCACTTAGAGTGGTTGGGATGTACATAAATAGACTATCAAAACCAATTTTTGAATTAAGCACTACCTTGAAACGTTACACGACTTTGAAATAAATATGTTTTTCTTACAAATGAGAAGAGAATAAGATTTGAAAACCAAATTTGTGATATAATAGACCAGAGTGTCTACTTATTGAGGAATCAATATAAAAGTACTCAAATTCAAGCACCCTTTATGTGATTCTATTGAATCTTCTTTCTTTGTGATAATATATTTATCAATAAGCCCAATGAAATGATCCATTTAAAATTCATTTTCATGCGTCTCAAATTTCGTTTCATGGCCATTTATTCTTGTAGTTGTATGAATACATTTCTTCAAATAAAAGAAAATAAGTTGAGTCATTCCTATGTTGTAGCTTTGAAGACTATACAATCAATACACTATATATGCAGATACTCATTCCTATGTTGGAAGCGCATTCTTTTTCTTTTTGTTTTTGAGGCAACAACAAAAGATAATAAATTAATGAAAGAAGTTACAATATGTGCAGGGAGGAAGGATCCCACCTTCAACCGAGAGAACTTCCGACACTGGAAGAGATCCAGAACCATAATGAATCTTTCTTCAGAATATATATATAGTAGGGTGTTTCTCCACCTTTGGGGGGGGGGTATTGAAAAACATTAATATGATAGAACTCTGCTCATTAGGGGTAGAATTGATACATTTGAGGCTGATCGAGCGAGAGGTGTACAAAATCTTTTTTAGGGGGATGGTGAAATCCTTATTTCCAGCCTTGAACACATTTTGATTTCTACTGAGCCAAATCAAGTACAATATGTGACTCCTCCAAAGATGCTAGAGGACCAAGTCTACTTGTTATTACATCCCAAGAGAATTTCTTAATTGCCCAAGCTTAGGCAGGTTCCTAATTTGAAAGGACAAGTAGAGAAGTTTCCAAAACCTTTGAACATGCCTACAATTAATGAGCAGGTGGGCCAAATCCTCCTCCACACCACATATTGTACAACTTCAGCTATTTTTATTTTTTATCTTTTGTATGCTGCTAGTCCATATTCCATTGTGGATGATGAGCCAGTGAAGGAAGGAGTGGTTGATGTTGATGGGGAAGGTCCACAAAGAAGTGAACCTGAATCTCCATCAGTAGTGGAACCAACCCACATTCCATCTACTCTTCAGTTTGATAATAATAGAGGAGATAGTTCCCCAATTTTTCTTGTACTTTCTCCACATATCTTCAACCACTTCTTGCATGTCCAGGTGCATCATCTTGCACTCCTCCATCCTTTTTTCCAAAACCTTCTTGTGCTTGAGATAGACCTGCAAACAAGCAGAAGATAGAGGGATTAGTGACCCATCTTAAAGCACTTGTGTTCCTTAATCGATTGTTGGAGATTGTGCCACAAAGCAAGCCATCCATGCGAGGGTGAATCTCGAAGAAACATGTAGCATGCAGCATCTCTCTCTCTCTCTATCTCTCTCTCTCTCTCTCTCTCTCTCTCTCTCTCTCTCTCTCTCTCTCTCTCTCTCTCTCTCTCCTCTCTCTCCCCACCCACCCATAGCCCCCGCCACCCCCTCCTACTCCCGCCTCCAGCCCCTCGAGCCCATCCCCCTACGACCCCCTCATACTCTCGCTCGCAACCCCCCCAGCCCACCCCATGCTTCCCACTCACAGTCCTTGTCCCCTACCTAGTCCCACCTACTCTCTCTCTCTCTCTCTCCCTTCCTCTCTCTCTCTCTCCCTTCCTCTCTCTCTCTCTCTCTTTTTTTCTCTCTCTCTCTCTCTCTCTCTCTCTCTCTCTGTTGTTCCCCCATCCTTCGTTGTCCCACACGCCACCCTCCCATAGCCCTTCCTCTTCCCCATCCTCAAATTCTATAAGGCCACAGGTGTGCGTTCCCATTGATCCATTAATTCCCTCCTCTCCACACACATGTACATGGTTGCCTATAACTCTTTTTCTCCCGCAATGATGCAAGGCGACAAAAAGAGCATAAATGAACCTTTGCATAAACATTGATAGCAGTACATTGGTCTGATTTTGGCTGATTTAGGAGTAAGCAATAGTGTGCGACTTCGCCCACATTTAGTGGAGCTTGAGTATAAAGCCCGCGATTGAAGGAGGAGATGAGGAGACCAACCTTTTCCCTCCATCCTGCTATCCCTCCCTCCCACCATCCCTCCATCCTTGCATCCCATCGTCCCTCCGTCCCACCATCCCTCCATTCCACTCCACCCTCCCCCAACTCCACCCAACCTCCACTCCATCCTCCCCCAACTCAACCCACCCTCCACTCCAACCACCCTCAAACTCCACCCACCCCCCAAGTCCACCCACCCTCCCCTCCACCCACCCTCAACTCCACCCACCCTTCACTCCACCCTCCCCCAACTCCACCCACCCTCCACTCCACCCTCCCTCAAATCAATTCCACCCACGGCACCCTTAACTCCACCCACCCTCCACTCCACCCTCCCCCAACTCCACTCAGCCTCCACTCTACCCACCCTCCATTCCACGCACCCTCAACTCCACCCACCCTCCACTCCACGGTCCCCCAAATCCACCCACCCTCCACTCCACCCTCTCCAAACTCCACCTACCCACCCTCCACTCCACCCTCCCCCAACTCCACCCACCCTCCACTCCACCCACCCTTAGCACCACCCACCCCCCAACTCCACCCACCCTCCACTCCGCTCACCCTCAACTCCACCCACCCTCCACTCCACTCCACCCACGACAACCCCAACTCCACCCACCCTCAACTCCACCCACCCTCGACACCACTCCACCCACCCTCCACTGCACTCCACCCACAACACCCCAACTCCAGACACCCTCCACTCCACCCACTCTCCACTCCACCACCCCCAACTCCACCCACCCTCCACTCCACCCTCCCCAAAATCCACCCACGGCAACCCCAACTCCACCCACCCCCAAATCTGCTCCACCCTCAACTCCATCCACCCTCCACTCCACCCACGGAAACCTAACCCCACCCACCCTCAACTCCACCCACCCTCAACTCCACCCACCGTCCACTCCACCCTCCCAAACTCCACCCACCCTCCACTCCACTCCACCCACAACACCCCCAAACTCCACCTACCCTCCACTCCACCCACCCTCAACTCCACCCACCCTCCACTCCACCCACCCTCCACTCCACCCACCCTCCACCCACCCTCCACTCCACTCCACCCACGACAACCCCAACTCCACCCACCCTCAACTCCACCCACCGTCCACTCCACCCACCCTCAACTCCACCCACCCTCCACTCCACCCTCCCCCAACTCCACCCACCCTCCACTCCACCCTCCACTCCACCCACCCTCCACTCCACCCTCCACTCCACTCCACCCACACCACCCACCACCTTCCACCACTCAATATGTAAGATAGGCAAAAGATGATGTTGGAGCTTCCGTGACATCAGAAGAAGATTTCTTTCGTGATCACATGGTCAAAAGCTACTACAAGAATTATGTGAATGATGTGAAGGATGTGCTTCTAAGGGTCATTACAATATCACGGGCAGCACATAATGTGGATCCTACAATCTTTTCTTAGGAGTTTATAAATGAACCAAGATGTCCAATCCAAGTGATTTGTTTGGTTAAGAGAGAGATCTCAACTTGCATTCAAAAGTGATAGTAAACGGGTAAGAAGATAAATGACTGTTGCCGCCTACGATTCATGACAACTGACTATTGTTGTGGATCTAATTTAAACTTGGAGGCTAGTACTATATTTGATCTACCCCTCCAATTTTGGGGCAATCAATCGTTGCATATTCAGTGAATGTGGGAAATCAGCAAGGCCCTCTTGGCCTATTGGAGCCTATAAATGCAATGGACTAGTACTCATTGGGGGTACACATACCGGGCTTATTCCGACATCTCTTTTGGACCTCTCCTTGCACTCTGTGACTACAAGCCTACTCTAGGAAGTCACTCTATGGTGAGGATGCAGAGCGTGGGCTTCCTAGTGGAGGGCTGATAGAGTGTGAAGAAGTGGCTTGGTTTTGTCATTCAGTGTCAGTCTGCGATATTTCTGTGCTCTTTCTCTTAGAGAAAGTCTTCATATCTTTCTACTAATCAGTGCAAGTTTTCATTTAGTTGTGCGCATTGTATTGGATGAATCTCTTGTATTGATTTTGTTTAGTTCTCAATTGACATGTTAGCACAGAGCATCAACTTGTGGAGCATTTCTTTTCCCTACATTGTAATCATCTGTTCAAACTAAGGATTGGTTTCGTCCTTTACTATTGTCATTTGTCATTAATTTTCTTTCTGAGTGTCTACAATATTGTGTGTCTATTGCGATCGTGCCTGCTCACAGGAATGTCAAAGGTTATACTTCCCTAAGGAGAACCTCCCTTGAGTAGGGGAAGTACTAGAAGTGCATATTGCCTTCATTTGTTAAAAGTAGGCACTCGAGTACCTTCTCTACAGTTTGGCACGGTCGGTGGAACACTTGCATTTTTGTGAGAGGCTCTGAGCATAGTAAATAATCCTTTTCCATTATTGCCCTACTACATCTTGCAAGTAGGTACATGACCCATACTCGAGCAGATAAGGAGCCTCTTCGTGTATAGAGGAGCCTTAAGAAATCGGCTTTACCTTTGAATAGTGAACCTAGATCCCCTCTACCTTCTTTGAATTTAACTATTGATTTGGGTGTGACACCACTGTCAAAGGAAAAGCATAGGAGAACATTAGATTTCTCCTTAGATACATCAGAGGAAACACTAGTGCCAATGGAGGATCTCTCTAACTTACTCCCTAGACTCAATATCAAATTTCCTACCTTTAAGGGAAAAGCTTATGAGGATGCTGATGATCATGTGAGGAGATTCATCTCCCTATGCCGTGAACGAGGTCTGCAAAATAGAGAGGATGCAATGCTGGTACTCTTCCCATCCACATTGGAAGGCCTTGCTGACAAATGGTACAGTCAATATGCAGATGGCCATTTTGCTACATGGGAGGCTTTGAAGACGGCGTTCTCACAAACATTTCGACCAAGTCACTCCTCGGAAAGAGCTCTAGATCATCTAGAGAACCTAAGGCTAAGATCAGGTGAATCCTTTCACAAACTTCACACTAGGACAAAAGCACTTGTTGCACTTCGGCCACATGCTGCAGGTGATTTCTTGGTTAAAAAATGGATAGAAAATGCTTTACCCAAGTCATCTCAGCGGAAACTAGGTGAGTCTCTTAGATTGGATGCAACCCTTAATGATTTTGTAGCAATGGCACCACACATTGAAGAAGCTAGGCAACATTTTGAAGGCGATACACAACCAAATTGTGCAGTAGAACTAGACCCTATTGGGTAACTGAGGAAAGAACTACAGACATTGAGAATGCAGTAAAATCACCAAGAAGAGAAGGTCTTGCCACCGCCGCCACGTCGCAGTGATGATGAAGTACTTCATCCCGAGTTAGAAGATTTGCAGAGCACTCAGGATATGAGAAGTCAGATTTGGTGTACAATATGTAACAAGAGCGGACATTCAAATGCTAATTGTTCTAACAGGGTAAGTTGTCAATTTTGTGGAAAGGATGGCCATGAAGCTAGAGACTGCTACTACCTCAAGGGAGTACACAACAACGAGGTAACCCTCAAGATTTGGATTCATATTATGCTAGTACTTCAAATGCACCTAATAGAGAGGCAAATCATCCAACGAAGCCTAGATATAATAGGCCATTGATGTGTTATCGCTATGGTGAATATGGCCATATGCAAAATAGGTGTTCCCTTCCAGAAGATGCACCTCCTTGTCAGCATTATCCAAAGGGTAAGGATCACTATACCAAAGATTTCCCAAGAAGCCACCTTGCTCCAATTCACATGATTGGAGTTTCCCCACAAGTAGAAGGTATGCCCACTCAGTCTTATGCTGTTTCATCTTCTTCAATGCCCATGATGACTAGAGCTAGACAAGCGGCAGCAACTTTTCGAGAGGAACAATGAGGTCTCCAGGATAGGGAGGAGGAAAAGAAGATGGGATCGAAGGGCCAAGAAAATATTGAAGGAGCTTATGAAAGGATGGCTACTTCACTAAGGGAGCAACCAACAGGTTTGCAAGAAGACACACATGTGGTAAATATTGAGCAGATCTCGAAAGATATTCATCACAAGGTTAGTCTGTATGAACTCATAAAGACGGATTCAAAAATAAGAAGTGACTTATTAAAGATTATACACTCTGCCTACTTGAGCCAACCACCTAGCATAGATGGTTTCATGGTTGATTTTCCCCCTGCACCCTTAGCAGACTACCAAAGCTCAAAGTTATCTGTTTTTATAAAGGATGAAGCTCTCACAGGTGTGATCATAGATGGAGGCTCTGGCATCAATTTGATGCCAGATTTCACATTGTCAATGAGGAAACTGAATTTGAACCCCACCAAGATGGCACCATTCATTGTTACACTAGCAGATCAAGATCGGGTTGCACCACTTGGCATTACTGAAAAGGTACTAATGATAGTAGAGGGTTGTCACTTTGTTCTGGATTTTGTTTTTATTGCACTTCCATAGGAGACTTCTTACCCTTTTCACCTGGGGAGGCCTTGGCTAAGGCAAGCAAAAGATTTGCAAGATTGGGGGAAAAACAAGCTATGGATTTCAACAAACACCAATAGCCAACTACAACTACATTTGGAAGAAGGATTCGACTCAGGGAGAGCTACTAGGTATACTGTGGACACTCAAGTAATGCCCTCTTTACCCCAAGAAGAAGATACATTATTGAATTGGATTATGGAAAGCACAGAGTGTTGCACAGTGGAAATCAATGAAATAGAGGAAGAAGTTACAGATGAAGGACTTGCAGAAAAAGACCATGAAGTTCACAAGGAGTTAGAGAATGAGAGTTTGCACTGGAATACAAACTTTGAAGAGGCAACAAATATAGAAGTATCAGGGAAGGAAAGTTATGAGAACACTAAGTCATAACAAATGAGAACAAAGACATGTTCTCCTTTAGAAATTACAAAAGTATGCTAAAAACAAGGAAAAATTAGCCTATTTTCAACTGTTCCATATAAATGATAAGGCCCATTTTAATAAGGGCATGAAAATCATATGCTTTTATTTCATGATACTTTGTTTCAATCTTTATTTCAATTTTTGTTTATAAAAACATGCTATATTCAACATTACAAATTCCAATTAGAACTTTAACGAATCTTAGATCATTAAAAGTACATGATTTCATGAAAAAGGAAATTGAAAAGTAATTCATTTTATTTCAAGCCCACATAAAGCATAATTCTATGCCATTTTAAAAAGGGATTAGAATACATCTACGAAGGATGCATTTTCCATGATGTTTTAAGACTTTTATGTGAAAAATAAGAGTGAATCATATAAGGAAGTCAATGCTTGCTCTTGACAATACAAAGCATAATCATACAACAACCAGGTGGCCATATATGTGTACTAGTAATAATAGCCAATTATGCCAAAAAACACCATGAGATCAAAATGAAATAGATGAGATTAAATTGACTATACATATTGAGAGAATACACCATGCATATCATCATACATGATTCTTTGATGTCTAATAATCCAAATGAAAGAGACTTTATTGATCGTTGCACATTCTATGAAATAAATCTATTAGTTTTTACATGCTAAGAGACTTCAATAAAACTTTGTCCAAGTTAGGTTAATCAAATACTCGAAGACATTGCTTTTTTCCTTGCCCCGAGTCTTTATAATCCTTTGAAAAATCGCATTTCTTTGCCTCTCTCTCCTTTCTCTCTCTCTCTGAGCATTATCATGGTCAAAGTTAAAAAGCAAGACAATATATCACGTTTGATATTACTTTGTGAGAACATATTTCATGCGTTGAAAGTGAAACGTGTAGTCTTTTTTACTTTGTTAAAGTGAAAACTATACTTTTCAGCGAGAAGTCGATGCATGGCATGGACTTCTTGCTGAGAATGAAAGAGAAAATATAAAATTCACTTTTTTCTCAATGAGCACCCACTATTTTGTTTCTAGTACACAAATCGAGACATAGGTGATTATCCAACCTCCTCTCTCTCTCTCTCTCCCTGTCTTGTGGAGGCAATAAGCATTGTTGAATTGCTTGTGACCGACTCAAAACATAGGTACTAGATATGCTCCTCGACCCTTTTTCTCTCTTTTCTATCACTCTGTCCCTTACTTACCCTCCTTTCCCTTTCTCCCCGACTTCCTCACCCTTCTTCAGCCATGACCAAAGAGCATAAAAACTATTCTACATGGATCATCGAGCTTCTACATTTCCTCATTACTGCACTTTGATTCCCTTTTGCATGCACGAAGAGGTGTGATCATACTATCCATAATCAAAGCCTTGCCACAGACTATCTATTTGTGCAATAATGAACAACATAGCTTCATTTGTTTTCCTCTCATTTTTGGTGAGATTCCGATGTCTAGCATGGACATCTTTCCAAAATCTATATTTGTTGCTCTAAGAGTATGGAATATATATTTCCATTAAAAAAATCTAGAAGGAAGAGTATGACGTAAGTGTTGATGTGTGAAACATCACAAGAAATGAATTAATGTGACCCTAGACAACCTCTATGGTCACCATTAACTCATTTCCACTCAAAACTTTGAGAAATGATAGTTAAAACCAAGAACTTTACTTCTTTAGATTTTTCCAGTCACAAAAACGACATACCTTCAGTATTTTGCTAATTTCTCTAAGCTCCAATATTATTTCTCCAAGATATTTTAGAAGATTAACATAAAAGAGTAGAGCTTTCCAACAAGCTATCATATGCTAGAAACGGATCTCTAGAATTCAAGATATAGCCTTCACAAGATGAACCTGTATGACTTCCAAAAGTGGAATTTTTGCCTATTTTAGTAAGTCTGACTCTCCAAAAATGAAAATTTGATGCCTAACATCGACTTGCAACCAAAAGTCAATGCCAAGCATCGACTTTAAGCTTTTCTATCCACTTTTTTGTTCCTAAAATAGGCACGTTTAACACACATATGATCAAAACCACTTTTATGTGGGAAGTCGATGCCAAGCATCGACTTTATGCTTAAACTCGATGCCAGGCATTGAGTTGCTCCACAAACCTCATGTTTTTAAGAAGTTCTAGCAGTACATAACACTCAAAGAATAAAACACGGACTTATGAACACAAACTCGATGCCAGGCATCGAGTTGCTTGGAAAACTTGAACTTTTGAACTCATCACACAGTAGACAAACATGGAGATGATGGAGAGAGTCTCATACACAAAACTTTACTTCATTCTTCTCATAGCTATGAAAAACTCATAAACTTTACATATGCTTTCTCACTCAGAGAAGCCCGACTATACTTAGTCATACAAAATGAACTCCTTCTCACATTCTATCACTCTCTTCCACTTCTTCTCACTCTTGAGGCAGTTGATACAAACTAAATTATATAGATTTTCTCATTCTCATGATTTTTAAAAAACTTCTAGAACTAAAGTGAACTAACTTTACATATATATACACTTGTGAATTTGTCCCTTCACATAGGCATGTGGTTTTTTCCTAAGGCTTTGACCTTCAAATATATGTCCAATTAGTGAGTGTTTCTCGAACAATAAGATCAAACTTCCTCTCACAAAGTATATATTTTTTGCTTATACAATTTTTCTAAAGACCAAAGACTGGGGCCAAGGAAAAACACAATTTTTTAGAATGTTTGATTAAAGTATCTTGGAGCGATGCAAAAAAGACGCAAAATTTATAATCTCAACCAATTCATTTCACACCAAACAAAATCAATTTCAATCTACTAGCTAGATAGGAAAGGATCTCATACAAATACAAATAACTTTTATTCATTGAATCAGTTGCACATGGACACAATTCATTGTTTTCCTAAAATTATCTAATGCTATCAAATTAGTAGCATCAATTTTTAGTATTTTCTAATTCTCTCTTAAAAGAAGGATTTTTTTATCCATTTCATAATTCTCTCTTAAAAGTGTTAGATAAGGTACTCTAAAATTAGCAAAATTGTGCTACCCTAAAGTAGTCAAAATTTTGAAACTATGTTCAAAATTTGCATATTTTTGGGGGCTTTTAGAAAACCTTGTATACTCGTATAAAGAATTTTTTAACATCATGCAAAAAAGGCTATTTTAGTGCATAGAGTTTCTCTTTTTATGACAGTTCTCGTTTGTTATGACTCACTGTTTCAGCGTGAATGCAGAGAAGATCTACCCTTTTCAGATATACCTCAAGGGTGGCCAAGAGAACATATTGCAGAGTATAAGCTAAATTTCACTCCTGCATACAGTGGGGATGATTTCTCAAGAAAGACTAGTCCCAAAACACTTGTTCAAGAAGTAAATCTAGGAGATGAAGATAATCCTCAAGTAGTCCACTTGGCCCCTTGGCTATGGCATTATCTTGTCAATGATCTTGACTATGGACCAAGATATCAATATGTCAATGATCCAAACTATGGACTAAGATCTCAATTAGTCACATCCAAACCATGGATCCAATTATCATATCTGATAATCCCAACTATGGACCAAAATATATCTCCTATAAAGTAAGTTCCAATCCACTCTGTGGAACTAATTCCATCATGCCAAGTGAAGAAATGCTAAGAAAGTATAACAACTGGTGGAACTACCACGTTCCTATAGACTTGGCTTGTTTGCGGTCACATAGAGAGTGACTGTCTCAATTGCCTCTCTCTTGTCTAATAATAAGAATATCATATGAATGAACTCTAAATCATATAAAAAAAACAATCTCATAGAATTCTCTCCCATACCATCTGTCCTACACCTAGGTAGAATACAAAGTTTGATGTCCCATACCACCAAAATTTATACCCCACATATATGCATGTATGTGATTAAAGTGGAACACTTCTCTCAAAAAAAAAAAAACAAGAATAGATTGGTGAGTACTCACAACCATATAGAATAATAATGAGATCGTGAAGTATTCCTAAAGTGTACTCACAACCATAGATACTAATAATAATGAAATTGTGAACTCTTCAAGAAGTTTTTCCTTCCCTTGATGGAAAGTCTAGAGTCATTCCTATGACTTTATCACTCATAACTATCTCAAATATCAACTCATCTTGAGTTGAGAAATGAGAAAGTATATAATGAATCAACTCAACTAGAGTTGTGAAAGATGTGGCTTGCATCAAATATCAACTCATGTGACTTAACTCAGATATTAGCTTACAAGAAATAGTAGTTTATACAACTTGTATCAATCGATAATATATGAAGTGTGAGCAACTACTAAAGTTCTCCTATTCCATGCTCTTGGCCCTAGATATATATTTTGAAAATTTTGACAGAGTCTCCTCTATTCTACTAAGAATGGTAATCGTGAAACACTGATCAATAAACAAGTATCTAGGACATGCTAGCCCATGGTGATCACATCATCTCAAAAACGTATCATAAAAACCTAGGAAAAACCTTTTCCTTTCAACATCTCCGGCATAAAAAATTTCCAATAGCAATAGATTAAAGTTTACTTTTAAGTGTTTTTTACTCATGCAAAATCTATGAACTGTTCCAGACTTTTGTAACTACTTTTCTCAAGCTTTTGTTAGGCACAAAAAGCACTTGATTTGGATCTTTTCTCATATTTTTATAACCATTTCATTAGAAGGGTCGAACACTTGATGACCAACTCTGAACATGTATAGGATCATCATCTTGAAGCCCTTAGAATGATCAAACAAACTCCACATTTCATTTTCCTTGTGCTCAAATCTAGGTCACCTTATCTTGTTTATGTTTAAAACATTTGAAGTTAAAATTCAATCAAATACACATTCAAGTGTATCATTCTATCTCTGCTGTACATGTGCTTAGGTGAGCCTAAAAACAATGTTGCTTCATTTAAAATATCGTCTAACTATGATGATGAATTCCAAAATCTTTGAATTTTGGACGTATCATAGGGTGGTTACTAGAGGAGCCTCTCCAACAAAAAATTTTGAAATTGAATCTACCAATATGAAAATAGCATGTGTTCTTTTGACACATGTACCACTCTTTGGAAAACCCTTAGAAGGGATTGTTTTGAGATACAATAGGTCATTTGATCTATCAATTGATATCCAAATTCCTTAAAATTTTCACAACATATATATAATACTATCTAATAGTATTGGTATCAATGTCATAGTATTTGGATATTTTAAGCTTTCATAATGACCAAAATACTAAGCCTCTATACCTGCAATATTTTAAAAATATGCAAAGGCTAAATTTTACTCTTTTCTTTATAAATCCCCAATGGGGCAACATTTCTTCTTGATATTTTTTGAACACCATCTAGAAGCTTTTAGTTTTAGAAAGAAAAATAATCCAATTTGAGTAAATAATCTAAGAGAACAAATCCCCTCTAGCTGACATGGTATCTAGTCATTTCACAAATTTAGATGCTTTACTTTCATGTGTAGAGATTCTTTGACCTATCAAATGATTTCAAAAAATAATGAAACTTGGTATATATAACGTGGAGGAATGTGGATTTCATTCCAACAAAAATCATACAATGTGTATCCACCAATGAAGATAAATTCGAATTGTGAAAGGCCTATGTCACTAGTTTCAGGCCTCTACCTCTATTAGTAGCACTTCTAGTACACAGGTCATTTGAGCTTTTAAAAGTATCCACATTACTTGAAAATTGTTCAACTTGTGGAGACAACTATGAGCTAATTGCCCTCCATATTTGAATAAATTTGGGAATTGCCTCAAAGAGCAGCATCCAAATCCCTATGAGGCTACTACCTCACTAACTATTTGCTCATTTATTTTTTTAAACTTAAAAATGATGAGACATGTCAATCCTTATGATTAGACATACTCATTCATTCCCTTGGATTGATGTGGAACACAGCCGGCATTTCCTCTCTCTCTCTCTCTCTCTCTCTCTCTCTCTCTCTCTCCATCCCCCAGCCCCATAGCCCACCCCCTGCCACCCCCTCATCTTTTCCCCTGCAGCCCCCACACTCACCTGCCTCCGCGGCATCTCTCTCTCTCTCTCTCTCTCTATCTCTTTGTCTCTCTCTCTCTCTCTCTCTCTCTCTCTCTCTCTCTCTCTCTCTCTCTTTCTCCCTGTCTCCTCTCTCTCTCTCTCTCTCTCTCTCTCTCTCTCTCTCTCCCCAGCCCCCCAGCCCACCCCCCACCCCCTCATCTTTTCCCCCCTAGCCCCCACACTCCCCCCCCCTCCGCGGCATCTCTCTCTCTCTCTCTCTCTCTCTCTCTCTCTCTCTCTCGGGGCAATCAATCAGCGCATATTCAGTGGACGTGAGGAATCGGCAAGGCCCTCTGGGCCTATTGGAGTCTATAAAAGTAATGGACTAGAACTCATTGGGGACATATACAGCACACGTATAGAGCTTATTTTTGGCATCTCTTTTGGTCCTCTCTTTGCACTCTGTGGCTTCAAGCCTACTGTAGGAAGTCACTCTATGGTGATGATATGGAGTGTGGGCTTGCTACTGGAGGGCTAATAGCACTATAGTGTAAAGAAGTGGCTTGGCTTTGTCATTCAGTTTGAGTCAGTGGTATTTCCGTGCTCTTCCATTAGAGAAAATCTTCATATCTTTGTATTGAGCGGTGCAAGTCTTCATCTAGTTGTGTTTGGAGCATTTCTTTTGCCTACGTTGTAATCATCTGTTCGAACTAATGAGTGGTTTAGTCTTCCACTATTTTCATTTTTCATTAATCTTCTCCATGAGTATTTACAATTCTATCCAATTATTACGATCTGCCTGCTCACAGAAATGTTAAAGGGTATACTCCCCTAAGGAGAACCTCCCTTGAGTAGGTGAAGTACCTCCTCTACAATTGATTATGACATGGAGACATATCCATGCATATAATGAGCATGTAGATCAATGCAAACCAATTAAGGATCCAAATCATCTCATGGAAAATCGATTCATTATAGTATCCACTTATTAATGGAAGTAAATATCTATGGATGACATTATAGTCATTGTGCTTCTTGCACATTCATTAACCTCATCAAAATCAATCACATAAAAGCACCTAGTATTTGTATGGATGATGATAACCATAGCACTAACTTGTGCCGACTAGGGATAAAATTCTATATCAAGTACATAGATTCCCTTGAAAAAAAATTCATGTGCTCATGAGTTATTAGAGGAAAACACATCTTAATTGTTCTTGATGGATAAACCTTGTCATTTACTCTCTAAAGGCACAATTAGCCTATGAATGCTACTTCTATCACATACCTCCTGCTCACCCTACTCATCGTGGTGATACATAAAAATGATCTTCTATAGATAGAACATGCATCATGTACTTCACCTTTCTAGAAATCATATTATCTATGTATGCATGCATCCACTCATACATATTCTTCTCTACTTCAATTACTTTATATGCTTTTAGTTATGTCCCACACATAAGACTTCCTCTCCCTTACAACACAACACCACTCTAGTTCTCACATGGCATATAACGCCATGTGGCTACAAACATTACAGCAGCACTTCTTGAGGAAAATGAAGCTTTAAAAAATAGTAACCATGATACAATGATACAATGATAGACATCAACTTAGTGGTAAGAAAATCACTTTCTTAGCTCCAAAAACTTGCAAAAAAATAAAACTTTTCCAATATGTGTTATTGGGGGCACTACACACCCTCATAATAGGGTATTTTTTGGCCCCAATGCTAGCACAAAGATCTACAAACACAGAACAACAACTGTGCTCGCTTTTGTGAATCAACATAAGTTAACATAACTTCATTTGCATAGATGAATTCATATCAAAACTAACTTTCATGCACATTCCAATGTTAGTTTCATAACATTGGAAGAAAATACAATGCAAAATTATAACTTTTGATGCGAAAAGTATCAAAATGAATATAATTGAGAGAAAAAATATGATGCAAAGATATGAAAATAAATTCATTCCTATCCAAAATGGTTCAAAATATGATTAGAAACCCCTAACTATTATTGACATAGTTAAGTAGTGATGTGTGTGAAAACTCTAGGAC
Source organism: Ceratopteris richardii (assembly GCA_020310875.1). Classification (NCBI taxonomy): domain Eukaryota; kingdom Viridiplantae; phylum Streptophyta; class Polypodiopsida; order Polypodiales; family Pteridaceae; genus Ceratopteris; species Ceratopteris richardii. Next base: position 111,648,783 of record CM035436.1, on the reverse strand, counting down.
CACTGGGGCACTTTTTTCCCTCTTTGAGAGGTTTTTTTCCCTTGGCTTCTATATATGCCTATTGCCCTAACGATGTACTTATCTTTGTAAGTTCTAGTGGTAATACATTCAGTATTCTGTGTTGTGCTCGAAGCTTCTTCTTCTTGCTTGTGCTATTTGGGTGCTTCCATAGATGTCTAACACCAACAATTGGTATTTGAGTAGGTGGCCACTTCATCTAGGGCATCTTCTACACCTCTTTAGATGTAGTCTTAGAATCGCACAAAATTTGGCCTCTAAACGCACTATCATAGTGCTTGTGTAGGCTACCTTGTCTTTTTGTGCCAAAGATATATACTAGTTTGAGTTTGCTAGTATAAGTGTCTTGAAGTCTGCTACAAGTCTAGCAAAATGCATTTGGGTAGTTCTGTTCAACTTTCTTAGATATAAGCATTTTTTGCATCAAGGTATTTTAGTCAGTGGCCATGGCTGAAAGCAGTTATGTATTTCTATGTTGATATGAATTACCCGTTGTTGGCTTATATGATGCATCATGTATTGGTCGCAAAAGGAATGTGGAATATTGTGTAGGGTGTTGAAAGATGTGTTGTTACACCTGTGAATATCGATACTACAAATACGAGTGCTAGAGCTAATGGAGATGGTGTCGAAGATGATGATATTCTACAAATTCTTATTCGTATTGTTGTTTCCATTGCATCTACGGTAGAGAAAATTCATTGGGGTGGCAGATACTCTTATGCACATGCATTGATAGCTTTGTCTGTCAAATGTGCCATTACTCCTCACATTCACTCTTGCGGAGTAGCTAAGGATTCTTGGTATACACTTACCACATTGTACGAGGCTAGGAATGAGGCTTGTGTGCTTACCTTTGTAAACAATTGGAGAGTAAGCACATGAATGAAGGTGATTCCATGGATAGGCTTCTCACAAAGGTCAAGGATTTGAAAGAACAGTTGATTTCTGCTGATGAAGTTATACCAGATAGCTCACTTGTGCAGACTGTTCTGAATGGTCTTCCTGACCCATATCAAAGTTTTGCCTCTACTCTTCATTTGATGATGAAAGATAATCCAAATGCCTTGTCATTTGAGGAGTTAGTCTCTGTTCTATTGCACTAAGATGAGTCTAGGCAGAATAGGTCCATCATGCATGTTGTAGATCAATCTTTCCTCACTAGTCAGAAGGGCAAAGGTAAATGGAGCTCTTCTACTAGTAAGCAAAAATCTGCAAATGCAGCATATTCAAAAAAGGAAGACAAGGGTGAGAAGAAATCAGAAAAGCAAAAATTGTTTTTCAAATACTATAAAGCAAATGATCATGTTATTAAGAGCTTTCCAAAACTACGTGCTAAAGACGCAAAGAAGAAAGAGGCCGGAATGGTTGTTGCTGAGGCTTAGCAAATTAGATGCATCATTGTCATATCATACTCGTTCAGGCTCTCATAGTCCCTTTTTGTATCAGATTGCTATGCTATGGCTGCCTGTAGTCTGTGTGATGAGACTGAACCCATTTTGTTTGATGAAGCAGAAAATTTAGAACATTAGATGGCTGCAATGCAATCTGAATATGATGCTACCATGAAAAATTGCACATGGTCTTTACGTGACTTGCCTCTTGACAAGAAGGCCATTGGTACTATGTGGGCATACAAGCTGAAGCATAAATCTCATGGAATAGTTGACAGGTATAAGGCTAGGCTTGTTGCAAAGGGTTATGCATAGGAAAGAGGTATTGATTTTGATGAAACCTTTGCTCCTAACTTGACAAAGGACTATTGTTCTTAGCATTTGTGCACTTGCAGCTTAGCATGGTTGGAATCTACATCAGTTGGACATGAAAAAAACATTTCTAAATGGTGACTTGGATAAAGAAGTGTATGTTTTTCAACCCCTGGCTTTATGCAGAAAGGGCATGAAAACTAGGTGTGTTGGTTAAAGAAGGCATTACATGGTTTAAAGCAATAGCCATGTGCTTGGTATGAAAAGATACATGCCTATCTGATTGCACATGGTTTTGAGAAGAGTCCAACTGAGAGCACCTTATATGTTAAGTGTACTGATGATGTGCTTTTGATCATTGTGCTATATGTTGATGACATGCTACTCACTCGTCCTCATGACATGCATATTGCTAATTTTAAGGTTGATTTGCATGCCTCATTTGAGATGTCTGATTCGGGGCATTTGCATCATGTTTTGGGCATTCAATTTATGCAACTTGATGGTGGAATGGCATTGTGTCAAATTTAAAATATATTGACACAATATTGCAGCGTTTTGGCCTTCAAGAGTGTAAGCCTATTGCCACTTCTATAGAGAGAGGTTAACGATTGAGTATTCATGATGCTGGAGATGCATTTGATGTTGTTCTCTGTAAGCAGGTTGTTGGATGCTTGATTTACTTATGCATTACTCGGCTAGATATTCAGTTTGCTCTCTCACAAATCAGGAGGTTTATGCATTGCCTAGGTGTCAAGCATTGGTAGGCGGTTAAACACATCTTTTGCTACTTGAGTGGTACTCGACTACTTGGATTGTTGCATCCCAAGCGGGGATCACTACCGCTAGATGTGCATGCTTTTTCTGAGAGTGATTGGGCTGGTTGCTATGACACTCTTGTCTCCACCAGTGGTCTTTGCTTCATGCTTGGTAGCTCATGTATATCTGGTTGAGAAAGAACCAGCCTACTGTGGCCACTTCGAGTTCTGAGGCTGAGTATAGGGTAGCTTTCATACCGACTATTGAGTGTGTGTGGCTCAAACGCCTTATGGCTGACTAGGGTGTTGGTCAGGCTTCTTCCACCACCATCTTCACTAATATTCAATGGGCATTGGCAGTTGCGAGAAACCCTGTATTCCATGCTCACACTAAGCACATTGAGGTGCATTATGATTATGTTAGGGAGAACTTCTCTACTGGGGAGATCACCTTGGCATATCTGCCCACACAAGACAACATTACAAACCTTTTTACAAAGGCTCTTCCTAGGGAGAAGTTTGAAGCTTTTTGCAAAGCTTTGGGCTTACTTCCTTTTGTGGATTGATTCCACATAGCTTGGCACTTCCTTATACATGAGTGCTAGCACCTTCTTCAGTGCATCAATCCCAAGGGGGATAATGATGTTTGTGAACACTCTAGGACTGTTGAGGCACTTTTTTCCCTCTTTAGGAGGTTTTTTTCCCTAGCTTCTATATATGCCTATCGCCCTAATGGGCTACTTATCTTTGTACATTCTAGTGGTAATACATTCAATATTGTGTGCTGTGCTCCAAGCTTCTTCTTCTTCCTTGTGTTGTTTTCGTGCTTCTGCAGATGTCTAACTCCAAGAATTATCATAATTAACTACTCAATTCACTCAAAAAAGGGTTTCTTACCAGTGAGTAGCCATCTAAAATATTGTGCAGATATGGCTTAGAATCAGCAAGGGATGCCATGTACTATTTAAAAAAAGATCATGTAGTGTAGAAGCTATATAAATTTTAATTTCTTGATTTGGATATTCTATGAAGAACGTATGACCAAAACAATGGAGCTAGGTGAGTGGTAAGCATACCTTTTAAAGAAGTATACAAAGAACTAAATATTGTCTACAGGTGGTTTCTAATTAACCAGTGAAGGTTTCCAACCACTCATTGAAAAAGCTTGGAGTCCACTTTCTATGCCAAGTGCAATCATCCAATTTGGACATCATATGAGAGAGTTATGTCCATGGTAGGTATACTAACCTTTCTCTTTCTCTTACTTCCTATCTTCCTTTTTCTCTTTCTTTACTCTTTTCTTTCTCTGTCTCTCTCTCTCTCTGTCTTATCTCTCTTCTCGTTATGTCACTAGGATTTCCTTCTTCTTCTCTCTTCATATTGTCTCATCGTTTCTCTTTCTCTTTCACATGCTTTCATCTATTTCTCTCTATCTCTCTATTTGTTTCCATCTCTTTCTTTCTTTCTCCTTCCTTCTCTTTCCTTCTTTTTCCTTCTCTTTCTCTTTTTCTTTATTGATTTTTATTTCTTCTCTTCCTCTTTCATTCTCTTTCCCTCTCCTTCTTCTTTTTCTTTTTCTTTTTGTATCTCTTCATCTCCTATTTTTTGGCCCCTTTAATTTGTCGTTCTCTTTGTCTGGAGGTTACAATAGATATAGAACTGGCATAATACTCTTACGAAGGTGCATGTGGCCTAATGGATAGGTCATCTACTGCATAACATGGAGTTCGGGTTTTCAAGACCCGTGCTACACAATCTCTGATGGGAGGAGTCAAATAGTGATATTAATGATTTACTAACATGACGTTGCTGCCATTTCTTTCAGACAAAAGATTGGACTCTCTTTTTGCTTGTGTGGATTCACAAGAGATGGATATCATCGTGAAAAAACCATCTTGAGGCCTCCATAGTTGCTCTGATTTTTTCTCCCATACAATGACGATGTCCAATATTAGCATGGAAGCTTTGCATAAAGTCATCATGAGAAGTTTTTTTGTTTTCATCTCCATCATGCTCCATGGGTCTATTGCTTACTACTCTAATACCAAATGTGAGAAGTGGAGAATGACATGCCTGAGACTCAACTCCCACCCTATTTATAGCCCTTGCCTAGTCACCATCTAGAGTTCTCTGTAAGCTCCCTCTCCTCATTTGGACATCATGAGTAGGTACCTCTTATGAACTCTCTAGCTTTTGGCCTTGGCTATCCCCCGAGCAAGGAACTTCTCGTTCCTCCAAGCATGTATATCTCTTGAATATAATAGATATTTGGTACTATTTTTCACCTATAACCATGTCTTGAGGAATAAAAAAGGGCATAAGATTGATGTAAGGGAATACTTCTACATTTAGAGCACAATTAATCTACCGATGCATAGGGAATCACTTCATTTGCTACTACTTTCTTTTGGATTTCTGGAAGTTCACAATGTTATTATGCATAGTGATATTTTATACACACGAGGTGATTTCGTTTTTCATGAAAGAATAGACGGTTGATTCTACACAAAAGAGAGCTCCACGTGATTGTTTGGTGCAAAATTCCATGTCTATGTAGACCCTACAATTGAAATATCGCTCAATAGTGGAATATTCCCATCAAAACTCAAGGATTAGATCTATTGAACTCAAGGATTACATCTATTGAAAGGTGAGCAAAGCGGGTTCACCTTCAAGCAATGGCTGCACACGTTTAGTTATGATGGAATATAATGCTTTTAAGAGGAACATCCTGGAGAGAAGATAATATAAACTATGTTGAATGTTAGTACTTATTGTCACATTTCCATGATTTCTACATCTATTCTCATATCTATCATGCAATAATCCAATCTATGAGTTATAAACATGTGTAGAAGATATCACTCTTCCATATGATACATGAAATCATAAGGAATAATTATTGATATGTTTGGATACTTATGTATGTAATCACACTTAGGACCAGTAGGGAACCTATTTTCTTATTTAGAAATTTTTTCCTTGGGTTATATATTTTCCTATAACCCTACCTAGCGAGTTATCTTATAACACAATTACAATCACTTTAAAATATTTAAAAGAAAAAAAGCATAAGATTTTTAGTAAGTGATATAAAGAGACTTAAGAAAATTTATGTCCCCTTCGGATAGGTCTCACTTACTTTTAATGTTGTGTTTCTCTATTATGAATACCTTATGGTGTCTAACGGGAGTGTATTTTTTACAATTATTGATTATTCTACCAGTTCGACTCAGTAAGCTTTCTATTCAACATTCTTAAGGGGGTTACCAAAGCATTGAGTGCATCTTTTCTTGTAGGTCTTCCAAAGAGCTGTATCTATGAGGAGATTCCAAAGTTTACAAGAGATTCTGAGCATTTTCCTGAGTAAAACGTTTTTCAACAATTTTGACATTGCATACAAATGGGATGACAGAGAGTCTTCCTCTCTCTATCTCTTCCCCTCTCTCTCTTTGTCCCTCTCCATGTCACTGTAAATAAAACTAGTTACCTCTCTCTCTATGTCTATCTCTCTCCCCACGTGACTTTCAGCAAATTTGTTGAAGAGAATCCATTATCTAGGTAGAGAAAATCATTTCTTTTATTTATATATCTCTGAGTTAGAGCAACCATTGTTTGTTTATGACACATGAATTAGGCGCCGCAATCATGTACAATAGTTTGTAGCTAATAACGAATATGTTATTGTGGACACATACAAGAATAGAGACCCATGCATCTTACAATAACACTAACAGGAAACTGGAATCTCTCTATCTCTCCCACTCTTTGAATCTCTTTCTATTGATTAACTTCATAAATCTTTTTTTTTTTTGAATTGAGGCTTAAGAATTTAGAACACCTAACCTAAAGACATCATGATTTGGATCTTTAATAGTACATAATTTAGAATCTCCTTTGCATTATTTTCCTTTTCTAACTCTAAAATTAATCCTTAGGATATTTCTTCTTCATCTTTTGATTTTCTCCTTCTTGAGTATTATCTATTGATTCTTGCTTCTTTTTAGGTAGTTGACTTATTTCCCCTTGAGTTTCATATTGGTTTATTTTGCATTTTATTTTGTTCTATTGGTTTCTTTCCTTCTCTTATTTATTATCTTCTAGCTTCTGCTTGAGAAGTAGAAGACTCCATAAAATGGACTTTTTTCTCATTATTCTTGGTCTTCTCTTAACCTCCTTTACATGGTCTTCTAGTTATATGCATTTCATGCTCTTCTTGTTCTTACATCTCATTTCTTCTTCTCTTCTCCTCAACATTGGAAATGTTTGAGTAGATCGGCAATTGGTCTATAGGATACTTCAAAGTAGTTTTTTGCATGATTGTATCTTGATCTCTCACATAAAATCTTCATTTCTGTAAGTATTTTGACACTCTGATTTATCTACTTCTTCATCAATTTCCTCATGTGGTTCCAACTTCGTTGAAGAGTTCTTGCACTAGTGTTTGAGAAAGTTTTATGTTACTTCTTCATTCCACCCTTCCATAGTCTACTGTCTATGTGAACAACAAGCTCATTCTCTTTTGCTAGCTTCAGTTCCTTGTAGGCATAAAAAAAGTGTTCCTATACATTCATGAGACATGCCTTCTTCCTCTAGTTCCTTGTTTATCATTGGGACAAATATTTCTTTGATACATGGGCTAAGTTTGTAGCCTTGGTAATTGTTGAGAAACAGGCTACACTACACGTGTAGTTTGAGGCATCATGTATATTAGGGGAATGTTTAGTATGGGCATATGATTTCCTTGTAATGGATTCACATTACGCATACTCAACTTGGAAGAACCAAGGTCTTGAAAACCCAAAGAGTTCACATTCTTATGACAGTTAGCCATCTCTTTTGATAGAATTTCTTGCATCGACATAACATTCTCATGTTGCTTACATAAAAATTCTAATTGAAGTTCCAATGGAGCTTGAGATGAAGATTGCAAATTGGTTGTAACCGTTGTTCTACATACATTTGGTTTCATTGGTTCAAGTGTTTCTTAAACAGGAATGCATACACATTCCTTGCAACAAAGAAGAGAGATAGAGAGAGGGAGATAAACTGCCATCAACTTCGCATCGTCGCCTGCATGAACAGAAAGAAAGACTACATGCGGCACAAACTCCAAGAATGAACAAGAACAAGAATGTTTCTCTCTTAACAGGTACATACCATTACAGATCCACACTTTTCACCATCAACATACGCAGACCAACATAAATATAATAACAAGAGAGTAGAGGGAGAAGAAGCCATATCCAACAAACAAACTTGCTCCAAGAAACGTGCGCACTGCTCTTCTTTTTATTAATCCAACTGATATACAAACTTCTCACACCCATTCGCACGGGGTTTCTTGTCTTTTCATTGCAACCCTCCATAGAACCTTCAATTTAAGACTTAATAAAACCATAAAATGCCAACACGTACGTGCCTTTAACACTGGCACACACGGTGGACTCGAATCCCACACAATGCTTACCAATGTCCTAGGTGTACTATATGTAACTACCCTATGAAACATTATCGCCCAACCAAAGTGCATGGCCCAAATCCATGGTATGGAAGGGAAGACAATACCCATAAGAGTCTAGAACTAGGAGAAATGTATAATGCCAAGCAAAGTGCGTGGAACTTAATCCAAGTTATGCAAGTGCATTACATACAACCCATAGTCTGCCCTCCTATATGCTTTGGCATGAAGTACAAAAAATGGCATAATTACATAGCTCATCGTATACATCATTTACATCATTTTCATATGTCTTTCTTCAATACATCATTATCATGTACAATCTATGTAAATTTGCAAGAGGGATGAATCAGCCAATCAGTGCATTATCAACACCAATCTTCACTTCGATGCTGCATATTCGGCTCCCCATAAGTACTACAACATAAATCATCAAATCATGATCAAGCATAGCTTGTCGTTGTGGATTAGTACCAGTAATAGCAAAGAATAATGAATATATGAGAACTCAACCACCATGAAGGCATGTATCCCATAGTCCCACATCATCCACCACACAAAACATGCACTCAAAAGAAAAAGAAAAATAGTGAATGCTTCTGCCGAATCAACGCTACCTCACATTCACAATCCACATGGAGTGTTTCTGCTGACTTAACGCTACCTCACACTCTCTGAGTACCGAAAACGAAACAAATGAGTGCTTCTGCCAAGTTAACGCTACCTCACACTCATACCACATGCATACTCTCAGCACCATGCAACATGCTCGCCCATAGGATACAAACTTTCATGTGATAGGGTTTCCATAACTCATGCCTTCCCCTCAAAAGGAACAACTATCCCGAATCCTAATATGCAATTTGTAAAATACATTCTTCAAAACCAATAGATCCCGTGAAGCAAACTCATAACATAGATGATCATCTTTATAAACACCAAATATAGGGGAAAATAATTTATGTCGAACATAATCATAGGGCATGCGAATGAGATTAAAAATTAAACAATGTAGAGGTGAAATAGAATATCCAAAAAACTTATTTCTTTCGCTCTTTCTCTCACTCTCTTTCTGTTGCGTATTTTATTACGATGATTAATTTGTTTTGTGATGATGAACTTAAAGCATGCAGCGGACGTGGGGAAGGGCGGAGAATTGCTATGTGAGGCCCCCCCCCATGCAGAACCATGTTGGAGGGCACTCGTCAATATGTGTAGAGGGACCGGGATGCAATCGAACGATGATCTCTCATCATCGGATGGTGTCTACCACACCCCAAAGTGCACCGAAAAGAAAGAACACCGGAAACTGCAAATGTTTCGCACCGGAATCCTCCGGTTATCACCGGACTCAGCAAGCACCGAAATACACCGGAAAAACAATGATGAAACACCGAAGCCCATAAAATTAGCACTCGGCAGACTAAAAATGCACAGGCAGGCAGTCCGAGGTGACGCGATGGAACTTAGATGAGATGCTAGTTAGAGGCCACAAGGCACAACATGTGATGGAACCGGAAGATGACCGTATGAACACTAGATTCATCACGGAACATGGATCTGGAGGGGATGTGGAGCGGAGCACCGCCCTTGAATTTGATTGTAAGGAAATTCACCAAGTCCAATTCAATTCCATCAGGCCAGCAGAGCGGCATGCCCACTAATCACCGAAGAAAAATATAGGATTATGACGCTATTATGCGATGTCATCACATCTGAATCATGTGAATTATAGGATTATGTATCTAATGACTAATGCTGAGCGATGTCATCACATCTGACTCATCGGCAAGCCCCGCACTTGTGCTGCTTCTTCGCTTAAACTCAAACGTTTCTTCATTATATCATTTGCCATGACAAGGTCACAGGAGGCGCTCATACGGAGAGTTACATTAAGTTGTCCATTCTCATTGGTTACTTTAGCCATTGAATCTAAATGTGGGTGTTAACTTCCAAGCACCAGAGCACCGCACCGTACTGGAGCACCGTAAGATCAGAGAGGGCAACACCGGAATATCACCGGAAGAATCTAATTAGAGAGCGCCAAAATACCGCAACATCTTAAATGAGAACCTCAGACTAGAAAGTCGGACATCCATAATCATTAAGGAAGAAAAATCTCTTTCTCAATCTGAAGACAGCCAACTTGAGAGCTTCTCGGAAACAGATCTATGTGAGTCAAGAACTCTACTGGAGCACAAATGAAAAAATATCTCAGACAGGCATGATTCCGGCCAGTTCAATAATCATCCAAAAAATAAGAGGCTAATACAATTTTGCTACTTCCCAAAAGAGGAAAGCTCCCGCATCTATGTTACATCACTCTTTGTTCCCATTACCCAAGGACCCAATCAGCACAGCCGATGAGACTCAATCAGCAGAGTGAGGTGCATGAGGGCACCGAAACAAAGAGCAGGAGGGCAAGGCACAACCAAAATCACTAGAGCGCCATGCAGTCACCGGAGGCGCAGTAGAGTCACCGTAATGAACACCGAAGCGCATCCTGGGTGGGGAAGCATTGGAGGTGGGAAGGCTAATTAGGGTCGCAAGTGAACCATATTACGGGGATGACCGAAAGATATTACGGTGAACATTTGATGAAGCGGAAATCACCCTACACAGATCAGAATGTTCAGGCTGACCATAATATCTCAGACCGAAATGTTCTAGGCTGACCGTAATATCTCAGACCGGAATGTTCCAGTTATTCACATCGGATGCATTATGGTATCATTGGCCTTGGCAAGCACCCGAGTCCCGTCAATCGAATTAGAAAGCACCAGATGAATCGGAAAGCACTGAAACATGAGAACGATCTGGTGATCAATGAAGTCAGTAGAAGGGAGCGGACGGGGAAATCACCGGAATCCATGACAACTACCAGGGCAACCGGAATGATCATTGAGATGTGCCGCCAGAAGTAGCGAACAATGGACGCAGGGCGAGTTGAGACACCGACAGCATACTAAAATGTATGAGATTTTGTGAGCGAGCCGAAACCGGAGGATAGGATGGGCCAAGCATGGACGAAGCAGGCAGCATGTGCACAATGGCAGTGAAGCGGCTAGGACAGTCTGCGCAATTTGGAGAGATTATCGAAGCAGAGAATGACTAATCATTAGAGGCAACAATCATCAAGATGATCATTAGGAGGTTGGTAAGGTACCTGATGAACGATGCGTACAATGTTAAAAGGATCCTGAAATTGCAGGATCTGCAAAGCCATGGTGCACGATGGCCACGTTGCATTGTTGGAAAAACACCAGAAAATGCAAAATTTTCCAGGAAGGCACACTGCAACGCCGAAGCACAGTGATAGGAACTCATATGGTAATCCATAGCGATCACGGGGAATCACGCTCATGCATTTGTGCAATGGATTTTTATAGTTCGCTTCTTTTGCGCAAAATGGCAAAATGTTAATACGACTAACACGGGCGGACCACCATCAATGACAACAAGACCCGATGTATGTGTGTCATGAGCAATGTGACTCATGAGCACTTATCAATATGCACCAAGGGCAATGTCGGGAATAGCCGTGGTGGCGACAACCAAGCATAGATTTCAACGCGCAAAAGGTACAGGGTCATCAACAGACGTGCAAGCCAGTAGAGCCAAGGGGGGGTAAGTCCAGATGGCGCCAATGTTAAACATGAATGCATACACATTCCTTGCAACAAAGAAGCGAGATAGAGAGAGGGAGATAAACTGCCATCAACTTCCCATCGTCGCCTGCATGAACAGAAAGAAAGACTACATGCGGCACAAACTCCAAGAATGAACAAGAACAAGAATGTTTCTCTCTTAACAGATACATAACATTACAGATCCACACTTTTCTTCATCAACGTACGCAGACCAACATAAATATAATAACAAGAGAGTAGAGGGAGAAGAAGCCATATCCAACAAACAGACTTGCTCCAAGAAACGTGCGCGCTGCTCTTCTTTTCATTAATCCAAGTGATATACAACTTCTCACACCCATTCGCATGGGGTTTCTTGTCTTTTCATTGCAACCCTCCATAGAACCTTCAATTTAAGCCTTAATAAAACCATAAAATGCCAACACGTACGTGCCTTTAACACTGGCAAGTGTTAAAGGCACATATGTGTTGGCATTTTATGGTTTTATTGCTTGGTTGAAATTGAGGGTTGTCTTAGTTGAAAGAATAGTGTTGCCTCAGTTGATCATCCACCTCTACCTCTCATCTTAGCATCTCATAGGTCTCATTTCACCCCAATCATTGACCAACTTCTTCACTTCTTCTTTTAGCTTCCACCTTATCTTCAAGATCAAGGTTTAGGGAATCTCGGTCAGCTTAAGGGAGTTGAGTAAATCTCCTCAAAATTAACATTCAAAAAACGTTTGAGGAATGGTGTTGGTTTCAAGGAATGAACCTACCTTAAAAATGCTTCATGAATAACCTGGCTAAAATGTTCTAAACAAAGTAACTTTTGTACCCCTTTCATGAAATAAGTCCATATCATCTCCACATGTACATGAGTTGCATCCATAATTGATCCTTAAACTAAGCATGAGAAGTAATGTGTAAGCATCTCTTCAAATAGTCTTTGGATCTCAACTTGCTCTTGATAAATATCTAGGTACCTAGTGACATTAAGCCCAATCAATATCCCTTTATCTTTAAGAATGTTCTCTACCACTTTTTCTCCTTGTTTAATAGCCATAAGCCCAAAGAAAGCTTCCTAAATCTTCCTTCTCTATTTCACTCTAGAATGTAGGAAATTATGTAGAGTAAAGGCTCAATAATTTCCCTTAACTTAAAGTAGAGCTCAAAGAAATTCTCACTTATATTATGAGCCAATGGAACAAGATTAGGCTTTCCTTGGGGCTTTATTTCATCTGTCAATTACTTCCCTAGATCTAGTTCTTTACTCTTGTTCTTATCATTAGGATTTTAAAGAAAGAGACTTGAGCTATTGACTAGGGTTTCGATTTATCTCTATTTGCTTTGCAGCTTGAGATTAAATCTAAGGTTTTATGTAAATTGTGAGTCTTGATGATCACTTCAATCTCTTCTAAAAGCTAGATTTTCAAAGCTTTTTCCCTAGGTAATGAATCAAACCTTTGAAGTTAACTCTAGCTAAAGGTTTAGAGTCACATTATTCACCATAGGTTTCATCTTTCTTTTGCAGTTTTTCTTTAAAGTAAAATTTCTCCTCAAAGACTAGATCCAGGAGTGATTTCCTCTCTAGGTGTTTTAAGTCTAGAGGGTGAATGTAACTCTTAGGGTTTGATTATTTGAGTTGAAGTAATTTTCTTAGGTTTGGAAGTTTTTGAGTTTTCATTTTACTCTTACTCGTCTTGGCTTTGCAACCCTATCCTATGTGTAAGTTTCTGTCGTTTGTTTCATCTTTGATACTTGACACAATTCTTTCTTATTGACTTGAATTTTGTGATTTAAAACGATCTTTCGTTCTTTACATATACGTTTTCTTGTTTTTATTTTCTATTTTAGAATTTCCTCAAGGATTCTTTTTGTCTTATGTTTTTTATCTTTAAGATTTCTTTTCCTAATCTAATTAACTATAAGTACTAACGAAAAAGATTTGTTTGCAAGATTGTTTTGGTTTGTTTTAGTATTTTAGTTTTTAGGAGTTTTTAACTTTCAGAATAAGTTTAGAAAGTTTGTTTTTTTTTGCTTTTAGAGGTTTATTTTTATAGTTTTTAGGGTTTTTGTCTTCCTTAGTTTGTAGAGTTTTTATTCCTTTAATGAAAACTAAATAACTAAGCTATAAGAGTTCTTCAATTTACCTATTTATCCTAACTGAGTGAAAGTGCACATAATGAGTTTCTAATCCTAATATAGAACACGAGTCTACACATGCAAACTAAAACAATCATTCTTTCTTAAGTGCATGGTTGCAATGCGAAAATTGATAGAAATTGAAAGCAAAATAGGTGGACAATCTGCTTTGCTGCCAAGACTCTAACAGTGCACTAGAAAAATTATTTACATTCATCTGACCTATAAGTACAAAAAAAGAAACTATGTATGCCATGTGCTCAATTATTTTTGAAGGTATGGGTGATGTAAAGAGGTTTTCTATCATATATCAGCATGTAGCCACTTCGTTTCACATTGGGTTCACTATGTCAGGAAGGAACGAATGTCCTCGTGTGGCAATACATTGTGGGTGTCTTTTAGGGGTAATTTGCCAAAATTGTCCTCCACTTCAAAGGAACTAGAGATCTATGTGGACATAACAAATAAATTCATGTATCTAAAGAAACATGTATGCCATTCATCTCATCTAGCATAGGAGGAGGAGAATCTGCATTATAAATTGTTGATGAATGTGTGTGGCTATCACTAATTTCCATGGAAATTACAAGATATACAGAAAACGGATGTCAATAGCTATAGAGTGTAATGGATTCCCTCTTAGAGATACAAAGTATGAATAATCAATTAAACATATCACTAGAAAATTCATGTGCAAAATAAGATTTCCTTCTAAGCACTCAATAATCTCAAAAATCACTTCATCATATTTACATCAACTGCTACAAGAAAGTCTTTGCACTATTTTCTCAAGTACTTGTCATAGACAACTCCTAAAAGTAGTGGAGTCTAGGTCTTAAAAATGTTTGCTATAGGTAGATGTCTCGGAGGTGAATCTCCTCACATCATCATCTGCATGTTCATAAGCCAATCCCTTAAAAGTATGCAATTTAATATTCAATCTAGAAAATGAGTTTGAAATGCCTTCCATGGGTGCTTGAGCTTCCTCAGATGCATTTGAAGTAAAATCTAAGGTCTTCCTATATTTCCCTTTTGAGATAGGTGTAGGAGTCAACCCAACAATCAAAGTCAAAGGAAGCGTATCTAGTGGACTGTGGACTTGACTAGGTTGAGCTAACTACTTGGAGTTCTTATGTGCATGGCAGGATTCTCCATGTGGTTTAGTATGGGTCATGTACTTTACATAGAAAACACAAGAGTTGCATTGGCTGTGCCAGGAGGTAGTCAGGTATCCAACTCTCACAAGTGGAAAATTGAAGAGAAAGTTACTCTCTCTCACTTCTAGTACATCCTTTAGTCCAAGGAGGTTCTTCCTTAGTAGATTATACCCCGTAACATTTCTATGTACAAATACACTAATTAGTGGTAGTCACCTAGTTGATGTAGCTAAATCAAGTTATTGCCCAAGACCATAAATTTCTTGATACACTCCCACATGTACATATCATCTTAAGAATCTAGCTGCCATCAACACCATCTCACATAAATACAATGATCTCTTATTGTCTATGTATTGTAGCAACTCTCTTGAGTAATCTTCAATAGTGTGAAGAACTGTCTCTAAGTAGCACCTCAATATCTTCAATACTTGGACTCAAAGGAGAGTCCATACAGAAAGCCTTTTCTATCTTCTTTTCATCACATGCCTTAAAAAAATGAATGTAAATTCATTTGCGTTTTGAAGGATTATCCACATCCCACTCCCAAAATTTAGGCAAAGGAGAGGCATGTCTGTTGGGCTGTGCAGGGATTCTACTAGGAGTACCAAATGTTCCCCACCAATAGTAGCATACCCCTCCTTGCCTTTATCTGCTTGAAGTAATCATATCAGCTTTGAAAGTGGTTGTTCAAGTGCTTTCAAAATTCTTGGTAGCCGAATGAGGTATGGATTTGCAAACTGATTATACAAAAATGGTTGCACAATATCAAGTGTTTTTAGTCCACCCAAATTCAACAACAAAACACCAATGCTTTCCCATGCCTCTACATTGAACCAATTCATATATCTTCCTATTATATTTGCCTTGAATACTGAGTATTCATGTTTGGCTTTCCCCTTAGTTGTATCATCAATAGAACAAGAGGTGATGGTGCAAACTTTGCTTCTCCCATCATTATAAACAAACTATTTGCAATGTTTAGGCTTTCTGCTTCCTCTTTAATCTTGTCATCCTTTATGAATAGCCATGGTCCTTAAACCTATACATGGTTGTCTAGGTTTTGAATGAAGATAACGATATGTGATGAAAATCTTGTCAGACACAGCCATGTGTATATCACTCTCTCTACACATCTAAGTGTGTCTGTGTATGTGAGACGCACAGAGAGAGAGAGAGAGATGTGACGACAGACCCAGGGCACATAGAGGGAATGGCGTGCTGGAGAGAGAGAGAGAGAGAGAGAGAGAGAGAGAGAGAGAGAGAGAGAGAGAAAGAGAGAGAGAGAGAGAGAGGCAAGGTTGGGTTGTAGGGGGAGGGAAGGAGTGAGAGGGAGGGGTAGAGAGAGAGAGAGAAAGAGCAAGAGAGGGAGAGAGAGAGAGAGAGAGAGAGAGAGAGAGAGAGAGAGAAAGAGCAACAGAGAGAGATGGGCTTACTACATTGCATGATAGGGTAACGACAAGGTGATAGAGAGAGATAAATAGAGAGAGAGAGGGAGAGAGAGAGAGAGGAGAGAGAGAGAGAGAGAGAGAGAGAGAGAGAGAGAGAGAGAGAGACCAAACTGAAGGTGGGACTACGAGGGTGAAGGCATGTGGAGTGGGGGTGGTCAGGTGTCAAAGGAGAGAGAGAGAGAGAGAGAGAGAGAGAGAGAGAGAGGGAGCATAGCAACATGCGGGGCTATGAGGTGAGGGAAAGTTGGAGTTGCAAGGAGCGAGACATAGATAGAGAGAGAGAGAGAGACAGAGGGAAAGAGAGAGAGAGAGAGAGAGAGAGAGAGAGAGAGAGAGATAGAGATAGAGAGAGAGAGAGAGAGCAAGAGGGAGAGGGGATGTCTACCACTATTAGTGGAGGTGGGGTGGGGAAGGCAAGGTGGCAAGGAGAAAGATTGAGAGAGAGAGCATGGGGACCTACCGAGCTACGAGGAAACGGAAAGGCAGGTTGGCTGGGGGAGGGGAGAGAGAGAGAGAGAGAGAGAGAGAGAGAGAGAAGAAGGGAGTAAGAGAGAGAGGGAGCTAGAGAGAGAGGGCCTACAGGGTTGGGGTGTAGCAAAAAGGTGGGGTGACGAGGGACATAAAGGCAAATATAGAGAGGATATATATATATATATATATATATATATATATATATATATATATATATATATATATATATATATATATATATATATATATATATATATATAGAGAGAGAGAGAGAGAGAGAGAGAGAGAGAGAGAGAGAGATCAACATGGAGGAATTGAAGGGATGCATGAGAGAGGGCTCACAAGATGACGGTGTCAGGTTATAAAACAAGACAACCAGGTGGATCGGGTGTGGCTTTTCTATGGGCCTATTGGTGTCTACACGCCGGGTTTTTAGTGCAATGCTTTTGAAAATGGGAAGTGAGTTCAAAACTGATTGGGGTGATTGAGTATGAGAATATGCTAATGTATGAATGATCTCAGACATGGAAGTGCAAAGAAATTAAGTAACTTCACTTATTTTAGGAAGAGTTCCGTTTTTTTTTTTAATGGGATAAGCCTAGCTTTGTTTCATAGGAAGGAAATATATGTAAATATGAAAATGTATAGTTTGGCCATCAATAATGATAGAGAATTGATGCATATTTTTTTCTATAGGCAGCAAATGACTGGAAAGAAACATTTGAATAGTGTCCTAGTCTATAGGATTATTTTGAGATTCAAGCATTACATCAAAAGAAACATCTATAGAAGATAATTTCACTAAAGTGTAAGAATCTACATCCATTAGTGAACGATCATGAAAATGAAGATTAAATATTGGTAGTGATGATGAAAGTAAATTCGTATACAAAATATGCTCAAAAATAAGATATTAAAGTAGTTTCTAGCTCAATCAACTAAAGTCATTGAAATAGAAAAGATGGATGAATAAGAACTCAAGCTTTTGTAGCCCGTAGCATCAACAAACACTTGATCTCGCTCCACCTTCTCGTAAGCTTCATAATTGACTCGTACCTCTAGTAAAGCCTTGTAACATACCCTAAATGCTCATACAATCTTGTAAATGCTCGTAATTGTATGCAAGAAAAGACATTAGGAAAGATATAAGTACATTTATAAATAATAAAAAACACATACGTGTCTATTATTTTTATTTTCTCTCTCTTATCTCATTATCCTTTCTCTACTATTGTGCATGCATCTCTACCATGGTAGGTTTATCCTCTCTCTCACCATTCTCTCTCTCTCTCTCTCTCTCTCTCTCTCTCTCCCCGTTGTGTGTGGGTGTGTAGCAATAGCCGGATGGGGAGCGAATATCTCTCTCTCTCTCTCTCTATCTCTATCTCTCTCTCTCTCTCCCCCTCTCTCTCTCTCTTTCTCTCTCTCTCTCATTCTATGTGTGTGTGCACAACAACATGACGAGGGGGGGGGGGGTAATATCTCTCTCACATTGCAACACACCTTTGAAATCCTACTTTTTGTGGATATGGCATATGAATATAATGTCCACACAAATTTCCAACCATGAGGTCTTCGTTGGCACCAAAAATGAATTCAGTCCAATTGCTTTCATTCTTTCAAAGATTCTTTTAGAATAAAAAATTTGAGCACAGACAAACTTCTTACAACCAAATGAATGAATATCACTTCAGGAATAAAGTCTTGTAAGACGTGACTCATAGACTTCATATGAGCCCAAGTGTATCGTTATCTATGGAAAAGTACACATATGTACTAGATCCAATGGAGTATTTATCATAATAATATCTATATTCTCGATAGCTAACTCAAACTGGTCATATCTTCAATACAAATCACCCATTGAATCTAGGGAGTGCCTAGAAAAAGCCTCCGCAAACTCATTGACAATGGGTTATATTCCTATATTTCTGATGCTTATCATATTGACACACTACACATCCAGTATAAAGCATAGTTTCCCATTATTTTTGGGTACCGTCAACCTTCAATTTGAATATGGTGCAGATGATGGTATTGGCCAGAGATTCCGTGGAATATGTGGTAGAGAAAATATGATGATAGGGGAAACTAGCTTTGAATCAATGCATGAAATATCATGTGGAAATAGGAAAAATGCCAATTAGCTAACATTTTTTAAAAAAAGTCAAGAGTAATATTCTTTGATTCAATTTTTCCGTGGAAACTGTTCTTAAGATTTTCCATCAAAGTTGGCATTTTTTTAAGTTTAATCATACTCTCAATGTTTTCCTAAGATGAAATCAATCCTAGGCCTTTAAAATGTTTTTCAGTCATTTTTCTAAATTTTTATGGATGTTATTCTTTTTTAATAAAGCACAAACTAGGTGCAATTGTACATACTAAAAATTTCTCAAAAATATGTACATTTTCATGTGATACATCAAACCATCGTCCACTATTGTCACTTTTTAATTTTGGAATCTAACAAAAAGTTTGAGCATAATATGGCTCAAATTCTCTTACTAGTTGACAATAATTACACACATGATCATAATAGCCAATTTGATTTCATGGTAAATTTCTTTTATTCCTTGAATGATCTTGATAGATAGTCATCACATGTAGGGAATCCAATCCAGATTTTGAATGCAATCTAGAATATGATTAACCATCATTCATGAGCTTCATCTCCAATTGCATTTCAGTTATAAAAGATCACCCTAGTATCACCTCATATGAGTAGTTATCTGGCACAAAGAAATGGATTTTCTCATGACATACTCCTATCATAATATGCACATACACACACAGTTAGCAAGATCCCACAACCATTGCCTGTCATTCTCATTCTCCATGCATGGTTCTTGTCAATGAGCCATTTGATTTCATTAAAAAAGTTTTTAGATATCATGTTTATATCTCATCTTCAATCAATCAAGGCTAGAGCTAGACATGATTATTTCTCATCTCTAATCTGAATTTTGATCTTTAGAGTCCTTCTGCCTAAAAAGTCTTATCAAATTGGCTCTCTCCATTGTTCACCTCGTCATCCGGAAGAATCTGACTAAGGAAATTTCAATTCACCTTTCCCGCCTCAATCTCCTCCTCTTCATCACAATCACTACATAATGAATCACTTTATCTGACTACATCATTCATTGCAAGAGTTCATCTATAACATCCTGCATATCTTCATCCTAAGGAAGAAAAATGTCTTGTCCTCACTAACCTAGTAGAATTGTCCTGGGACTCACGTTTTGGTATGGAAAAAACATGTTCAAGGTGCACTATTACTTCACGTTTCAATAGTATAACATTCAAAATTTTCTTAACATTATTTTTCCGTTCAAGCTTAGATATCATCATTGCTCTCGGAGTCCTCACTTTCCATTTTATCTTCTCCTCTCTTTTGATCCAAGAATTTATCAATAATTTGATTTCTTTTATCATTTTGTTTTTTGCTTATTTGATTATCTTGTGATTTATTATTCTCACTAACTAATTTTTTTCCTTTTTTAATCTCTTTTCTCTTTTCCTCCTTAGTCAAGGTTGTTGTATCCTTAAACTGCAACATCCTTTCATCATTTGTATTCTTATTTTCTTCTTCTCTAGACTATCTTCTAGTCACGATTCCATCACCCTCATGAACTTCTTCATGCATATCATCACGTCTCCCTTTTTGCTCAACATTAGCTATATGTGCATATACAAAGAATTGATCAGCTGGTGATTTACATGTACTTTTTCACTTAATCGCATCTCTATCTCTTACCAATAGGTGTCATGAGTCTCAATTGAATGCGATATTTGTTGTTCTAATGTCTCTAATTTAGTTGCTAAGTGCTAGTAGATGCATTTGTGATCGTTATATTTTTATATAGCTTTTTCATACCTCCTTTGCCCCAATCGATAGCTAAAGGAAGTCATGTACGAAAATCACATATTTTCTTTTCTATAGATCGTTTTCTTTTACTTGTGTTAATTCATTACACACATACATAGCATGATCCTATCCATCTCACCAAACACGTCTTTTTCCACCAATTCCCTAGTTTTATTATTTTGAATTTTTCTCAAAAATGCTAGCTGAGCAACTGGAGGAGAGAACTGTTGCATCACAAGATACATTAACAGAGCCTCATTAGTGTTGATATATTTATGTAGTGATGTGTGTGAACGCACTAGGACCATAGGGGCACTTTTTTCCCTCTTTAGGAGGTTTTTCCCCTGGCTTGTATATATGCCTATCGCCCTAACGGGCTACTTATCTTTTGTGCATTCTAGTGGTAATACATTCAACATTGTGTGTTGGGCTCCAAGCTTCTTCCTTTTCCTTGTGTTGTTCATGTGCTCTTGGAGACGTCTAACTCCAACAATTGGTACCAGAGCAAGTCATCGCTTCATCTAGGACGTTGTCTACAGCTCTCTAGTTGTAGTCTCAAAATCACACAAAATTTGGTAAGCATACATAGGGTGTTTGAGAGATCAAAATGGCTTCGCTATATGGTGCTGAAAATCCAATCTGAGCTCGTTTTTGGCCTCTAAATGCACTATCATAGTGCTTGTGCAAGCTATTTTGTCTTGTTGTGCCATAAATATGTACCAGTTTTGGGTCGCCTATATAAGCATCTTGAAGTCTGCTATAGGTCTAGTAGAGCTCGTTTGGGTAGTTGCGTTCAACTTTTTAGATACAATCATTTTTTTGCATCGAGGTATGTTAGTGAGTGGCCATGGCTGAAAGCAATGATGTATTTTGTATGTTGGCTATTGAGGATACGTTGGATGGTACGAGTTACCCATTGTGGGGTTATATGATGCATCATGTATTTGTAGCAAAAAGAACTTTGGAATTTTGGAATATTGTGCAAGGTGTTGAAAGATGTCTTGTTACACCTGCAAATATAGGTACTAGAAATACAGGTGCTAAAGCTGATGGAGATGGTGTCGAAGATGATGATATTCTGCAGATTCGTGTTCGCATTGTTGTTTTTGTTGGACCCACTATAGAGCACTTTTTTGGGATGGTAGAGATGCTCAGGCACATGCATTGATAGCTTTGTTTGCCAAACATGCCATTATTCCTCTCATTCGCTCTTGTAGAACAACTAAGGATTCTTGGGATACACTTACCACATTATACCAGGTTAGGAATGACGCTCATAATGCTTACCTCTGAAAACAATTGGAGAGTGAGCACATGAATGGAGGTGATTCTATGGACACATTTCTCACAAACATCAAGGATTTGAAAGAACAATTGATTTCTACTGATGAAGTTATACTAGATAGCTCACTTGTGCAGACCGTTTTGAATGGTCTTCCTAATTCATATCAGAGTTTTGCTTCTACGCTTTGTTTGATGATGAAAGCCAATCCAAATGCCTTATCATTTGAGGAGTTATTCTATGTTCTATTGTAGGAAGATTAGTCTAGGCAGAATAGATCCATCATGCATGTTGCAGATCAAGCTTTCCTGGCTAGTAAGAAGGGCAAAGGTAACTGGAGCTCTTCTACTAGTAAGCAGAAATCTACAAATGCTGCATATTTGAAGAAGGAAGACAAAGATGAGAAGAAATCAGAAAAGCAAAAATTCTTTTGCAAATACTATAAAGCAAATGATCATGTCATTAAGAGCTATCTAAAACTTACTGCTAAAGAGGCAAAGAAGAAAGAGGCCGGAATGGTTGTTGTATAGGCCTCTACACCGAAAATAGAGTTGGCTAATCTTGTGCAAGATGAAGATTGGGTGTTTACTATTGTTTGCAGTTTCTACCCATCTTCTCACGAGCATTGCATGTTTGTAGTAGACTCAGATGTTTGGTACTTTGATAGTGGGGCGACCAAACATATTACCTCGTAGTGTAGTTTCTGCTCTTCCCTCGAGCTTGCTCCTACAGGGAATACTGTTGCATGCACCAACAAATCCTCTTATCCTGTTATGGGAGTTGGTAAGATCTTTTGGATTACTACTCATGGATGTTCTTTCACTTTGTCAGATGCTTTATTTGTGCGAGGGATCAAGAAAACATTGTTAGCCAAGACATTTTCTGCATTATCCAAGATTGGCTTACTTGTAAAATGTGTTGATGATAGATGTATAGTTCATGATCTATCAAATGGCAATGTCATTATTGCTTCTGGCATTTTATGTCGTGGACTGTATAAGCTCATAGACTATGAAAGATCTGTAAATAATTTGGCATGTGCAGTACATGATTCTCATGCTTTGTCAGATGCAAAGCTTTGGCATGCATGCTTTGGTCATCTAAATTTTACTAGTTTGCTATGCCTCCAGAAATTTGAAATGGTGTCCTCTTTGCTCAATCTTGAGGCCCTTGGAAAACATGTTTGTGAAGACTGTATTTTGGGCAAAATGTAGTGTTTCTTCTTCCCAAAAGATGGTTCAATTCGGGCTACTAAGAAATTGTAGCTTGTACATAGTGATGTCTGTGGTCCTATGCAAACACCTTCTTTTGGGAACTATCTTTAAATTGTGACCTTCGTCGATTATTTTTCCAGACATGCATGGGTATATCCATTGAAGGCAAAGTCCGAAGTGTTTATGTGCTTCAAACAGTTGACTAAAAATCAATCAGCATGTAAAATGGGCATCCTCTGTTTTGATTGAGGGAGAAATATATGTCTTCTAACTTTAATGCATTTCTAGTTTAACGTGGGATAAACGATTGGTATACAGTGCCGTAGACACCTCAATAGAATGGGGTTTCTAAATAGAAGAACAGGTCACCCATGGAGATGGCGAGTTGTATGGTCAAGAATGAGGCTTTACAACATAGTTTCTTGCTTGAGGTTGTCATGTGCAACGTATGTACTTAACAGGTATCCCACTAAAGCGCTGCACTCTATCACTCCATATGAGGCTTGGCATGGGTGCGAGCCATCTATTTCTCATCTACATGTTTTTGGTTCTTTTGTATATGCATTAGTGCATGAACAACATCATAGAAAATTGGAAGATAAAGGAGTAAAATGTATTTTTGTTGGGTACAGTTTTGAAAGCAAAGCCTATCATCTATATCATCCATAGACTAAACACATTCTGGTTAGCTGTGATGTGGTTTTTGTGGAAGTTGCTATTCATCCCGTACTTTCATGTACTAAGAAGACATCGATTAGCTCCAAAGAAATGTATAATACTTTGCTGCCTTTTTTATAGGTGGATAGTCTAGTGCTGGTCCTAATGAGGCAACTTCTGAGCCTATGTAGGTTTCATATGATGATGTAGATCATTCCATTTTCTGATGCATATTTACATGATGCTATGGTTGCCTTTGTTACCTATGATGAGAATGAACCTGTTTTGTTTCATGAAGCACAAAATTCAAAACATTGGATGGTCGCAATGCAATCTGAATATGGTGCTATCATGGAAAACGGTACATTGTCGTTATGTGACTTGCCTCTTTGCAAGAAGGCCATTGGCACTAAGTGGGTATACAAGCTGAAGTGTAAACCTCCTGGAACATTTGAGAGGTATAAGGCTAGGCTTCTTGCCAAGGTTTATGAACAAGAAAGAAGCATTGATTTTGATGAAACCTTTGCTCCTACTTACGCAATGCCTCTTGTCCATAGCATCTCTGCACTTGCAGCTCATCATGGTTGGAATGTGCATCAGTTGGACATTAAAAGATCATGGTTGGAATGCACCTCATCATGGTTGGAATGCAGCTAATCAGTTGGAAGTGTATGTTTTTCAGCCCCATGGCTTTGTGCAAAAAGGGCATGAAAACAAGGTGTGTAGGTTAAAGAAGGCATTATATGGTTTAAAGGAAGCTCCACGTGCTTGGTATGAAAATATACATGCCTATCGCATTGCACATGGTCTTGAGAAGAGTCCAACTTGAAGCACCTTATATGTTAAGCGTGCTAATGATGCGCTTCTGATCATTGTGATATATGTTGATGATATCCTACTCACTGGCCCTCATGACATGCATATTCCTGATTTTAAGGCTGATTTAAATTCACTATAGTGGAAGAATCAAAATCCATTAATGAATGATCACTAATATGAATCTAAAAGAGTACTAGTGATGTGGAAATTAAATTCCTATATAGAATATGATAAAAAATAAGATATCAAAATAGTTTCTAGCGCAAGTAGCTAAATTCATCAAAATAGGAAAGATGGATGAATAAGAACTCCAACACTTGTAGCCCATACTGTCAGTAAACACTTGATCTCGCTACGCCTTCTCGTAAGCTTCATAATTGATCCATAATTCTCGTAAAGCCTAATAATTCGAAAGATCTCGTAAATGCTCGTAATGTTCTCCAAGAAAAGACATGAGGGAAAATATAAGTACATTTATAAATAATAAAAAAACTGATATTTATTTATTACTTCAAATTTCTCTCTTATCTCATTGTCCTTTGTTTGTTGTTGTGCATGCATCTCTAATATCATAGTTTGTACCTCTCTCTCACCATTTTTTCTATCTCTTAGTGTATGTGTGTGTCCACACTAGCACTCAGAGGGGAGAGGAATCTTTCTCTTATTCTCTCTCTGTATATATATATATATATATATATATATATATATATATATATATATATATATATATATATATATATATAACTCTCTCTCTCTCTCTATCTCCGTTGCTCTCTTAGTGTGCATGCCTAATAGCAGTCAGACAGGGGAAGAATGTTTTTATTTTCTCTCTCTCTCTCTCCATCTCTCTCTCTCTCTTTGTGCATTTCGAGGAGTAGACAGAGGGGGGGAGAATCTTTATCTCTCTCTATCTCTATCTCTCTCTAGTTATCTTTCTCTCTCTCTCTCACTCTCTTTGTTTGTGTACAAAAATAGTCGTAGGGGCTAGAATCTCTCTCTCTCTTTCTCTCCATGTGTGTTTGTGCATGCATAGCGGCTATCAAAGGGGGAGTCTTTCCCTCACACACACTCTCTCTCTCTCGCTCCCTCTCTACATGTGAAACGACAATCAAAACAAGGGTAGAATCTCTCTCTATCTCTATCTCTTTCTCTCTTTCTCTCTATGTGTCTCTGTCTCCATCTCTTTTCCTCTCTCTCCTTGTCTATCTCTCTGTACATGTGTAGTAGCCAATGGGGAGGGGAGAATCTCTCTCTCTCTCTCTCTCTCTCTCTCTCTCTCTCTCTCTGATAAGCAACATACTTGTACCTGCAAGAAAAGACATTAGGAAAAATCACACAAAAACATACATACATACATACATACATACATACATACATACATACATACATACATACATATATATATATATATATATATATATATATATATATATATATATATATATATATATATATATATATATATATATATATATATATATATATATATATATATATATATACATACCAAAATACACGGACACATGCATAGTAGGCACAACTCACATGCATTCCATATACATCTCACACACTCACTTGACCATACATTACTTAACTCACTCACACACTGACACTATAGTGCAAAGGACTAATCTCTATATTCTCTAGGGGACATTTCTCTCTCTCTCTCTCTCTCTCTCTCTCTCTCTCTCTCTCTCTCTCTCTCTCTCTCTCTCTCTCTCTCTCCTTCCTCACCCTCCACCTTCCCCCACCTGTGACCCATAGACCTCCATTTCCTCTTCTTTCCTCTCTCTCCCTCTCTCTCTCTATCTCTATGTATTTCACCCCCGCCACCCTCAACCCTCCTCCTATGGTCCACAACTCCCCATTCTCTCCCCTCTCTCTCTCTCTCTTTCTCTACTCCCCTCACCATCTACAAACCCCCACCATCCATGACCCACCACCCTGCATCTCTCTCTCTCTCTTTGTGTGTGTGTGTGTCTTTCTCTCTCTCTCTCTCAACCTCCACCTTCCCCCACCACCATGGCCCACAATCCCTCATTTCTTGTTCACCTCTCCCTCCCTCTCTCTCTCTCTCTCTCTCTCTCTCTCTCTCTCTCCCTCTCAATTTTCCCCACAATGCCACCCAGTGACTACAGACTACCACCTGTGCAACCTCTTATTGGTGCAATTAAGCCCAAGCCTACATACTTGATCATCTTACTTATGCTTGAATTATTGGCATAACCCTTGGAACGCATCATATGTTCAACCTCTTGTAAATCCACTTCACATTTATGTTTGTAAAATTGGAATATACCCACAAGGAGTTAGCAAGCACAAAATCATGTATCATTTGGTAGTTGAACCAAAAGAGAATCTATCCTATATGTTAGCATTCACCTTTTAGGTGTAAGCTTGAATTTGAATTCAAATCTTGGCTCCAAGTATGAGTTTAAAAGGAGGGTTTGAAAGACCTACATGCATCTCGCGGTTTAGAGATGATTTTTGATGTACTCTCATTTAGAAGAGGTGCTCATCTCATAGCTCACTCACTTCCCATTCATTAGGCAATGGTTGATTGCCAATGACTTTGTATTTGTACATGTTTTAATACATATATGATCATTACATTCTCATGTCACTTCTCCCTCATAACTCCATTAGAACACTGATCCTTGTCAAAGCTTGTTCTCACTGTATAATTGATTGTTTCCCATGATTTAAAGCATGATAGACTCACAATAGTGTCTATTTTAATCCTAAAAAGGTTTCATTACTAAGGTTTTTAGCAATTGTGACATATTAGTCCATCTTTGCTCACTAGTCTCTTGACTATGAAGGCCCATAGATGTCCGGATGCTGGGTTGATTTCCTAACCACATTTCTTTGCATGTAGCCCATAAACTTTTTTGAGATCACTCATGATTGGTAGCGTTCTAAGCTAATTAGAGTTCCACAAAAGGAATTAAGTAAAGTGCTACTGTGCTCAGAGAATGGTTCAAAACAGTAAAGAGGTGTGTGAACTATAATAGCAAGTTTTGGACCTTGGATAATTTTCTACCTTTCTGTTTTGAGCTTATCATTAGTGGATCATCTTCCAAACTACATATATGATTACTTGTGTCCATTAGCAACCTAAAGAGGCCTACGTCACTCTCCATTCATCATTAATAGCAGGTGCAAAGTAGGAATTAGCTACATCGCTTTATCTCTTGTGACTATCCACCATCTCCTCCAACAATGGTATCATCGCAAGAACAATCAAGATGGGAGATGGATTTCCATCCTTCATTGATGAATTGGATGGGAAGAACTACAGAGCATGATCACTAAGGATGCAAGCATACCTTCAAGGGAGAAGTCTATTTGGATACATCTCAAGAGATGAAGAGATGCCAATCTTTAGGAGCAAGCATCAACCAACAAAGGAAGAGCAAGAGAGGCTAACCACATGGTGTGCAAAGGATGGTTTTGATAGGTCTTACTTACTAAATGCAATCTCTGATTTCTTTTTACCACATGTTAGAAATTGCAAGACCTCTCCAGAGACTTGGGAAGTGCTTTCATCATATTTCTCCGCAAACTCAAGAGCTAGGAAGAATTAGTTATGGATGGAGTTCACAACCCTAAAGGAACAAACAAAGCAAGGAGTGGATTATTATCTAACCAAAATGAAAGATGTGGCTGACCAACTTGCAAGAATTGGAGAGGAGATAGAAGAAGAACACATTGTGAGGCAGATAATTAATGGAATCAAGGCTGATGACAAGTGGGAGTCCTTCACCACAACAATGGATTTCTACATAGATATGCAAATACCTAATCTCAACACCTTGATGGGGCAACTCTTCAACCAGGAGACAAAGCTCAATAGAAACGGTGAGATCTCAAGAGGTAACCAATCTTTTGCACTTTATACAAATAAGAATAAAGCTAAGGTTAAAGGTAAAAGAAAGAAAAGTGAAGAAGAGGCTAGTACCTCTCAAGCTAATTATGCAGGAAGAGGAAGAGGTGCTAGAGGAAGGGGAAGAGGAGGAGAGCAAGGTAGGGGGAGACCCTACAACAGCTCACCATGCAACATTTGTGGTCTCAACAACCACACTACAGAAGAATGCTACAAAAATACAAGGAACCAAAGGGGAAGAGGTTTGCATAGAGGATGCTATGGACAATCTAGAGGAAGGTACAACAATGGTGGAGGTAACTATAATCAAGGGTACAACAACAACAATTATCAAGAAGGCTTTAGAGGAAGAAGGGACTACAACAACTATATTGAAGATCAAGAAGACTCCCTACTCATGACGAACATGACATCCAAGCAAGCTAAAGATGATGAGCATCTTTTCTACATTGATTCACGTTGCTCCAATCATGTGGGTGGAAATGTATCTCTACTATCTCATCTTGAAGAACCCAAAGAAAAGCATGAGGTACAAACAGGTGATGATAACATATATTCAGTTAAGGAAATTAGAAAGGTCAAAACATTTGATGGTAGTATGAACCTTTTGAGCAAAGTTTTGTATGTGCCTACTATAACCAAAAACCTAATTAGTGTTGGGCAGATTGTGGAGAAAGAGTTACAAGTTAGATTCACTAAGCATGGAGCATATGTGGAAGATCCCCAACAAGGCTTCAGAAGAATTACCAAAGGTGAGAAGTCAGGTAGATTGTTTACATTTGAAATCGAAGACACAAGGAACATATCACTATTTAGTTATAGAGATAAAACCTTATCTGAGTTGGAAATATGGCATAAAAGGCTAGGGCACATAGGAGAAAGGACTCTGAAATGAATTTGCAGATATCAAAGTATGCTTTGCATTCCCAATGTGACAAAAAATCACATGATATACAAATGTGGAGCATGCCAATTTGGCAAAGCGCACATGCAACCATTCAACAGGAAAGGATACATCCATGAAGACTATTTAGAGCTTGTACACTTTGATTGTGTGGGGTCCTAACAAAGATCCATCTATCTCAGGTTCAAGGTACTATGCTTCATTTATTGATGATTATAGTAGGTGGACAATTCTCTATTTCATGAAGCAGAAAGATGAAGTATTTACATGTTTCGAGAAGTATTTGGAAGTAGTCATGAAAACCAAACAAGAAGGAGCTTGAAAAGGATCAGGTGTGATGGATGTGGTGACTACTTTTCACATGAGTTTGATCTATTTCTATAGGACAAAGGCATAAAGAGGGAAGTAAAAACCAAGTATACTACTGAATTGAATAGAGTGGTAGAGAGAAGAAATAGTTTAGTTGTTGAAGCTGCTAGGTCTATGTTAAATGAGAAAAAATTACCTAATTATTTATGGGTGGAGGTTGTATCCATAGCCATCTACTTGGTCAATAGGCTTCCATCCAAATGATTGGATGGTATGACACCATATGAAGCATGGAATGGCAGGAGACCCTCATTCGATCAATGCAAAATATTTGGGTGCATTGTCTATGCACACATCCCATCACAAATAAGAGGGAAGCTTGACCCCTAGACTGAGAAATGTATATTTATTGGGTATGATCAGAATCAAAAGGGGTATAGATTATACAATCCCACTAACAAGGCATTCATAGTTAGCAAGGATGTAGTACTTGATGAGAATAATTCATGGGTTGAAGATGATTGCAGGAAAGCCAAGTCACCATATGATTTCAAAAATGATTTTCCAACCCTCACTCAAGAAGATCAACACTTAGTAGAAGACATGTACTCAAAGGTTGAAGATCAGTTTGATGTTAAATCTTGGAAGTCAAGAGGCAAGTCCAAACTCAAGCAATTAGAAGATCTAGGTGAGTCTTCCAACGAAGCATCAAGGAGATCACAAAGAGAAAGTAAGAAGCCCGTAAGGTATGGATATGGTACATCTTTAGTAACAAAACACTTTGTGTACATCACTAAAGACTCTATGGCAGAAGAGCCATCTTCAGTTGAAGAGGCTAGGAAGAAGAAAGAATGGAGAGAAGCTATGAAGGAAGAGGTGGAAGCATTGCAGGAAAACCACACTTGGGATCTAGTTCCCAAGAAGCCAGATATGAAGGTGATTGGTTCAAGGTGGACATACAAAATAAAAAAGAATTCTAATGGATCTATAAACAGGTACAAGGCAAGGTTAGTGGCAAAAGGATTTCCCCAAACACATGGAGTAGACTATGAAGAAACATTTTCACCTATGGAAAAGATGCCAACAATCAGGGTATTGGTAAGTCTTCTTGCTTCTAAAAATTGGAATTCATATCAATTAGATGTCAAGAATGCATTCCTAAATGGATGGATATCAGAAGAAGTGTATATGGCACAACCACCAGGGTTTGAAGATGAAGAAAAAGCAAGTTATGTATGAAAGCTTAGAAAGGCACTCTATGGTCTCAAGCAAGCTCCTAGAGCTTGGAACCATAGGCTTGTTACCTATTTGCAAGACCAAGGCTTTGTGGCAAGCAAGGTAGACTCTTCTTTATTTGTTAAGAAGAAGAAATCAGAAGTTATTTACTTGTGTGTCTTTGTAGATGACATCATTATTATAGGGAATGATTCTAATGGTATCAAGCACGTCTAGGCCCAATTAATTAAGGAATTCAAAATTAGTGATCTAGCTTTATTAACCTACTTCCTTGGCTTAGAGCTTGTGTATATAGATTCAGGTATATTCATCATACAAAGGAAGTACATACATGATATGTTGGTAAAGTTTAAAATGGAGAACACTAAAAGTTGTAGGCATCCCTATGGAGCTCAACAATAAGCTAAGTTCACATGAAGGTGACCTACTTGATGATGTTACAAGTTATCAACAACTTGCGGGTAGTCTTAAATATGCTACTTTAACAAGGGTAGACATTGCCTATGCAATAAGTACATTGATTGAGTATATGCAAAGAGGGTGCTTAAGTATCTAAAGGGTATAATGGATGAGGGGTTGTTTTATCCCCTCATTACTGAAAAAGATATAAAAATGTATTCTGATGCAAATTGGGCTGGCTCCAAGGATGATAGGAGGAGTACTTCAGGGTACCTATCTTTTACAAGTTCAAAGCTCATATCTTGGATATCCAAGAAGCAACCAACTATGGCCTTATCTTCCATAGAACGAGATATAGAGGTTTGCCAAATGCAACTTAGGAAGCTATCTGGCTTAGGCAATTATATGGAGATTTGGAGATAAATTCCTACACTCCAATTATCTTTCGAGATAACACTAGTTAACTTCATTTGGCTGCTAATCCTGTATACCATGCAAGGACTAAGCACATTAAGGAGCACTATCATCATGTAAGGGAGATATTGCTTAGCAAGGATATACAACTATCGTATGTATCAACTCAATTACAATGTGTGGATATACTCACAAAGGCATTGAATGGAAAAAAGATGAACAGGTTCAAATTGATGATTGGTTTGCAAGAAATTACGGAGCAATCAAGACCAAGCATGTTAGGCTTGAGGGGAAGTTGTTGGTGTAATTAAGCCCAAGCCTAGATACTTGATCATCTCACTTATGCTTGACTTATTGGCATAACCCTTGGAAGGCTTCATATGTTGAACCTCTTCTAAATTGACTTCACATTTACCTTAGTAAAAGTGGAATATACCCATGAGGCATTAGGAGGCACAAAAGCATGTATCATTTAGTAGTTGAACCAAGAGAGAATCTATCCTATATGTTAGCATTCACCTTTTAGGTGTAAGTTTGAATTTGAATTCAAATCCTGGCTTCAAGGATCTGAAAGACCCGCGTGCATCTTGAGAGTCAGAGATCATTTTTTATGTACTCTCATTGAGAAGAGGAGATCATCTCAAGCTCACCCACTTCTCATTCATTGAGCAATGATTTATTACCAATGACTTTGTATTTGTACATGTTTTAATACATATATGATGATTACATTCTCATGTCTCTTCTTTGTCATAACTCCATCAGAACGGTGATCTTGCCAGAGCTTGTTTTTACTTAATGGTTGATCATTTCCCATGATTTAAAGGATGATAGATCTAGCATAGTGTCTATTTTAATTCCACAAAGTTTTATTAATAATGCTCTTTGCTCACTAGTGTGTTTCCCATGATTTCATCAGATATTAATCCATCTTTGCTCAGTGGTTTGTTGACTCTTAAGGCCCGTAAATCTTAGGATGCTGGTTGATTTGCTAAACACATTTCTCTACATGTAGTCCATCATTTTTTATGAAATCACTCATGTATAGAAGCTCGTTAAGCTAGCTAGAGTTCCACAAAAGGAATTTAGTCAATTGATGTTGTGCTGAGAGAAAGGTTCAAAACACGGAATAGGTGTGTGAACTAAAATAACAAGTTTTGGACCTTAGATTATTTTTGATCTATCTGTTTTGATCCTATCATTAGTGGATCATCTTCCATACTACATATATGACTATTTGCATCCATTAGCAACCTAAAGAGGTCTACGTCACTCTCCATTCATCATTAACAACATTCAGGAATTAGCTACACCACTTCACCTCTTGTAACTATCCACCATATCCTTCAACAACTTTCTCTCTCTCTCTCTCTCTCTCTCTCTCTCTCTCTCTCCCCTTCCTCCCCACTCTACCTATCACACATCTAAGAAAAACCTATGAGCAACATTCTATAGTTCTCTCTCTCTCTCTCTCTCTCTCTCTCTCCCTCTCTCTCTCTCTTCCCCCCCATCATCTCCACTTATCCTCATGCCATCTTCAGTTCATTTCCATCTCCATCAGTATGAGCAAGGCAAATTCTTCTCTATTTTTCAAGAGGAGTAACTCAGAAATGATATATTTATGTGCATATGTTGATGACATCATTCTTATAGTTAGTGATGTCAATGGCATCAAAAAAATAAAAAACCACATGATGTAGGATTTTAAGATTAGTGACCTAGGGTTTTTGAAATATTTTCTTGGACTTGAGTTAGTATGCACTAATTCTAGAATCTAAGTCACCAAATGAAATATGTGCAAGACATGCTGAAAACATTCCACTTGGAGGATGAAAAAGTAGCTAGAACCCCTATGGAGGTAAATCATAAATTGAGTGCGCATGAAGTTGATTTGCTTGAAGACATTGCAGGTTATAAAAGCATAGTTGGAAGTCTAAACTATGTAGAATGCATATGTCCATGATCAACGCATGTCTACCTTCCCCAGTAGTGATATCAACAATCATCAAGATGATCATTAGGAGGCTGGTAAGGTACGTGATCAACGACACGTACAATGATAAAACGATCGTGAAATTGCGGGATCAGCAAAGCCATGGCACACGATGGCCACGTTGTATTGTTGGAAAAACACCAGAAAATGCAAAATTTTCCAGGATGGAAGACGACAACCCCGAAACACAGTGACAGGAACTTATATGGTAATCCATAGCGATCACGAGGAATCACGCTCATGCATTTGTGAACAGATTTTTATAGTTCGCTTCTTTTGCGCAAAATGGTAGAATGTTAATACGACTAACACGGGCGGACCACCGTCGATGACAACAAGACCCGATGTATGCGTGTCATGAGCAATGTGACTCATGAGCACTTATCAATATGCACGAGGGGCAATGTCGGGAACAACGGTGGTGGCGACAGCCAAGAATAGATTTCAACGCGCAGAAGGTACAAGGTCATCCACAGACGTGCAAGTCGGTAGAGCCAAGGGGGGGTAAGTCCAGACGGCACGAATGTTAAACAGGAATGCATACACATTCCTTGCAACAAAGAAGAGAGATAGAGAGAGGGAGATAAACTTCCATCAACTTTGCATCGTCGCCTGCATGAACAGAAAGAAAGACTACATGCGGCACAAACTCCAAGAATGAACAAGAACAAGAATGTTTCTCTCTTAACAGATACATAACATTACAAATCCACACTTTTCACCATCAACGTACGCAGACCAACATAAATATAATAACAAGAGAGTAGAGGGAGAAGAAGCCATATCCAACAAACGGACTTGCTCCAAGAAACGTACACGCTGATCTTCTTTTTATTAATCCAAGTGATATACAACTTCTCACACCCATTCGCATGGGGTTTCTTGTCTTTTCATTGCAACCCTCCATAGAACCTTCAATTTAAGCCTTAATAAAACCATAAAATGCCAACACGTATGTGCCTTTAACACTGGCAAGTGTTAAACGCACGTACATGTTGGCATTGTTGGAACATCAAGCTTACACTGTGCTTGAGGTGGATTTGATCTACATCAAAGGCTATCGCGTCGAAAGAATATCCGTTGGAGAGTTTTTTTTCATATGCTCATTTATTGTATTTTTTTGAGAGATTTTTGATGGCTCATTTACCATTGTAAAAGCCTTGAGCTTTACACATGTAAAGGTACAAATAAAGAGCCCAAATCCCACGAATTTGTGGTGGTTGAAGTTGCACTCAATCAAGCAATCAATCACCTAAAAGTAGATCAATCAAGATCTTCACTTTTCCTAGATTGTAGGAAAGTGAATTGATTCCCTCCAACAACCATTCCCACCTTCATTTGAATTCAAATTCAACTTGTAAAACTCCTGGAACACTCCTAGAATCTATATAAAGACTTGGAATCACTTGTAAAATACATGGAAGCAATATACATACACTTGTGGCCATCATTGTCTTGCTCCTTCAATTTTCTGCATCATCTTCTTCGCCAACAATAATCTTGTGGAGGCTGCTGATCTCTCTCGAGAGCTCCAAATTGCATGCAAGATGACTCATTGGAAATTTATAAGTGTCTTGTTTTACGCCTGTAAATTTTCAAAGCATCTGGTTCAGCAGATTTGGAGAAAGCTGAGTTTTTCTACCTCGGGATCAATCTTTGCGTATTCCTGAAAAATAGGAAGTACCACCGGTGAATGTCACATTCATTCCTATAGCATATTTTGCTTATTCCTTATACTTTTGTGCATTCCATACACTCAACCCTATGTGTATCACTCCCATAAAAGAATTTTTTCTAATTGTAATCACGCTGGTCGCTATGGGCATTTGAAGCTCATTGTCTCTTCCATAGATAGTAAGTTTTTTGAGCTAGTCGACCCGCGAACCTATCTGTTTTGTATCGACTCATTCTCCTTGATGATCCAAAGTACATAGTGTGTTTCTTTGCACTTATTGCATGCCTATAAGGTCTATTTGAGTCTCCATAAGCTCAAGGGCTGGTCTTGTGCCGGTTGCCTTGACCAAACTTTGTCACCTCGAAACGCACCTTTCTACCTTCTACAAGCTTCTCCAAGTTCTTTCAGTGGTATCAGAGCTAGATCAAGATGGGTGACAGCTTTCCCTCAATGATCGAGAAGCTTGATCGACACAACTATGCAGCTTGGCAAATCAAAATGGAGGCCTATTTGCAAGGTAGAAATCTTTATGGAATTGTAGCAGGTGATGAAGTTATGCCTATTCCAAGATCCATAGGAGGACCTACACAAGAGGACACAAATAAGCTCACACTTTGGTGCGCAAGGGATGCTCAAGCAAGGTCGTACATACTAAACTCTATCTCTGACTTTCTATTACCACATATTAGAGGAGGCAAGACATCTCAAGAGACTTGGGATGCCCTCGAGACTTTCTTTTCTGCTAGTACCAAAGCAAGAAAGAATCATCTTTGGAACGAGTTCAACCAAATGAAGAAGACACCTAAACAAACCATCACAGAGTTTGTTACCAAGGTCAAGGAGGTTGTAGATCACTTAGCATCCATTCGAGAGGTGATTCAAGAAGAGTTCATCATGAGGCAAATTCTCAACGGCATTCGAAGTGATAAGCAATGGAAATCCTTCACGACGGCTTATGATCTCATCATGGATGTGTAGACTCTAGACTTCAACATCTTTCTTGGACAACTCTTCAATCAAGAAGCCAACAATAGCATAAGGGAAGGTAACTCTTATCATAGTAATTCAACTAGTGCTCTATATGCAGATAAGAAGGATAAGAAGCAGAAAATCAAGAAGAAGGATGAAGATGAAGAAGAGACTTCCCAAGCCAACTTTGCAAGCAAGAGCAAGTGGAAATGGAAGAAGAAAGGACCAAAGCAAGACAAAGCCAAAGGTCAGAATGTTCACTATTGTGCCATATGCGATAAGACCAACCACACCACTCAGAATTGCTGGTTCAATGGGAAGACCCAGAAAGGAAGTGGAAGAGGTGGATATGGCAGCAATAGAGGCAGAGGTGGACACAACTTCAACAATAACAATAGAGGCTATAATAGAAGGGACTACAACAATTATTCAGAAGATCAACCACATGAAGACTCATTGCTTCTTATGAATCTAAGCCACAAAGAAGGTAAAGAAGATGATCATTTTTTCTACATAGATTCAGGATGTTCGAATCATGTTGCAGGCAACATTGCTCTTCTATCTGACTTGGAAAGTCCAAAGCATAGACATGAAGTGCAAACAGGGGATGACACAAAGCACAATGTGGAGAAGATTGGTAATGTCAAAGCTTCCAATGGCAGGACAAACATTCTGAGTAAGGTTCTCTATGTACCCACTATCACTAAAAACCTAATAAGTGTAGGCCAAATAGTTGAAAAAGGCTTGCAAGTTAGGTTCACCCAACATGGAGCTTTTGTGGAGGATCCATGTCAAGGCTTCAAGAAGATAGCCCGAGGTGAGAAGCATGGTAGGCTCTTTACTTTTGAAGTAGGAGAAACCAGGAACATAGCTCTATTCAACTTTGGGTCTCAAACCCTAAGTGAGCTTGAAGTGTGGCATAAGAGACTTGCTCATGTGTATGAAAGAACCTTGAAGGATATATGCAGGGATCAAAGTGTTCTAGGACTGCCGAACATATCAAAGCAACACATGATCAATAGGTGTGATGCATATCAGATTGGGAAGGCACAAAGACAACCATTCAACCACAAAGGCTATATCCACAACAACTTATTGGACTTAATACATACAGGTGTATGGGGACCAAGTCAAGAACCTTCATTGGCAGGATCAAGGTATTATGTCTCATTTATTGACGACCATAGTAGGTGGACTGTTCTATACTTTATCAAGAGTAAGAATGAAGTGTTTGATTGCTTCAAGAAGTATCTTGCACATGTGGAGAATCATACAGGTAGATCACTAAAGAAGCTCAGATCTGATGGAGGGGGAGAATACTTCTCCAAAGAGTTTGATGAGTTCTTGCAGGACAAAGGTATCAAAAGGGAAGTGACTATTAAGTACTCTCCTCAACTAAATGGAATTGCAGAGAGGAGAAACAAGACATTGGTTGGATCAGCCCGAACAATGCTTGAAGAGAAGAAGTTGCCACATTATCTATGGGCAGAAGCTATTTCAACTGTTGTGTACCTTGTCAATCGACTACCATCTAAATGACTTCAAGGTATGACTCCTTATGAAGCATGGCATGGAAGAAAACCTAGTCTTGGACATTGGAAGGTTTTTGGTTGTTTAGCTTATGTTCATGTACCATCACAAATAAGAGGTAAGCTAGATGAAAGGGCAACAAAGGTAGTGTTTATTGGATATGATTCAACTCAGATGGGTTACATGTTCTTCAATCCTTCAACCAAGCAATTCACTACAAGTAGAGATGTTGTGTTTGAAGAACATAGGTCTTGGTATGATGAAGACAAGCAAAAGGTAACACTACCATATGATCTTGATTCTAACTCTCATCAATTAGGAAGCAAGCATGATACAGAGGTCCAGGATCCAAGAAGTGATACAGACGATGACCAAGATGAAAGAGAAAAGGATTACAAGCTATGGAAGTCAAGAGGCAAAGCAAGATGCAAGAGGTTGGAGAATGCTCAAAACAAACACCTAGAAGATCAGCAAGAGAGAAGAAACAACCAAAAAGGTATGGATATGATTCCAGATTTGTTACAAAGCATTCAATCTACTTGGCAAAAGACTCTATTTCAAAGGAACCCTCAACCTATGAAGAGGCAAAGGGAAACCCTAATTGGGAAAAGGCCATGAATGAAGAGATAGATGCATTGAAGGAGATGGACACTTGGGATTTGGTTCCAATGTCGCCGAATCAAAAGGTAATTGGTTGCAGATGGGTATATAAAGTTAAAAGAAATTCAGATGGATCAGTTTGCAGGTACAAGGCAAGATAAGTTGCCAAAGGATGCTCACAAACTCATGGCATAGACTATGAGGAAACATTCTCACCAGTTGCAAAGATGACTACAATCAGGACATTGATAAGTGTAGCTGCTGCAAGGAATTGGAGACTCCTCCAACTTGATGTGAAAAATGCATTCTTAAATGGTTGGATAAGTGAAGAGGTATACATGTCACAACCACCAGGTTTTGAAAACCCTAATCATCCATCTTATGTTTGCAGACATAAGAGAGCATTGTATGGATTGAAACAAGCTCCTAGAGCTTGGAATTATAGGTTGGTTACATATCTTCAAGATCAAGGATTCAAAGCTAGCAGCTCAGATCCTTCTCTATTCATCAAAAGCGATCACAATGAGGTTATCTATCTATGTGTATATGTAGATGATATTATTGTGACAGGTGATGATCTAAATAGCATTCAAAGGATCAAGAGACACATGCAAGAGAAGTGCAAAATCAGTGACCTAGGTGAGCTCACATATTTCCTAGGTATGCAGGATCTTCTTCAGGATCTTCTTCTCAAAGAAGATACATTCAGGATCTTCTTCTCAAAGAAGATACATTCAGGATCTTCTTCTCAAGTTCAAAATGGAGAACACTAAACCTACAGGTACACCTTTGGAGATGAATCATAAACTTAGTGTTTATGAAGGTGAGAAAATTGAAGACATTAAAGAGTATCAAAGCTTGGAAGGTAGCTTGATATATGCTACTCATACAAGGGCAGACATCTCATATAGTGTGGGAGTGCTTAGTCAGTTCATGCACTCACCTAGAAGAACACACATGGATGCGGCTAAGAGAGTACTGAACGGTATCTCAAAGGTACAATCAACGAAGGTATATTCTATCCTTACTCTTCAGATTTAGATATCAAAATCTACTCAGATGCAGATTGGGCAGGAGCTAAGGATGATAGAAAAAGTACATCTGGTTACTTAGCATTTGCAGGTTGGAAGCTAGTGTCATGGAGTTCCAAGAAGCAACCAACAGTTGCTTTATCCTCAACTGAAGCAGAGTACAGAGGCTTGACCATAGCAACTCAAGAGGCAATATGGTTGAAAGCATTGTATACAGATTTGGGACTTGTGAGTTCCAAACCTCACATATTTGGAGACAATGTAAGTTCCATGCATCTAGCGGCAATCCTATTTTCCACGCGAGAACAAAGCACATAGAAGTCCATTACCACTTCATCAGGGAGAAGCTCATGGCAAAGAAGATTGACATTTCTTTTGTTCCAACTGAAAAGCAAGTAGTAGATATGATGACAAAGGCACTTGAAAGCTTTGTAGATTCAAAGCTATGGCAGGTATTCAACCTATCAGAGAATGATAACTCAAGCATACTTTAGCTTGAGGGGGAGCTGTTGGAACATCAAGCTTACACTATGCTTGAGGTGGATTTGATCCACATCAAAGGCTATTGCGTCGAAAGAATATCTGTTGGAGAGTTTTTTTTCATATGCTCATTTATTGTATTTTTTTGAGAGATTTTTGATGGCTCATTTACCGTTGTAAAAGCCTTGAGCTTTACACATGTAAAGGTACAAATAAAGAGCCCAAATCCCATGGATTTGTGGTGGTTGAAGTTGCATTCAATCAAGCAATCAATCACCTAAAAGTAGATCAATCAAGATCTTCACTTTTCCTAGATTGTAGCAAAGTGAATTGATTCCCTCCAACAACCATTCCCACCTTCATTTGAATTCAAATTCAACTTGTAAAACTCATGGAACACTCTTAGAGTCTATATAAAGACTTGGAATCACTTGTAAAATACATGGAAGCAATATACATACACTTGTGGCCATCATTGTCTTGCTCCTTCAATTTTCTGCATCATCTTCTTCGCCAACAGTAATCTTGAAGAGGCTGCTGCTCTCTCATTAGGGCTCCAAATTGCGTGAAAAATGCTGCATTAGAAAGGTATAAGTGTCTACTTTAGGCCTGTAAATATTCAAAGCATTTGGTTAAGAATATTTGGAGAAATCTGAGTTTTTCTGCTTTGGGGTCAATCTGTACGTATTCCTAAAAAATAGGAAGTACCACCGGTGAATGTCACATTCATTCCTATAGCATATTTTGCTTATTCCTTATACTTTTGTGCATTCCATACACTCAACCCTATGTGTATCACTCCCATAAAAGGATTTTTTCTAATTGTAATCACTATGGTCGCTATGGGCATTTTAAGTTCATTGTCTCTTCCATAGATAGTAAATTTTTTGAACTAGTCGACCCGTGAACCTGTCTGTTTTGTATCGACTCATTCTCCTTGATGCTCCAAAGTACATAGTGTGTTTCTTTGCACTTATTTCATGCCTATAAGGTCTATTTGAGTCTCCATAGGCTCAAGGGCTGGTCTTGTGCCGGTTGGCTTAACCAAACTTTGTCACCTCCAAACGCACCTTTCTACCTTCTACAAGCTTCTCCAAGTTTTGTCAGGCATTTTATGGTTTTATTAAGGCTTAAATTGAAGGTTCTATGGAGGGTTGCAATGAAAAGACAAGAAACCCCGTGCGAATGGGTGTGAGAAGTTGTATATCACTTGGATTAATAAAAAGAAGAGCAGCGCGCACGTTTCTTGGAGCAAGTCTGTTTGTTGGATATGGCTTCTTCTCCCTCTACTCTCTTGTTATTATATTTATGTTGGTGTGCGTACGTTGATGGTGAAAAGTGTGGATCTGTAATGTTATGTATCTGTTAAGAGAGAAACATTCTTGTTCTTGTTCATTCTTGGAGTTTGTGCCGCATGTAGTCTTTCTTTTTGTTCATGCAGGCGACGATGTGAAGTTGATGGCAGTTTATCTCCCTCTCTCTATCTCTCTTCTTTATTGCAAGGAATGTGTATGCATTCCTGTTTAACATGTCTCTCTTGGCTGAAATTGAGGGTTGTCTTAGTGGAAACAATAGTGTTGCCTTCCTTGATCATCCACCTCTACCTCTCATCTTAGCATCTCATAGGTCTCATTTCGCCGCAATCATTTACCAACTTCTTCAATTCTTCTTTTAGCTTCCGCTTTATCTTCAAGATCAAGGTTTAGGGAATCTTGGTCAGCTTAAGGGAGTTGAGTAAATCTCCTCAAAATTAAAATTCAGAAAATGTTTGAGGAATGATGTTGGTTTCAAGGAATGAACCTACCTTAAAAATACTTCATGAAGAACCTGGCTAAAATGTTCTAAACAAAGTAACTTTTGTACCCCTTTCATGAAATAAGTCCATATCATCTCCACATGTACATGAGTTGCATCCATAATTGATCCTTAAACTAAGCATGAGAAGTAATGTGTAAGCATCTCTTCAAATAGTCTTTGGATCTCAACTTGCTCTTGATAAATATCTAGGTACCTAGTGACATTTAGCCCAATCAATATCCGTTTATCTTTAAGAATGTTCTCTACCACTTTTTCTCCTTGTTTAATAGCCATAAGCCCTATGAAAGCTTCCCAAATCTTCCTTCTCTATTTCACTCTAGAATGTAGGAAATTATGTAGAGTAAAGGCTCAATAATTTCCCTTAACTTAAAGTAGAGCTCAAAGAAATTCTCACTTATATTATGAGCCAATGGAACAAGATTAGGCTTTCCTTGGGGCTTTATTTCATCTGTCAATTACTTCCCTAGATCTAGTTCTTTACTCTTGTTCTTCTCTCTAGGATTTTAAAGAAAGAGACTTGAGCTATTGACTAGGGTTTCGATTTATCTCTATTTGCTTTGCAGCTTGAGATTAAATCTAAGGTTTTATGTAAATTGTGAGTCTTGATGATCACTTTAATCTCTTCTAAAAGCTAGATTTTCAAAGCTTTTTCCCTAGGTAATGAATCAAACCTTTGAACTTGACTCTAGCTAAAGGTTTAGAGTCACATTATTCACCATAGGTTCCATCTTTCTTTTGCAGTTTTTCTTTAAAGTAAAATTTCTCCTTAAAGACTAGATCCATGAGTGATTTCCTCTCTAGGTGTTTTAAGTCTAGAGGGTGAATGTAACTCTTAGGGTTTGATTATTTGAGCTGAAGTAATTTTCTTAGGTTTGGAAGTTTTTGAGTTTTCATTTTACTCTTGC
This sequence comes from Ceratopteris richardii, assembly GCA_020310875.1. Lineage (NCBI taxonomy): Eukaryota > Viridiplantae > Streptophyta > Polypodiopsida > Polypodiales > Pteridaceae > Ceratopteris > Ceratopteris richardii. The sequence goes on along the minus strand of CM035436.1, from coordinate 111,606,001 downwards.
TCGTCTTGGGTTTGCAACCCTATCCTATGTGTAAGTTTCTGTCGTTTGTTTCATCTTTGATACTTGACACAATTCTTTCTTATTTACTTGAATTTTGTGATTTAAAACGATCTTTCGTTCTTTACATATACGTTTTCTTGTTTTTATTTTCTATTTTAGAATTTCCTGGAGGATTCTTTTTGTCTTATGTTTTTTATCTTTAAGATTTCTTTTCCTAATCTAATTAACTGTAAGTACTAACGAAAAAGATTTGTTTGCAAGATTGTTTTGGTTTGTTTTAGTATTTTAATTTTTAGGAGCTTTTAACTTTTAGAATAAGTTTAGAAAGTTTGTTTTTTCTTTCTTTTAGAGGTTTATTTTTATAGTTTTTAGGGTTTTTGTCTTCCTTAGTTTGTAGAGTTTTTATTACTTTAATGAAAACTAAATAACTAAGCTATAAGAGTTCTACAATTTACCTGTTTATCTTTACTGAGTGAAAGTGCACATAATGAGTTTCTGATCCTAATATAGAACACGAGTCTACACATGCAAACTAAAACAATCATTCTTTCTTAAGTGCATGGTTGCAATGCGAAAATTGATAGAGCTTGAAAGCAAAATAGGTGGACAATCTGCTTTGCTACCAAGACTCTAACAGTGCACTAGAAAAATTATTTACATTCATCTGACCTATAAGTACAAAAAAAAAAAACTATGTATGCCATGTGCTCAATTATTTTTGAAGGTATGGGTGATGTAAAGAGGTTTTCTATCATAGATCACCATGTAGCCACTTCGTTTCACATTGGGTTCACTATGTCAGGAAGGAAGGAATGTCCTCATGTGGCAATACATTGTGGGTGTCTTTTAGGGGTAATTTGCCAAAATTGTCCTCCACTTCAAAACAACTAGAGATCTATGTGGACATACCAAATAAATTCATGTATTTAAAGAAACATGTATGCCATTCATCTCATCTAACATATGAGGAGGAGAATCTGCATTAGAAATTGTTGATGAACGTGTGTGGCTATCACTAATCTCCATGGAAATTACAGAATATACAAAAAACGGATGTCAATAGCTATAGAGTGTAATGGATTCCCTCTTAGAGATACAAAGTATGAATAATCAATTAAACATATCACTAGAAAATTCATGTGCGAAATAAGATTTCCGTCTAAGCACTCAATAATCTCAAAAATCACTTCATCATATTTACATCAACTGCTACAAGCAAGTCTTTGCATTATTTTCTCAAGTACTTGTCATGGAGAACTCCTAAAAGTAGTGGAGTCTAGGTCTTAAAAATGTTTGCTATAGGTAGATGTCTCGGAGGTCAATCTCCTCACATCATGATGTCCATGCTCATAAGCCAATCCCTTAAAAGTATGGAATTTAATATTCAATCTAGACAATGAATTTGAAATGCCTTCCATGGGTGCTTGAGCTTCCTCAGATGCATTTGAAGTAAAATCTAACGTCTTCCGATATTTCTCCCGAGCTAACTACTTGGAGTTCTTACGTGGATGGCAGGATTCTCCATGTGGTTTAGTATGGGTCATGTACTTTACATAGAAAACACAAGAGTTGCATTGGCTGTGCCAGGAGGTACTCGGGTATCCAACTCTCACAAGTGGAAAATTGAAGAGAAAGTTACTCTCTCTCACTTCTAGTACATCCTTTAGTCCAAGCAGGTTCTTCCTTAGCAGAGTATACCCCGTAACATTTCTATGTACAAATACACTAATTAGTGGTAGTCACCTAGTTGATGTAGCTAAATCAAGTTATTGCCCATGAACATAAATTTTTTGATACACTCCCACATATACATATCATCTTAAGAATCTAGCTGCCATCAATACCATCACACATAAATACAATGATCTCTTCTTGTCCATGTATTGTAGCAACACTCTTGAGTAATCTTCAATAGTGTGAAGAACTGTCCTTAAAACATCTCTAAGTAGCACCTCAATATCTTCAATACTTGGATTCAAAGGAGAGTCCATACAAAAAGCCTTTTCTATCTTCTCTTCATCACATGCCTTGAAAAATGAATGTAAATTCATTTGCCTTTTGAAGGATTATCCACATCCCACTCCCAAAATTTAGGCAAAGGAGAGGCATGTCTCTTGGGCTGTGCAGGGATTCTACTAGGAGTACCAAATGTTCCCCACCAATAGTAGCATACCCCTCCTTGCCTTTATCTGCTTGAAGTAATCATATCAGCTTTGGAAGTGGTTGTTCAAATGCTTTCAAAATTCTTGGTAGCCGGATGAGGTATGGATTTGCAAACTTATTATACAAAAACGGTTGCACAATATCAAGTGTTTCTAGTCGGCCCAAATTCAACAACAAAACACCAATGCTTTCCCATGCCTCTACATTGAACCAATTCAAATATCTTCCTATTATATTTTCCTTGAATACTGAGTATTCATGTTTGGCTTTCCCCTTAGTTGTATCATGAATAGAACAAGAGGCGATGGTGCAAACTTTGCTTCTCCCATCATTATAAACAAACTATTTGCAATGTTTAGGCTTTATGCTTCCTCGTAAATTTTGTCATCCTTTATGAATAGCCATGGTCCTTAAACCTATACATGGTTGTCTCTAAGGTTTTGAATGAAGATAACAATTTGTGATGAAAATCTTGTCACACACAGCCATGTGTATATCACTCTCTCTACACATCTAGGTGTGTGTGTATGTGAGACGCACAGAGAGAGAGAGTGTGTGTCTATGTGAGATGCACAGAGAGAGAGAGATGTGACGACAGAGAGGAAATGTGGGTGTGAGTAGCTCAGGGCACATAGAGGGAATGGCGTGCTCGAGAGAGAGAGAGAGAGAGAGAGAGAGAGAGAGAGAGAGAGAGAGAGAGAGAGAGAGAGAGAGAGAGAGAGAGAGAGAGAGAGAGAGAGAGAGAGAGAGAGAGAGAGAGAGGCAAGGTTGGGTTGTAGGGGGAGGGAAGGAGTGAGAGGGAGGGGTAGAGAGAGAGAGAAAGAGCAAGAGAGAGAGAGATAGAGCAAGAGAGAGAGATGGTCTTACTACATTGCACAATAGGGTAACGACAAGGTGATAAAGAGAGATAAATAGAGAGAGAGAGAGAGAAAGAGAGAGAGAGAGAGAGCAAACTGAAGGTGGGACTACGAGGGTGAAGGCATGTGGAGTGGGGGTGGTCAGGTGTCAATGGAGAGAGACAGAGAGAGAGGGAGAGAGAGGGGGGGAGCATAGCAACATGCAGGGCTATGGGGTGAGGGAAAGTTGGAGTTGCAAGGAGCGAGATATAGATAGAGAGAGAGAGACGGAGGGAGAGAGAGAGAGAGAGAGAGAGAGAGAGAGAGAGAGAGAGAGAGAGAGAGAGAGAGAGAGAGAGAGAGAGAGAGAGAGAGAGAGAGAGAGAGAGAGAGAGAGATAGAGAGAGAGAGAGCGAGCAAGAGAGAGAGGGGATGTCTACAACTATCAAGGGAGGTGGGGTGGGGAAGGCAAGGTGGCAAGGAGAAAGATTGAGAGAGAGCATGGGGACCTACCGAGCTACGAGGAAAGGGAAAGGCGGGTTGGCTGGGGGAGGGGAGAGAGAGAGAGAGAGAGAGAGAGAGAGAGAGAGAGAGAGAGAGAGAGAGAGAGAGAGAGAGAGAGAGAGAGAGAGAGAGAGAGAGAGAGAGAGATAGATAGAGAGAGAGAGAGAGAAGAAGGGAGTAAGAGAGAGAGGGAGCTAGAGAGAGAGGGCCTACAGGGTTGGGGTGTAGCAAAAAGGTGGGGTGACGAGGGACATAAAGGCAGATATAGAGAGGATATATATATATATATATATATATATATATATATATATATATATATATATATATATATATATATATATATATATATAGACAGAGAGAGAGATCAACATCGAGGAATTGAAGGGATGCATGAGAGAGGGCTCACAAGATGACGGTGTCACGTTATAAAACAAGACAACAAGGTGGATCGGGTGTGGCTTCTCTATGGGCCTATTTGTGTCTACATGCTGGGTTTTTAGTGCAATGCTTTAGAAAATGGGAAGTCAGTTCAAAACTGATTGAGGTGATTGAGTATGAGAATATGCTAATGTATGAATGATCTCAGACATGGAAGTGCAAAGAAATTAAGTAACTTCACTTATTTTAGGAAGAGTTCCGTTTTCTTTTAATGGGATAAGCCTAGCTTTGTTTCATAGGAAGGAAATATATGTAAATATGAAAATGTAAAGTTTGGCCATCAAGAATGATACAGAATTGATGCATATTTTTTTCTATAGGAAGCAAATGAGTGGAAAGAAAAATTTGAATAGTGTCCTCGTCTATAGGATTATTTTGAGATTCAAGCATTAGATCAAAAGAAACATCTATAGAAGATAATTTCACTAAAGTGTAAGAATCTACATCCATTAGTGAACGATCATGAAAATGAAAATTAAATATTGGTAGTGATGATGAAAGTAAATTCCTATACAAAATATGCTCAAAAATAAGATATGAAAGTAGTTTCTAGCTCAATCAACTAAATTCATTGAAATAGAAAAGATGGATGAATAAGAACTCAATCTTTTGTAGCCCATAGCATCAACAAACACTTGATCTCGCTCCACCTTCTCGTAAGCTTCATAATTGACTCGTACCTCTAGTTAAGCCTTGTAACATACCCTAAATGCTCATACAATCTTGTAAATGCTCGTAATTGTATGCAAGAAAAGACATTAGGAAAGATATAAGTACATTTATAAATAATAAAAAACACATACGTGTCTATTATTTTTATTTTCTCTCTCTTATCTCATTATCCTTTCTCTACTATTGTGCATGCATCTCTACCATGGTAGTTTTTATCTCTCTCTCACCATTCTCTCTCTCTCTCTCTCTCTCTCTCTCTCTCTCTCCCCGTTGTGTGTGGGTGTGTAGCAATAGCCGGATGGAGAGCGAATATTTCTCTCTCTCTCTCTCTCTATCTCTCTCTCTCTCCCCCTCTCTCTCTCTTTTTCTCTCTCTCTCTCTCTCATTCTATGTGTGTGTGCACAACAACATGACGGGGGGGAGGGGGTAATATCTCTCTCTCACATTGCAACACACCTTTGAAATCCTAGTAATTTAGAGATGATTTTTGATGTACTCTCATTTAGAAGAGGTGCTCATCTCATAGCTCACTCACTTCCCATTCATTAGGCAATGGTTGATTGCCAATGACTTTGTATTTGTACATGTTTTAATACATATATGATCATTACATTCTTATGTCACTTCTCCCTCATAACTCCATTAGAACAGTGATCCTTGTCAGAGCTTGTTCTCAACTCTATAATTGATCGTTTCCCATGATTTAAAGCATGATAGACTCAAAATAGTGTCTATCTTAATCCTAAAAAGGTTTCATTACTAAGGTTTCTAGCAATTGTGAGATATTAGTCCATCTTTGCTCACTAGTCTCTTGACTGTGAAGGCCCGTAAATGTCCGGATGCTGGGTTGATTTCCTAACCACATTTCTCTGCATGTAGCCCATAAATTTCTTTGAGATCACTCATGATTGGTAGCATTTTAAGCTAATTAGAGTTCCACAAAAGGAATTTACTAAAGTGCTACTGTGCTCAGAGAATGGTTCAAAACAATAAAGAGGTGTGTGAACTAAAATAGCAAGTTTTGGACCTTGGATTATTTTCTACCTATCTGTCTTGAGCTTATCATTAGTGGATCATCTTCCAAACTACATCTATGATTATTTGTGTCCATTAGCAACCTAAAGAGGCCTACTTCACTCTCCATTCATCATTAACAGCAGGTGCAAAGTAGGAATTAGCGATCTCGCTTTATCTCTTATGACTATCCACCATCTCCTCCAACAATGGTATCATCGCAAGCACAATCAAGATGGGAGATGGATTTCCATCCTTCATTGATGAATTGGATGGGAAGAACTACAGAGCATGATCACTAAGGATGCAAGCATACCTTCAAGGGAGAAGTCTATTTGGATACATCTCAAGAGATGAAGAGACGCCAATCTTTAGGAGCAAGCATCAACCAACAAAGGAAGAGCAAGAGAGGCTAACCACATGGTGTGCAAAAGATGCTTTTGATAGGTCTTACTTACTAAATGCAATCTCTCATTTCTTGTAACCACACCTTAGAAATTGCAAGACCTCTCAAGAGACTTGGGAAGTGCTTTCATCATATTTCTCTGCAAACTCAAGAGCTAGGAAGAATTAGTTATGGATGGAGTTCACAACCTTAAAGGAACAAAAAAAAGCAAGGAGCGGCTTATTATCTAACCAAAATGAAAGATGTGGCTGACCAACTTGCAAGAATTGGAGAGGAGATAGAAGAAGAACACATTGTGAGGCAGATCATTAATGGAATCAAGGCTGATGACAAGTGGGAGTCCTTCACAACAACAATGGATTTCTACATAGATATGAAAATACCTAATCTCAACACCTTGATGGGGCAACTCTTCAACCACGAGACAAAGCTCAATAGAAACGGTGAGATCTCAAGAGGTAACCAAGCTTTTGCACTTTATACAAATAAGAATAAACCTAAGGATAAAGGTAAAAGAAAGAAAAGTGAAGAAGAGGCTAGTACCTCTCAAGCTAATTATGCAGGAAGAGGAAGAGGTGCTAGAGGAAGGGAAAGAGGAAGAGAGAAAGGTAGGGGGAGACCCTACAACAACTCACCATGCAACATTTGTGGTCTCAACAACCACACTACAGACGAATGCTACAAAAATACAAGGAACCAAAGGGGAAGAGGTTTGCATAGAGGAAGCTATGGACAATCTAGAGGAAGGTACAACAATGGTGGAGGTAACTACAATCAAGGGTACAACAACAACAATTATCAAGAAGGCTTTAGAGGAAGAAGGGACTACAACAACTATACTGAAGATCAAGAAGACTCCCTACTCATGAGGAACATGACATCCAAGCAAGGTAAAGATGATGAGCATCTTTTCTACATTGATTCACGTTGCTCCAATCATGTGGGTGGAAATGTAGCTCTACTATCTGATCTTGAAGAACCCAAATGAAAGCATGAGGTACAAACAGGTGATGATAACATCTATTCAATTAAGGAAATTAGAAAGGTCAAAACATTTGATGGTAGTATGAACCTTTTGAGCAAAGTTTTGTATCTGCCTACTATAACCAAAAACCTAATTAGTGTTGGGTAGATTGTGGAGAAAGAGTTACAAGTTAGATTCACTAAGCATGGAGCATATGTGGAAGATCCCCAACAAGGCTTCAAAAGAATTACCAAAGGTGATAAGTCAGGTAGATTGTTTACATTTGAAATCGAAGACACAAGGAACATAGCACTATTTAGTTATAGACATAAAACCTTATCTGAGTTGGAAATATGGCACAAAAGGCTAGGGCACATAGGAGAAAGGACTCTGAAATGAATTTGCAGAGATCAAAGTATGCTTGGCATTCCCAATGTGACAAAAAATCCCATGATATACAAATGTGGAGGATGCCAATTTGGCAAAGCGCACATGCAACCATTCAACATGAATACATCCATGAAGACTATTTAGAGCTTGTACACTTTGATTGTGTGGGGTCCTAATAAAGATCCATCTATCTCAGGTTCAAGGTACTATGCTTCATTTATTGATGATTATAGTAGGTGGACAATTCTCTATTTCATGAAGCAGAAAGATGAAGTATTTACATGTTTCGAGAAGTATTTGAAAGTATTCACGAAAACCAAACAAGAAGGAGCTTGAAAAGGATCACGTGTGATGGATGTGGTGACTACTTTTCACATGAGTTTGATCTATTTCTATAGGACAAAGGCATAAAGATGGAAGTAAAAACCAAGTATACTACTGAATTGCATAGAGTGGTAGAGAGAAGAAATAGTTTAGTTGTTGAAGCTGCTAGGTCTATGTTAAATGAGAAAAAATTACCTAATTATTTATGGGTAGAGGTTGTATCCATAGCCATCTACTTGGTCAATAGGCTTCCATCCAATTGATTGGATGGTATGACACCATATGAAGCATGGAATGGCAGGAGACCCTCATTTGATCAATGCAAAATATTTGGGTGCATTGTCTATGCACACATCCCATCACAAATAAGAGGGAAGCTTGACCCCTAGACTGAGAAATGTATATTTATTGGGTATGATCAGAATCAAAAGGGGTATAGACTATACAATCCTACTAACAAGGCATTCATAGTTAGCAAGGATGTAGTACTTGAGGAGAATAATTCATGGGTTGAAGATGATTGCAGGAAAGCCAAGTCACCATATGATTTCAAAAATGATTTTCCAACCCTCACTCAAGAAGATCAACACTTAGTAGAATACGTCTACTCAGAGGCTGAAGATCAGTTTGATGTTAAATCTTGGAAGTCAAGAGGCAAGTCCAAACTCAAGCAATCAGAAGATCTAGGTGAGTCTTCCAATCAAGCATCAAGGAGATCACAAAGAGAAAGTAAGAAGCCCATAAGGTATGGATATGATACATCTTTAGTAACAAAACACTTTGTGTACATCACTAAAGACTCTATGGCAGAAGAGCCTTCTTCAGTTGAAGAGGCTAGGAAGAAGAAAGAATGGAGAGAAGCCATGAAGGAAGAGGTGGAAGCATTGCAAGAAAACCACACTTTGGATCTAGTTCCCAAGAGGCCAGATATGAAGGTAATTGGTTCAAAGTGGACATACAAAATCAAAAAGAATTCTAATGGATCTATAAACAGGTACAAGGCAAGGTTAGTGGCAAAAGGATTTGCCCAAACACATGGAGTAGACTATGAAGAAACATTTTCACCTATGGCAAAGATGCCAACAATCAGGGTATTGGTAAGTCTTCTTGCTTCTTAAGATTGGAATTCATATCAATTAGATGTCAAGGAATTAGCTACACCACTTCATCTCTTGTAACTATCCACCATCTCCTTCAACAACTTTCTCTCTCTCTCTGTCTCTCTCTCTCTCTCTCTCCCCTTCCTCCCCACTCTACCTATCACACATCTAAGAAAAACCTATGAGCAACATTCTATAGTTCTGTCTCTCTCTCTCTCTCCCTCTCTCTCTCTCTTCCCCCCCATCATCTCCACTTATCCTCATGCCATCTTCAGTTCATTTCCATCTCCATCAGTATGAGCAAGGCAAATTTTTCTCTATTTTTCAAGAGGAGTAACTCAGAAATGATATATTTATGTGCATATTTTGATGACATCATTCTTATAGTTACTGATGTCAATGGCATCAAAAGAATAAAGAACCACATGATGTAGGATTTTAAGATTAGTGACCTGGGGTTTTTTAAATATTTTCTTGGACTTGAGTTAGTATACACTAATTCTAGAATCTAAGTCACCAAATGAAATATGTGCAGGACATGCTGAAAACGTTCCACTTGGAGGATGCAAAAGTAGCTAGAACCCCTATGGAGGTAAATCATAAATTGAGTGCGCATGAAGCTGATTTGCTTGAAGACATTGCAGGTTATGAAAGCATAGTTGGAAGTCTAAACTATGTAGAATGCATATGTCCATGATCAACGCATGTCTGCCTTCCCCAGTAGTGATATCAACATTGCTATGAGCATCATTGGTATCGAGTACCATGCTATGTGGTTGTACAATAGCAAGTTTTCTAAGTGAAGCATCAAGAGGTTAAGGAAATATTAAACACTTATTGAAGATCTTGGTTTCATGGCCAAAAAAGGTCTGTTCCTTGGTGCTGTCAAGTATCTTGTGGTGCACAGTGATCCTTGTGCTATTATTGGTGGAAAGAGAACTTAGTGACAAGTGACCATAAAAAAGACAAATATGTGCTTGATCATTGGCTTATATGTGGATCCAGTAAGAGGGGGTCAGTCCAACAGCGTTGTGGAAAGATAGGAGATTCGTTCGTGTACAACAAAGTGAGCACCCATCACTCCATTTAGATGAACAACCATTTAGATGAACAAATCATGGGTGATTTGCATGCATGAACTCTTAGTGATAGAAGAATAACACCAAAGGGAATACATTGTTAGTCTCTAGGTGAATCATAGAGGACTAATAAATCAAGGAATTTAGGGTCTTCTTAAGAGCATCTATGGAGGGAAAAGATGAGAAGGATAAAGTGTCAGAGTGAGTGTTAATACATAAAGTAGATGATTTGGATTCATTGAGATAACCACAGATAGAGAAGTTGAGATCACTTTTTGAGCACTTGTATCATTGTTTTGACATTTGACATTGCAATCAAGCACTAGTTCTTGTCCATGCTTTGCATTTTGGTGCTACAAGCACGCTAGTTTGGGTCACTCTATTGTGAGTATACAGAGCATGGGCCTCCTAGTGGAGTTGGTGATTAGCATTGCAGTGGGAAGGAGTGGTTTGGATCTAGTCATTTTGTGTGAGTCCATGGTATTTTTTTTGGAGCAAGTCTTCATCCTTGTATGCATTGTGCCACTCTTATATTTATTTTGACTAGTTCTAGGATGCCTTAGTAGCGCCCTAAATTATCCTTTTGGAGCCTTTCCAACCCTCTATAATCATTTTTTTGAGATAAGAAGTTGGGATTCCTCTTTTGTGTGCTCTTGTCATTGATCATCTCTCTCTAACTCTATAGTGTCTCTATTGTAAGAGAATGTACCTACACATAGGAATGTTATACGGTATACTTCCCTAAAGAGAACCTCCCTTAAGTAGAGAAAGTACTAAAAGTGTGAGAAGGTGGTTTTACTTATAGTTTGAGACTTTTCAAAGTGATATACTACAATACATCCTCTACAGTTTGGCACACCCGATGGGACACTTGCATTTCTAGGTGAGGCCCTTAGTACAGAAAATACTTGTTTTGGTGTTTTTCCTTCCTTTCGCATCTAGCGAGTGTGTACGTGACCCACACTTGCATAGATAAGGAGCCTCTTCGTGTACAGAGGAGCCTTTAAAAACCATCTTTACCTTTGACTAGTCAACCTAGATCCCCTCTACCCTCCTTAAACTTATCTATGGAATTGGTTGCAATCCCACCCACAAAGGAGAAGCCCAAGAGGACATCATATTTTTCCTCAGATACTTTAGAAGAAGCACCCATGCCAATGGATGATCTTTCTCACTTACTCTATAGGTTGAATATCAAGCTCCCTACTTCTAAGGGATTGGATGATGAGGATGCAAACAATCAGGTGAGATTCATCTCCTTATGCTGCAGATGAGGTTTGCAAAACAAGAGGATGAAATGGTGGTAGTCTTCCCATGTACATTGGAAGGCCTTGCAGACAAATGGTATAATCAATTTATAAAAGTCCACTTCACTATATGGGAGGTACTGAAGATGACATTCTCCTAGACATTTTGACCAACAGACTAGTCGAAAAGGGCTCTAGATAAACTAAAGAACCTAAATCTGACATTACATGAATCCTTGCATGAACTTCAACTAGGATAAAAGCACTTGTTTCACATCGCCCACATGCTCCAAGCAATTTCCTGGGAAGAAAATGGATAGACAAAGCTCTACCTAGGTTGTCTCATTAGAGTCTTTGTGAATCTCTTAGATTGGATAAAACACTTCATGATTTCATTGTAGCTACATCATACATTGAGGAAGCTAGGCTATATTTTGAACAGGATACCCAACCAAATTTTGCATTAGACTTAGACCCTATTGGGCAACTCATGAAGGCGTAGGTAGCCTTAAGGATGCAGCAACGTCACAAAGAAGAGAAGGGTATGCCACAACCACCATGCCACAATGATGATGTAGTAGCTAAACTTCGTTGTGAGTTAGAAGATTTGAGGACCACACAAGAAATACGAAGGTAGATTTGGTGTAGAATATGTAGAAAGAGTGGACATTCCAATGTCAATTCTCATTGCAAGGTAACCTGTCAATTCACTTGCAAGGATGGTCATGAACCAAGAGAGTGCTACTACCTCAAGGGTGCACAGCAGCGAGGTTACCCTCCTGTTCTTCATTCCTATTATGCTAGTATCTCAAATGCACCTAATACAGAAGATAACTATCCAACTAGGCCTATATATAATAAACCATTGATTTGTTATCGCTCTAGTGAGTATGGCCATATGCAAAAGAGGTGGTCCTTACCAGAAGGTGCACCTCCAGGTCAGCATTTCCAAGGTGTTAAGGATCACTATACGAGAGATGGCCCCAAGAACTCGTCCTACACGAATTCACATGATTGTAGTCTCCCCACAAGTAGAAGGTATGACTATCGAGTGTTATGTTGTTTCATCTTCTTCAAGGCCCATGATAACTAGAGACCGACAAGGAGCACGAACCTATAGGGAGGAACAATAGGGACTCAAAGATAGAGATGAAGAAAAGAAGGCTGGTTGGAAGGGCCATGCAAACAATGAAGGATCTTATTAGAGGGTGACTACTTCACTAAAGAACCAACCAGAAAGTTCCCAAGAAGACATACAATAGCTGAAAATTTGAGGAAATCGTAAAAGGTATTCATCATAAGGTTAGTTTGTACCAACTCATAAAAATGGATTCATTTCTTGAGGATTATACACTCTGCCTACTACTTCAGCTGAATTCCTAGCATAGATGGCTTCATGGTTCACTTTCCCCCTACATCCTTGGCTGACTATCAGAGTTCAAGGTTATCACTACTTATAAGAGATGAAGCTCTAGCTAGTGTTATTATAGACGAAGGTTCTCGCATCAACTTAATGCCAAATTTCACCATGAAGAAACTAAAACCAAATCCGATGATGGTGGCATCCTTCACAGTTACATTAGTAGATCAACACTGGGTCACACCACTAGGTATTGTTTCACTTTCCTCTTGGCTTTGTTGTTATTTCCCTGCCATAGGAGACCTCCTACCCTCTACTCTTGGGATGAATTTGGCTACGGCAAGCAATGGTTGTGCGGGATCGGGGAAAGAACAAGTTATGGATTTCAACATGTACTAAAAATCAATTATATATATATTCAGAAGAAGGATGAGACATTGACAAGGCTATTGGGTATACATTTGACACTCATCGAATGCCTTCTTTAACTCAAGAAGATGATACATTATTAAATTGGATGATGGAGAGCGCAGAGTGTTGCACTATGAAAATCAATGAAATAGATGAAAAAGTTGTAGATGAAGAAGTTGTAGATGAAGAACTTGTAGATCAAGAAGTTGTAGATGAAGAACTTGCTCAAAAAGCCCACAAAAGTCACAAAGACTCAGAAAATGAAAATTTGCACTTGGATATTAACATGGCAAGGACAAGAAATATGGAAGCATTGAAAAAGGCTAATGTTGAGCCTTAGTGCAGAGAACTGCTCCCATTTTTTCATATCTTTGAAGGATAGACCAAGGAACATATTGCGGATCACAAGCTCAAATCCACTCTTGCATACAGTCAGGATGATTTTTCAAGTAAGTCCAATCCTAAAACACTTGTTCAAGAAGTAAATCGTGGTAATGAAGAGAACCCTCAAATAGCCCACTTGGACTTTTGGTTGTGGTATTATCCCCCTTTTACTAGAGAAGGTAACCTCTCTACGTTTTGCCTATAAAACTACCTTTGAATGGTCCTACAAGGATCTAACAGGGATTCTAATGGAGCTTGGGTCACATCAAATACCCTTAGTTGAGGGAGCTACACCTGCAAGATGTAGGCCTTATTGGCTCAATCCAAAATATGCTCGAGCAATAGAACTATAAAATAAAAACTAGAAGAGGCACGTATTATTGTTCCTATAGAGCATTCAAGTTGGTTTTCCTACATGATTATTGTACAAAAGAAAAATAGTGTCAAAATAAGAGTATGCGTTGAATTTTGTGCTTTAAATAAGGTGAGTGTTTAGGATGGCTTTCCTCAACCATTCACATAGCAAGTACTTGAAGAAGTAGCTGGCCATACTTTGTAGAATTTTCTTGATGGTTTCAGTGGCTACAACCAAATATTGATTCATCCTGATGATAGGGACAAAATAGCTTTTTTTACTCCATGGGGCACCTATGTTTATACATGCATGGCTTTTGAACTAAAAAATACATCGCCCTCATTTAATAGAACAATGTATCTCAAATTGGGAAAATGGTTAACAACCTTTCTACACATTTTCATTGATGCATTTTTAGTGTTTTCAAGCATAGATAGGAGAGCAACACTTCAAGATTTATGATCACTTGTAAAATTTGAAGGAAGTCTTCGACAAATTTGTCAAAACATGTTTGAAGTTAAATCCTGCTAAGTGTCATTTTTTGGTTAGTAAAGCAACTCTTCTTGTACATATAGTATCGGTCGAGAGGATAAGTGTTGATCTGGAAAAGATCACTACTATCCTCTCCATGTCTATTCCATGAAGTCCAATGGAAGTACAAGGTTTTTTAGGCCATGGAGGATACCATAGAAAATTATCAGAATGTATTAAGAAATACACTTATCAAGGCTTACTAGAAAGAAGGTTCCTTGGAGTCCTAAAGCTGAGAAAGGATTTTATGAACTAAAATTGAGGCTATGTACTGCTCCACTTTTAACTCTTCTTGATTGGTCATTAAAGTTCCATGTGCATAGAGATGCTAGTCTTCATGCAATCGGAGCAGTCTTGGCTTAGCCATCGTCACACAAGCTAGACCACCCTGTTGCTTATGCTAGTAGATTTCTCACCAAAGAAGAAAGGAACTACAACACTACCAAATGGAAAGTTTTGGCTATCATATTCGCCCTTCAAAAGTTTTGGCATTACCTCCTAGGTGTGCATTTTATTGTCATATGTGATCATCAGTCTTTGAAGTACTTGATTAAAAGGCCTAGAGTAGTTGGAAGTGTTTAGTGATGGCTCTTACCATTTCACGAAGTTGATTAGGATATTCACATTAAGCTAGGGAAAGAGCGCTATATGGTTGATGAGGTATCAAGGAGTGCTCTAAGTGAAAAGGAAACAGGTATGAATGAGGAACTAGTGGATAGTATTCTTTTCCTAGTTGCAATGCAAACTGATTGGTATGACGGTGTTCTTGATTTGCTCACCTTTGGAAAACATCTAGAACACTTAGCACCAATACAAAAGAGGAGATTACTCTTCAAAGCCAACACTTACTCCCTTCAAAATGGAAATCTATATAAATATTGTGATAATGGTATTTTGAGGAAGTGTGTTTTTCTTGATGAGGTAAATTTTTGCTTGAAGCAACACACAATGAATGGCATCCAAAAGGAGAGCAATTGGCTCACAAAAGTATCAACAAAGGTCTATGGTGGTCTCATATCTACAAAGATGTCATCAAGTTTGCTAAATAGTGCAACATCTACTAGAGATGTGCTCCCAAACTAACCAGATTGAATTTCCAACCATTAGTTATCTCCACAAGATGGCTACCTTTTGAATGAGGGGGTCTTGATTTTATTGGTCGAATCTATCTAGGTGGTCAACCTAGGAGTAAGAATTATATTTTAATTGCCACATTCTATGCAACTAAGTGAATAGAAGTTAGATCCACTATGGATTGCACAGACTTGACAATGGCTAAGTTTTTGTACAAAGGCCTTTTATCAAGATTCGGATGCCCATTTGAAATTAATAGTAATATGGGTATAGAGTTTGTAAATCAATTGCTCCAATTCATCTTTGACAGGTACAAAATCTTTCACAAATAGTCTTTTGATTACTATACTAGGGCAAATGGCCAAGTAGAAAGCTCTAACAAGATTTTTATTGGCTTGCTTTGCACATTAGCCTTTGATCATCAAAGCTCATGGCCAGAAGCATTGATCGGTGCAATGTGGGCTCTACAAATTACTAGAAGGAGAACCATTGGGGAGTGTCCATTGCACTTAGTATATCGTAAAGAGGCACTAGCTCCCTTTGAATTTATTATTAGGAGAGAAATTGGAGCCAAAACCGTTGGAATTGACCCTCCCATTTTGAGACTCATGGCATTAGAAGAATACAATGAAGGAGCTATGCGCAAACTATAGCTAACACAAGAAGACTACGAAAGATTGCATTATAGGTATCTTAGAGCTAATGAAGTACATAAAGGCTCTTTGGTTTTGGTCCATGAAATCCAAATAGTTTCCACCATATTGGCTCCTAAATGGACACGACCATATAAGGTAATAAAGGTATTACTAGAGGAATTTCAAGGTGAGAGGATGCCCCTAGCCAAGATCTCAAGGGTGAATAATTATTTGAAGTGATGAACGTAGAAAGAATTCAGTTATTGTAGATATCATTATTTAGTTCATTTCAGTTCTTGCAGTTCATTTTGGCTTGATTTAGTAAGAAAAAAAAAGAGAAGCTACACTAGAAGGGTGCAAAGATGTGATGTGGCGGTCTCTAGTGTAGAGGAATCCAATATTCATATTCTCTAGAAGACATTTCATCACAAGACTTTGATAACCTGTAATGTCTTCAAGCAGCTATCCTTCATGAGTTCTGAGTCTATGCTTCAATTCCATGCGTGTACCTGTAATCTCCATAGTTTCCATTTTGAAGTTAACTAGTATATCATGGATGTACTTTCTCTGAGTAATGAGAACACCAAAATCTGTATAGAAAATTTCCAAGCCAAGAAAATATGTAAGTAATCCAAGATCATTTATCTTGAACTCCGCCTTCATCTCGACTTTGATCTTCTTGATGCCATTGGCATCATTTGCTATAATGATAATGTTATCCACATAAACACATAGATAAACAACCTTTGAATTAGTCTTCTTACTGAACAATGAGGAATCTACCTTGTTTACAACAAAAATTTGGTCCTATAAGTATGTGGCTAACCTATGGTTCCAAGCCCTAGGAGCTTGCTTTAAACCATACAATGCCTTCCTAATTTAGATACAAAATCAGGGTTGTCGCTATCTTCATATCTTGGTGGTTGAACCATGTAGACCTCTTCAGGGATCCACCCATTGAGGAATGAATTTTTAACATTTAATTGGTATAACTTCCAATTCTTTGAAGCATCAATACTTACTAGAATTATGATATTTGGCATTTTGGATTCAGCTGAGAAGGTCTCCTCATAATCCACTCCATGAGTTTGAGCGAACCCCTTTGCTACTAGCCTTGCTTTATACCTGTTTATTGTGCCATCCGAGTTTTTTTCAATTTTTAGATCGACATGGATCCTATCATCTTCATGAATGCTTTTTTGGGAACCACATCCTAAGTGTTATTCTCTTGATATGCTTCAATTTCCTCCTGCATAGCTTCACTCTACTTTTCTTCCTTGTTGCCTTCCTCAAATGAAGATGGTTCCTCTAACATAAAGTCTTTAGCTTATATGTATAGAGAATGCTTCATGACTAGTAATGTCACATAGCCATACCTTATCGGTTTCTTGCTTTCCCTTTGAGATCTTCTAAGTGCTTGATTGGATGACTTTGAAATGTCTTCCAATTTTTTGAGCTTTATTTTGCCCTTGGACTTCCAAGATTTGAAATCAACTTATTCTTCATCTTCTGAGTTGACATCCTCTCATGTTTGAGGTTCTTCTTTGGTCCGATTGAGAAGATCATTCTCGAAATCATAGAGTAGCTTTATTTTCTTGCAATCATCCTCAAACCAAGAAATATTTTCATCAAATAACACATCGCTAATAAGGATAAATCCTTTTTAGTGAGATTATATAATGTATATCCTTTATGATTCTGATCATAGCGAATAAATATGCATCTTTCAGCTTTTGGCTCAAGCTTTCCTCTAATCAATGAGGGTATGTGTGCATAAGCAATGCAACCAAAGATCTTACAATGATCTAAAGAAGGTCGCATGCCATTCCATTGCTCACAAGGTTTTATCCCATCTAGAGACTTGGACCGAAGCCTATTGATTAGGTAAGTGGTTGTGGAAATAGCCTATGCCCACAAATAATGAAGGAGTTTTTTCTCATTCAACATTGATCGATCTTGCAGCCTCTACTATTAATGTATTTTTTCTCTCTACCAATCCATTCTCTTCAGGAGTGTACGGTGTTGTAATGTCTCTCTTTATGCCTCTCTCCTATAAGGAGTCAAAATCAAGGGAGAAGTACTCAGCATCTTCATCAAATTTGAGCCTCTTCAAGCTTCTACTTGTTTGATTCTCAACCAATGCCAAATACTTCTTGAACCAAGTGAAGAGTTCATCTTTATGCTTCATTAAAATAAGGTATTGTCCACCTACTATAGTCATCTATGAATGAAACATAATACCTTGATCCTGAAATTGATGGCTCTCTTCTAGGACCCCACACATCTCTCTGTACAAGCTCCAAGTAGTCTTCATACATGTATCCTCTTTTGTTGAATGGTTGCCTATGTGACCTGTCAAATTCGCATGCTCCCCATTTGTAGATCATGTGTTCCTTGGAAACACTTGGGATGCCAAGCACACTCTCATCCTTGAATATTTGCTTCAATGTCCTTTGAACTATATGTCCTAGTCTCTTATGCCATATCTCCAATTCACATAGGGTTTGGTCCTTATAGTTGAAGAGAGCAATATTTCTTGTATCTTCAACTTGAAAGGTAAATAGTATACCATATTTCTCACCTTTTGCAATCCTCATGAAGCTTGGTATGCTTCATGCCTTGTGAATCTAACATGTAAACCTTTCTCAACAATCTATCCAATACTAATTAGATTTAAGGTTATAGCTAGCAGATACAATAGCCTGCTTAGAAGATTCATGTCACCATCAGCTACTTTGACATTTCCAATCTTCTATATTGAGTGCCTAGTATCATCATCTATCTAAACTTCATGCTTTTCTTTGGGTTCTTCAAGGTCGTAAACTAATGCTTCATTGTCTGCTACATGATCGGAGCAACCATAATCAATATAGGATAGGTATTCATCATATTTTCCTTGCTTGGATATTGTACTCATTAGTATAGTTGTTGTAGTTTCTTCTTCCTCTAAAGCCTCCTTGAAAGTTGTTGTTGTAGCCTTGGTTGTAATTGTGATGGTGATTGTTTCCTCCATTATTGAACCTACCTCTTGATTGTCCATAGCCTCCTCTATGGAAGCCTCTTCCTCTTTGATTCTTTGTATTCCTGAAGCATTCATTTGTGGTATGCCTAGTCAAGCCAGAAATGCTGCAAGGTGAAGAATTGTATGGTCTCCACCCTGCCTTGCTTTCCTCCTCTGCCTCTTCCTCTAGTACCTCTTCCTCTTCTTATGAAATTCACTCGAGAGGTTCTTGCCTCTTCTTCATTCTTCTTACCTTTGCCTTTAGCTTTGAATCTTTTTTTTATCTCTGTAAAGGGCAAAAGATTGATTACCTCTAGAAGTATCTCCATTCTGGTTGAGCTTTGTCGCATGTGTGAAGAGTTTTCCATCAATGTATTGAGTTCAGGTATGTCCATGTCCATATATAGGTCCATTGCTATGGTAAAAGACTCTAATTTATAATCAAACTTGATGCCATTTATGATCTGCCTTACTATCTGATCCTCTTCTATTTCTTCTCCAATACTTCCAAGTTGATTAGCTACATACTTCATCTTGGTCACATAGACAGCCACACTTTTCTTTGGTTGCTTCTTCAAGGTTGTGAGCTCCATCCAAAGATGGTTTTTTTTGGCCCTTCTATTTGATGAGAAGTATGAAGATAGTATTTCCCAAGTATCTTGGGAAATCTTACAATTCCTAATATGAGGTAACAAAAAATCAGATATTGAATTGAGTATCTAAGACCTGGCTAGAGCATCCTTTGCACAACATGCAGCTAGGCTCTCTTGCTCCTCTCTTATAGGTTGGTTTTTGCTTCTAAAGGTTGAAATTTCGTCATCTCTAGATATGTATCCATAAAAACTTCTTCCTTGGAGGTATCCCTTCCTCCTTAGGGACCAAGGTGAATAACTGCCTCTGTCCAATTTGTCAATGAATGATGGAAATCCATCTCCCATTCTTTTTTTGATGTTTCTTAATTGATACTATTGTTGGAGGAGATGGTGGACACGTTCTAGAGATGAGATGATGCTGCAAATTCTTCCTTCACACTAGCCAAAACTAAGTTGCAAAGTGCAACATAGACCACTTCATCTTTCCAGGAAGCACAAATAATCACCTAAGTAATTTGGAAGATGATCATCAATTCATTGGATCAAAACAAATAACTTGGAGTTTTACCAACCAAGAACTTGCTATTTTGGTCACTACACCTATTTAAGGAAATGAACAATTCTCTTTCTCTACTAAAAATTGAAAAACATCCTTTTGGGTGTATCTAATTGACTTGGATAGCTAACGTTTGCAAGCTATTTCGTCTAAGATGGTAAACTATGCTCAAGGAATGGTGCTTCACAAAAAAGAGATGCATCCCAACA
The DNA here is from genome assembly GCA_020310875.1 of Ceratopteris richardii. NCBI lineage: Eukaryota > Viridiplantae > Streptophyta > Polypodiopsida > Polypodiales > Pteridaceae > Ceratopteris > Ceratopteris richardii. Next base: position 111,585,755 of record CM035436.1, on the reverse strand, counting down.
TTTTAGGGAGTTGGTAGTGTGCAAACCAAAGAGAAATCTTTCGCACATTTCTCAAGATTGACTAAGATAATACAAATGAGACTTTTTTCCAAGCAAATAGAGAGTCTAATGAATCTATACCAACTTAAATCATTGCAAATGATCAAGTACACATTGAGAAATGGATCAATGAAGTTCACTGTTTGGAGTGGTACATGATAGAGTATAAGATATGAGATATGAGAAATCTACATATATTAATGCACATAAATTACATTGACATTAGAAATGAATGATTGTACAATGTGAGGGAAATAGACAAGCTATAATGTGAGCTCAATAGGTGACACAAAATCCTTTGAATTCTTTGCTATTCCTAGCTACATTCCACACGCCTAGATAGTCCTCTGTTATAGCTTTTTGTTGGACCCAAGATTCAAGTTTGAATTTAAATCTTTACCTAAAGTTACTAAAAAATTTTAGCACTTTATTTTCCATAAATCCTCACCAAATAATTCATGGAAAGATTCTCCTAAGAACTCATAATCGGAAGTGATTCCATATATGCACTTTTACAACGAGTAAAAAATCAATCTTTTACAAGAGGTCATTCATGTGCTAATACATGAACGTTTATGATAAATGATTAAGCATTTAAGCTTGGAGAAACTGCACCAACAACACCGAAGGATATACAAAGATTTATGAAGTTGAGAGATACACACACTACACTGTCACCTCTTTGCGACTCTAGGTTCAATCAATTTGGGTCTTTTTGTGTTATTGTAGTCATTAGGCTACTCCTTGGTTAGTCTCTCCTCACAGGGGTAACTTTTCCAAATGTGGAAGAGGCCTCTCTTTCGAGAATATACAGAGTGAGGGCTTCAGTGTTGAGAGGTAGTTGACACGACAATGAGATTGGGTACACTAGGATAGCCCTCTTGTAAGCTGGAGTTTGTAGCATTTGTGCAAAAGACTCACATTAGTGTATACCTTCTCTATGTTGAGTAGTCTAGGCTCATTATTGAAGTGATAAGACCTTTTTACTCTTATCAAATTTAGCTCTTCGCATACTTACACAATTTTCAAACTTGGTCTTATTGATTTATTTTTTAGCATCTTTGTAACTCTTTGTCTATTTCTCGTTTTATCTTCTCAAGTGGTACCGTACTTGCACACATTCATGTTATAGGGTATAGTTCCCTAAGGAGAAAACCCTTGTGTAGGAGTACTAGAAGCATAGACCCGGTCACGCCCTCTACAGTTTGGCATGCCCGGTGCGACCCTTGCATTTCTTTGTGAGGTACATACTATAGAAAATATTTTTTTGTGCATTATCCATTTGTGATTTTTGCATCTTGCGAGTGGGCACATGACCCACACACGATCAGATAAAGAGCCCCTCCATGTAAAATGGAGCCTCAAAAAGCCATCTTTACCCTTGGCTAGTCAACTTAGATCTCGTCTAGCCTCTTTAAATTTGGTTATTGAGTTGGCCGCAACCCCACCCTCAAAGGAGAAGTCAAGGAGGATATTAGATTTTTCCTCTTATACCTCAAGAGAAGGAGTGCCAATGGAAGATCTTTCTCATTTAGTCTCGAGGTTGAATATAAATTTTCCTACTTTTAATGGACTCACTTATGAGGATGTAGATGATCACATGAGGAGATTCATCTTCTTATGTTGTGGACAAGGTTTGCAGGACAGAGAGCATGCAATGCTGGTATTCTTCCCATCTCCATTAGAAGGCCTTGTAGACAAATGGTATAGTCAATATGTAAACGGCCACTTCACTACATGGGAGGCACTGAAGATGGCATTCACACAGACATTTCGACCAAGCGAGTCCTACGAGAGAGCTCTAGCTCAGCTACAAAACCTAAAGCGGAGATGGGGGGAATCCTTCATGAACTTCACACTAGGAGAGAGGCACTTGTTTCATGTCTACCACATGCTCGAGGTGATTTCTTGGTAAAAAATGGATAGAGAAATCTCTGCCGAGGTCATCTCAACAAAAGATTCAAGAATCTATTAGATTGGATGCAACACTTGATGATTTTGTTGCAGCTGCATCATGCATTGAGGAAGCTAGGCTGCATTTTAATGGGAAGGTCCAACCAAATTATGCACCAGACTTAGATCCTATCAAGAAACTCAGGAAGGAGTTGGAAGCCTTAGGAATAGAGCATAATCACTAATAAGAGAAGGTCATGCTGCCACCATGGCGCCACAATGTTGATGAAGTAGCTCAACTTCATCGTAAGTTAGAATATTTGAAGACCACACAAGACATAGAAAGGTAGGTTTGGTGTATAGTATGTAGCAACACTGTGCATTCCAATGTTTATTGTCCTCCTAAGGTCAGCTATCAATTGTGTGGCAAGCATGGTAATGAAGCAAGAGACTATGTCTACCTCAAGGGAGCACGACAACAAGGTAAACCTTTGATTCTTGATTCATATTATGATAGTACTTCAAATGCATTAGCTTGAGTACTTGTATATGCAGATGTAATAGGACATTTTTCAACACCCTACACAATATTTCATAGTCCTTTTGGGACCAATACATGACGCGTCATATAATCCCACAATGGGTAATTCTTACCATCCAACTTATCTCAACAACCAACATACAAATACATCACTCCTTTTAGCCATGACCACTGACTAAAATACCATGATGCAAAAAATTGACTGTATCTCAAAACATTGAATAGAGCTACCCTATAAAGTTCTGCTTAATTTGTAGTAGAATTTGAGATGCTTATACTAGCAAACTGAAACTTGTATATATCTTTGGCACAAAAAGATTAAATAGCCTTCACAAGCATTGTGATAGTGCATTCAGAGACCCAAATGAGCTCCATTTTTTATTTCAGCACCACAAAGCAAAGGAGTCTTGATCCTCTAATCCACCTAAGTATGCTCATCAAATTTCATGCCATTGTGAGACTATGACCGAAGAGGTGATAATGATGCACTAGATGAAGCCGTGACCTACTCTGATACCAATTGTTGGAGTTTGAGGTCTAAAGTATGTGAACAACATAAGGAAGAAGTAAAAGCTTGGGGCACAACACACAATACTGAGTGTACAGCCAGTAGAATGTAAAAAGATAAGTAGCCCATCAGGGAAATAGGCGTATATACAAGATAGGGGAAAAAACCTCCTAAAGAGGGTAGAAAAGTGCTCTGACGGTCCTAGTGTGTTCACACACATCACTACCAAAATATATCAACATTGAAAGGAGTAAAACCATAAAAAAGACATCCATCATATCACTTCATTTCTCAATTGGAGAAAAGTATTGACATTAAAAGAGTCACCTATTAGAAAATTGTTAAAGCGGAAATAAATCTATGTGTAAATGAATTCGAGGCGATGTCAGTACCTAATGTAAAGGAAGATGTGATTAATATGATTATAAGAAGGACAGAGCCCATAGCAACTAAAGATGAAGACGTAGGGATGGATGAGTCAAACGTAACCATTGTAAAAGTAAATGAATATGAAATGGATGATAAGCATGGGCATAAAAAGTAGTAAGGATCTATGGTTGGGAATAAAGAAATTCTAATGGAAATCTTAAAAGCCATTTTATTCATAAACATTGGGAAAGGAGAACCACAAAGACTATGGTTGAAAAAAAAAATCCTAAACCATATCTTGTCTTGATAGATTCTGGCTCAGAAATTAATGTAGTTTCAAAAGAGCTTTATTAGGAAGGTAGGTGGCCTATATATAGAGACCAGGGATGGCGAATGAAAGTTATTAATAATGCTCCACATTATTTTCAAGGTTTTTGTGCTAATGTACCCCTTTCTATTAGTGATGTCAAAGAAGATCATCATTTCTTTGTGCATGAAGATTGTTCCTATCTGGTTATTATATAACAACCTTCCATTTGTGAGCAACGCATGCAAACTAAAGTCTTAGACTTTGCAAGAGTTCAATAATTTGATGGATTGAACTCAGTTTTGTTCATGACTATATATGTTAATCATCCTAGGGATCATCATATTTTGAGAAAGTACCATCTCATGCCATCTTGCTTATAAAGTTAAATATTTGTGCATGATTTCTTTAATGAAGTGAATTATGATCAACACTAGCTTAATATTGGATATTATGTTAGTAATAAAGTAGCATAAACTTCTTGGACATCAAGACACTTTAGAGATTGACAAAAGTGTTCCATTAATCTTTTTGCTACATGATCTCCTAATATGGAGACATGCTTGAGGGGAGATAAAGTTTCCTTCTGTATTCAAGACAAAGGAATTACAGAATAGTGTAATAAAAGATCTACATGACTCTTTGTGGGCAAGCCATAGAGGGTTTGAGGGTACATACGAGAAAATAAAGGAAAGATTTTGGTGGCCAAGAATGTATTTACATATCTTGTCTTATGTTGCATCATGTCTTATGAAACATCGTGATGGATTATTACCCACCTATCCGCCTAGCATACACTATAAATGGGTTGCTTAGTGACTATGCCATTAAGGCTTAAGAACATTCGTTACATCATACTTTCTACGGATGATCTCACTAATCACGTGGAAGGTAGAGCTTCATGCACTTAATCTATGGGAAATGGATTTAAAACCTTTATAGAAGATGTATTTTGTGGTTGTTTGGTTATGTAGAGAAATTTTTCACTGATCATGGAGAACTTAAACTAGAAGAAGCAGGTATAATTGTTCCATTAGAACATTCCAGGTGGCTTTCTTCTATGGTTATTGTACCCAAGAAAAATAGTGGAAAAATAAGAGTCTGCGTTGATTTTCATGCCTTGAATAAAGTGACTATTCAAGATGGATTTCGTCAGCCCTTCACAGAGCAAGCACTTGAGGAAGTAGCAGGTCACACTTTGTATAGCTTCCTGGGTGGTTTTAGTGGCTACAATCAGATAGTGATCCATCCTGATGATAGGGACAAAATAGCCTTTGTAACTCCATGGGGCACTTATGTCTATACCCGCATGGCTTTTGGTTTGAAGAATGCAACAGCTTCATTTAATAGAACAATGTATCCAATATTGGGCAAATGGTTGACAACCTTTCTATGCATTTTCATGGATGACTTTTCAGTATTTTTAGGCATAGATAGAAGAGCAGCAATTGAAGATTTCCATGGTCATTTGGAAAATGTAAAAGAAATCTTTGAGCAATGTCTCAAAACAAGTTTGAAATTAGATCCTGCTGAATGTCATTTTTTGGTCACCAAGGGCACTCTTCTTGGTCACATAGTATCTGTTGAAGGGATAACGCTTGACCCTGCAAGGGTTACTGCTATTCTTTCTATGCCTATTCCACAAAGCCCAGAGGAAGTGGAAAGTTTTTTGGGCCATGGAGGATACCATAGAAGATTCATACGAATGTATTCAAAAATAGCTAAGCTCTTGTCAAGGCTTACGAGTAAAAAGGTCCCCTTCTCATGAAGTGTTGAAGTTGAGAAAACATTTTGTGAACTAAAATTGAGGCTATGTATAGCCTCACCAAGGCAGAAAGGAATTACAGTACGACCGAAAGGGAAGGTTTGTCCATTGTATTTGCTCTTCAGAAGTTTCGGCATTACCTTCTTGGTGTACATTTTATAGTCATATCTGACCATCAGCCTTTGAAGTACTTGATAAACAAGCCTAGAGTAGGTGGAAGGGTTTGGAGATGGTTACTCCTGTTTCAAGAATTTAACTTTGATATTCAAATTAAGCCAGTTCCACAGAAATGGAGGATCCAGTAATCGAGCTAAGGAAGGAGCTGCTGGGCTTAAAAAGGAATAAGCCCCACATAGAGGAGGAGAATGTTGTTTACTCAGTTGCGAAGGGATATTGAAGCATTAAAGCTCCAAAAGGAGGAGGAGGCCCAAGCAGAGGAATTGGCCCAACTACGACAAGAGCTACATGAACTCAAAGGGGGTGGTATCAAGAGTGGCCTTTGGTGTTCCATGTGCAGTAAGCAACGACATATAGTAAGTGAATGTCCTCTATTAAGTGTGACTTGCCAATTATGCAGGAAAGCTGGTCATGAGGCCCAGGAATGCCAATCAAGGGGAATGCCTGCAACCACATATTGGACAAAAGGAGGACCCCTACCACCAGCAAATGTAATGGCGGCTACCACACTTACAACCCTAGATAGAGGAATAACTTTGCAAATGGGCCTAGAAGGCCAATCAATTGTTTTAGATGTGGAGAATGTGGGCACTATCAAAGGAGGTGCACTCTACCAAAAAATGCCCCTCCTTGCAGAAACTGCCCAGAGGCTAGAGACCACTATAAAAATTGTTTAACTAAGAATCAAGCGTCTTCATCCCGGCCCCATATTCAAATGATTTCTGTACACAAAGAAGAAATGTTAGAGAAGGTCAATGAGCCATCACCATCTACTAGGGTGGTGCATGTTGGGAAAGATGGATGGATGCTCCAAGAGATTGAGTAGGTACTGCCAAAACTTGCTTTGTACTAGCCCTCTTTTACTTCAGACCTGATAAGTGGACCTCCTTAGCTTTTCAATGACACCATAAAATGTCCTATGTACTTTGGAAATGATGTGTGCAATGATTGAACCAAAACAGATAACTTTGAAACTCACAGTCTCAAGAAAACCTTCTATTTATGTCTTGACACCTACTAGATCTTTTGCTCAGTATGACTAGCACAGTAGGAATTGAAATAATTCCTTTTAGGGGTATCTAATTAGCTTAGGAAGCTAACTATTAAAAGTTGAATGATGTAAAAAGATAAACTATGCTAAGAGAAATCAATTTAGCAAGTAAAGCTATACACCCGATTTTTTAAGACTGTAGCAGACATTGACCAGTGATCCCCTCGACGCTATTTTCTCTGAATTGGCTGAGTAGAATCTCGACAAATTTTGATAGCACGTAGATAAATTCAAGCTGAATCCAAGAAGCTTTATATCATTGAATTTGGTGAAGATGTGGCCGCGATATGCACTCCACAAGTTGACAGACTTTTAAGTAGTATAACAGAGAACTCAGAAATGAACAATGAGAAGGTATGTATTAATGAACACTTTTATACAATACCAAAGGCATGAATGTCATGCCTAGTGCTATAGATAGGTGTGGGCTAAAGTGTAGGCCTCACACACACTCAGAATCAGTAATGAGAAGCTTGGGAGTGATGAGTTCTAACCGCAACTTTTTCATGACCTCTTTTATAGAGAGTGAGTAAAAATTTGAATTCAAATTCAAACTTTTGGCTCCCTATGATGAAGCTCCTATATCCTAGGAGATATTCCTTCAATCAAAGAGCTAACGTTTTCCACGAATACTTTTGGTAGGTGTTTACAGAAGATTCCAAGTGAATTTAACTTTTACAAAGAGATAAAGTGGTAATAAATCACTAGCAATAGTTCCTATGCTTCTCCATAGGTGTATGGACTTCAATGCATCCATCATGCCAAATGTGTAGGCTTGTGATTTTTACCAACAGCTCCCCCTCAAGCCAAACATTTTGGCTTGGTCTTCATCTTTAGTCTTCATGTATATCCTGCAATCCAATCATTGCTTTGAATCTGCAAAGTTTAGTTCCATCCAAAGCTTTAGTCAACAAATCTGCACATTGCATATTGGTTGATACATAGTTTAGTTGAATGTCCTTGTGTAGAGGAGGTACTGGGGTATCTTCTTTTAACACGAGTATGCAGTAAGCATTCCAGTACTTCACCTACTCAAGGGAGGTTCTCCTTAGGGAAATATACCCTTTAACACTTTTGTGAGCAGGCAGATATCAATGATTGCACAGAGTTATGAATACTCAAGAAAATATTAATGACAAAATGACAATAATGGAAGACCATCCACTCCTTAGTTCGAATCAGATGATTACAACATAGGCCAAAGAGATGCTCAAAAGTTCATGCTCTGGGCTAACATGCC
>CM035436.1:111457865-111570365 GCA_020310875.1 Ceratopteris richardii | reverse complement strand
CTTCAATTGACAAATCTTTGGCAAGGTAAACAAAATGTTTAGTAACAAGAGATGTATCATACCCATATCTGATAGGTTTTTTGCTTTCTCTTTGTGATCTTCTGATTGATTGAGTTGAAGATTCAGGTATGTCTTCAAGCTTCTTCATCTTCATTTTGCCCTTGGACTTCCATGCCTTGAACTCTTAAAGGTTGATAGTATCTTCATCATCTAAACTTGAGTCTTCATTCTGAGTAGGTTCTTCTTTTGCAAGACTTGGAAACTCCTCTTCCAAATCATAGGGTAATTTAACCTTACTGCATTCATTCTCATACCAAGAATAATTTTCATCAAAGACAACATCTCTACTCACCATGAATCCCTTATTGGAAGGGTTATAAAACCTGTAACCTTTTTTATTTAGATCATATCCAATAAAGATGCACTTCTCAGCCTTAGGGTCTAGTTTACCTCTTATCTGAGAAGGAATGTGTACATATGCTACACATCCAAATATTCTGCAACGGTCTACTGAGGGTCTTTTGCCATGCCATGCTTCATAGGGTGTCATCCCATCAAGGCATTTAGATGGTAACCTGTTTATGAGATAAGTGGGAGTAGAAACACTCTCTGCCCATAGATAGTTAGGTAACCTTTTTTCATTCAACATAGACCGAGTTGTTTCAACAATCAAACTATTTCTTCTCTCAGCTACCCCATTCTGTTCAGGAGAATACCTTGTGGTTATTTCTCTTTTGATACCTCTTTCCTGCAAGAAGTTTTCAAACTCATTGGAGAAGTACTCACCTCCTCCATCTGACCTTAGATTCTTCAAATTCTTTCCTGTCTGATTTTCAACAAGTGCAAGTTTTTAAAGCAATTAAACACCTCATCCTTGTGCTTCATGAAGTACAATGCAGTCCATCTGCTATAATCATCAATAAAAGATACATAGTACTTTGATCCTAAGACTGAGGGGTCTTTGCTTGGTCCCCATACATCTGTATGGACAAGCTCTAGGTAGTCCATGCATGTAACCTTTCCTTGAGAAGGGTAACCTGTGAGACTTCCCAAATTGACAAGCACCACACTTATACATCATATGTTGCTTGGATAGATTAGGTATTCCAAGCACACATTGCTCCCTGCATATTTTCTTCAAGGTTATTTCTCCTATATGCCCTAATCTTTTGTGCCAAATCTCAAGCTCTGAAAGTGTTTGATCTTTATAACTGTATAGTGCAATATTCTTTGTGTCTTCTAACTCAAAAGTGAAAAGTCTACCTGATTTTTCTCCTTTAGAAATCCTCTTGAACCCATGCCTTGGATCTTCCACAAATGCTCCATATTGGTTGAATCTAACCTGCAAACCTTTCTCCACAATCTGTCCAACACTCATCAAATTGTTTGTAATGGTTGGTACATAGAGTACCCTGCTCAACAAATTCTGATTTCCATCATAAGTCTTAACATTTCCAACTTTAACTACTGAGTGCTTGGTGTCATCACCTGTTTGGACTTGATGCTTACCTTTTGGTTCCTCAAGATCAGAGAGTAGTGCTACATTGCTAACCACATGATTTGAGCATCCTGAGTCAATCTAGAATAGGTGGTCCTCATTTGTACCTGATTTTGAAGTCATGGTCATGATCAGAAGAGAGTCATCCTGCTCCTCTGTGTAGTTTTTCTACTCCTTTCTGGATTTGAATCCTCCTTGGTAGTTGTCATTGTAATTATTGTTGTAATTGTTGTTGTAGTTGTTGTTGTAGTAGCCTTGGTGATGGTTGAATCTACCTCTTGACTGTGAGTATCCACCTCTTTGGTATCCTCTTCCTCTTTGATTCTTGTAATTCCTGAAACACTCATCTGTAGTATGATTTGATAAACCACAAATCTTGCATGGTGAGGAGTTATAGGATCTCCCCCTTCCTTTCTTACCTCCTCTGCCTCTTCCTCTTGATGATCTACCTCTTCCTGCATAGTTTGCTTGGGAGGTAGAGCCTTCATCTTCCACCTTCTTGTTCTTGCCTTTATCTTTATACTTTTTATCACTATATAGAGTAGAGGAACTATTACCTTTGGATGTATCTCCATTATTATTGAGCTTGGCTTCATGAGTGAACAATTCTCCCATGAGAGTTGTCAGGTTTGGAATTTGCATGTCCATGTAAAGGTCCATGGTAGAGAGAGAGAGAGAGAGAGAGAGAGAGAGAGAGAGAGAAAGAGAGAGAGAGAGTGAGAGAGAGAGAGAGAGAAAGAGAGAGAAAGAGAAAGAGCCAAATGAAAAAGAGGGAGAAAGATGGAGATAGATAGAGAGAGAGGGAGAAAGAGAGAGACAAAGAAAAGGAGAGATAGAGAGAGAGAGAAAGATAAAGATAGAGCACAGCCTCATAAGTGCAATGCATATATGAACATTGGTTCGCTTTTCGATGAGATGCTACACAAATCATGATGGTCAAAGAGCCATGCATGTTTTTCGTCAAAAGCAAGCATTGTATAAGTGTTGTGGATTCATTTTATATGGGATCCAAAATAAATCTGCATATGTGATAATCTTGAGTCAAATATTCCATGCTATTTAACCTTACATATACGATGCTCATGTTGTGTTGCACATGTGATACTCACATATATGATGCTTTAATTAGTATTGTTAGGAGCCTAGGAAAGAGCATCGATATTAGCATTTTTTTTCAACAAGGATTTTTGCTTGATTCTCAATGTGAGACAATGGGCAATCTCGAAGAGATGAAATTGTTTCACATCAAGTGTCCTGACACCCCATATTCCTTGTAGTGGCTCTTGCCATTGGAAAGTGAGTCAATAGCTTCTCTTTTTCTTATCAACAAATAAGAAACTCAAAAAGTCACATCATTTTGATCATAATGTTTTGTGTTTTGAACCCTGAAAGAACGGCCAAGGAGGAGCCTCTATAAGAGGTAAAGGGAGTAGAATTACACAAGAGGAGAGGCTCACAATCATAGCATAGTTGTGGCTTCTTTAGAATCATAGTCATTTCCCTAATTGTCAATCATTTTGGGACTTCATTCTCTTTTTAAGATTACTTTTGGTTTAAAATCTTGCACACACCTTTATTAGGATTTTCCGCTTTGCATGTTCACCTTTTTTTAAAGTGGACCTACAAGATTTTTCTACTCATTTCCTCTTCACATCTAAGCATGTTTCTAATCTTCGGTAGACATGTTAGTATGCAGGAATTTAATTTAACACTTACTATCCTAACCCTATTTCATGTATTTTTCTGATGCAAGAGAATGCTCCCATCAGCTTGAACAGATTGAATGTCCATATAATGATTGGTACTATGCATCTCGTTAGGATTATAGATCAAAATTTCACCCACAAAAACAACAATTATAAGAAGTAAAACCCAAAAACTCCTAAGGTACAGCTTGGTTTCAGTTGCACTATTCTGAATCGATGAGGTAATATATGGGCATGTATTTTTGCATACGAAGCACATTGTCATATTCATATATGTAACTTCCCTTGAGGTCTTCAATTTTCCCTGAAGATTTTCCAAGTTAATTTCTCATTAACATTAGCATGCGAAGATATTTGAATTTGCACTTGTTTTTATATTTGTGAAAATTTAGAATCCCTTATCCTGATAAAGTATGGTGTTACATATATGTAAGAAAATCCTCCAGAAATATATAAAATACACAATGCACGTGAGTTTTTCTCGATTCTATGTCAGTCGTTGTTAATCAAGTTATGCAAGAGAACAAGGATTACGACCACCACATGCTTGAGAGATAACTCTCCTCCCAACCAAATGCCTCTATATATAGCTCTCTCGAGGGGAGTGCCTTCTTGGGCAAGTGGATACTAACCATCCATGTGTCAGCCATGTAACTACATGTGCGCCAAGTGTCCTACTTAAGTCGAGTTAACTCAAGTGGATGCTTCTAGAAGGCTCTAGACCTCTTTGGGTAAAATACTCTCCCCATGTTCCCCATGGGGATTGAACCCAAGACCTCCTCCTTCACATCCATGAGACTTAACCACTAGGCTAAGTGGGTAACTTGTTCACAAGAGCACAAGACCTCCTAGTAAGTCTAAACTCGAGATCTTTGGTCATACACACGGATGACCAAACGGTGTCCAATTTCAGATTTGTCTGAACCGGCCAGACCCTTGGATCATAGACTTACTTTATTACATTATTCCCCCCTTGGAAAATATTTTCGTCCTCGAAAATAGAGCTATATACATACTGTAGGCAACCCCCGAGCCTCATGTTCTAAAACTAGAAGAACATGGTCGTGTTCCAAAACTGGAAGAACATGTCTCATCTCTTTGGTGGCATCCGTGCCCAAATGATTCAAAACACTATCTGGTTTTGCACTTTGATGAACAGGACAAAGTACAAACTAGTGAAGAATAATGAGGGTGGATCTAAATACATCCCTAGCTAATTCACAGTTTCTGGATGTGCGATCTAGGCACAAACATGTGAACTAGGTGGATTCAAATTACTAGTCCATTTTCGGGCATGATTGGTGCATGGACTTAGTAATAAAGGTGGGATTCTTATCCCTCGCAAGACTTTGAGAATACTTGAGTCACTTGAATTTGTTTTGGAGAACTTGAAGTTTGGTTGTCTCAAACATCTAACTTAGATGTTTATACAATGGTTTACTTTGATCCAACAGTTACTTGATTTTTTCACCCGACTAGAGGACTACTTTGTCCTAATGAGTTGAAAAAATCCTATGTAAACTGTAAGAGAAAGTTACCATTTTTTTTGAGTCAACCATACTATAACTTGCCCAATACAAATCCATAATGAAATTTGTCCAACTTAGGACACTTTTCTCAAAGACTTTAACTGAAAGTTCTTGGGAATTGTCAATCTAATGAGCAATTCCTAACTTCTTTATTCTAGAGTATACTGGACTCTAGGAAATCATTTATGCTATAACTTGAAGCAAACTCAAATAAATAAGTACACTTAGACTTATTTTCTTTTGAAGATTGAAAAGGTTCTTGTACATAACATCTATCTAGGATGTTCAAGTTAGTTATCTAATTCTAACCGGCTAACCCTGGTCTTTTGCAAAAGGAATCAGATACCATGTCTGAGTCAATTCCAAAAGATTCGAAAAGCGGAAAGAAAAAACTAAAATTTTGTACAACCGATTCATACTTCCAAGATACATAAATTTTCTATGAGTCAAAGGCTAGATGACCAAGGACTTTAACTTCTCAAAGGTCTATTTCAACATGGCATTGAAGCATTGTCTTTATCTTTAAGAGAAATAACCTGGATTCTCAAAAAGATTCAAAGAAAATCAAAAACATCATCCAACCACAAGATACTAGTGTGGTAACCAACATCAGTGTGTCGACCTAGTGAGGTTCTATGGATGAGTTTAGTTTTCAAATGATGCTTCTCTTGAGACTAAGTTCAAATCCAATTCAGACTTTCTAACTCCTTACTAGTAATGCAATTCTTGTGCATTTCTTTGAGTCAAAAGAGTGAATTTACTAAGTTTCACTAGGAACTTGATACTTGACTTAGTCAATTAAATCTTTAGTTGAAAAGATCAACTCAAAATCAAAGTCCTAATTTCTTCAAAAATTTATAAAATATTTCCGAACTAACAACACTTTGTCTTGAAGTGTTTTAAGAAGATCTTGGAAGTTACTTACTTCATATCTTCTGTTTCCTTGATTTTGAAGTCATCTTGAAGTATCTTGAGATCCTTCTTGAATTTAAACTCCTTCTTTGAAGTTTTAATTCCCTTGAAGATCAAACCTAACTTCAAGATCCAAACAAGGACTAAAAGATAATCATCATCTCACGGTTCGATGTCCCATACCATCTTTCCTACATCAATCTGAGTATAAAATCTAGTGTCCCATACCACCTTATTTTATACTCACATTGACATGTGAGTGAATTTTATCCTAAAGTCTACAACATCTTTTGATAGAGAACCTTCTAGCTTTAATTCTTGACAAGAATTTCGCAGTTTCAGGCACTATCTCTATCTTGATATTCTAGGTTTTAATCCCTTGACATGATCATTTCACGATCTTGTGCTTTAACCTTGGGAACTTGAAAACCTTTAATAGAATATCTCCAATCCTTTTTGCTAGGATTTTTAAATGAAAACCAATCAGAATTCCAAGTACTTGAATTTTCTCGAATTCAAGTTCAATTGGTTTATCCTTGACCAATTTTGTAGTGATAAGAGCTTTTAGCTTCTTGTCTTTAGATTCCTTTCTTAACTAATGCTTTTAGGTACCTATCCTGGCCAGGACTTTTATAGGAATCTCTCTACTGCATAAGTCTGAGCATCCGCTCATGCTCTCTGGATTTGTACCAAAATCCCTTTAAGGATAGGCAAACACTTATGTTTTACCTTCCACAGACTTAAGTACCGTCTTCACGGTTGCAGACTACATTCTTGGAATTACTTCACTCTGTTCAAACTTGGAACAACTTACTTTTTTCATAATTTTCCACTCAATAAATGGAACTTGAATGAATCATTCCTAACGGAATTTTACTGCCAATACTTGGGCAATCTACAGAGTAGTTCTAATCACACATTCTTTGGACAATCATGGCAAAGTTTGATCAAGTCTGGTTGATACTTGCGACAAAAATAAAGACTTAGTCTTTATCTTTTAAGATCTCTTAAACTATCTTAAGCTTCTTTGTTTACCTGTAGGATTTTAGAGATATTTCCCTCAACTTAAGTCCAAGCATTTTCTAATGCTTTTCAGATTCCAAAGCTAAGAATCTTTGATATACCGTTAGGTTATATCACTTATTTGGACTTAAATACCAAACCTGGTGGTTAGGGATTTGCTAGGAACTACTTGCTATAAAACTTCTCTTGAAAGATGCTAGTCTCACATCTGGGGAGATTTTTCTTTCAAGAACTTTTTGATTCCTACCAAGGAATCAAGTAATACAAAGCTAATGATTCATCTTGGAATCTTTTGCTTTCCAATCAATGATTCATCTTGGAATCTTCTGCTTTACTAGAAGAATTTTCAAAAGGAATTCTAGACTTTTGGATAAGACCAAGACTTAAGGCTTTGCTTGTCCAAAAGACATTCTCATTTAACTAATGAAATAGTTAATTGGACTCTTTCATTAGCTTATCTTTAGGAAATAGCTTAATTTCCAAAGATTTACTTTGCTTGGGTCTCTTCAAGGCTTTACCACTTGAAGCTAATCTTTTAGGAAAGAACTTGTTTCCTAAATTGTCTTTAGGAAATATCGTGATTTCCTAAGATATCTGTTTCAAAAATGAAAATAATTTGAATCATTTCATTAATTGTCATGACTTTAGGAAATTACTTGATTCCTAAAGATCAATTAATATTTATCTTGGTTTCTTTTTTAAGCCTTGAGTTAGCTTAAATAGAATCAAACAAGTTTCCTTCAAAAGTTTTCGCGTCAATTGAAGACCTTGCATCATGCCTCGAGATGCATTTCTGGAAACTAACATCTATGAACACTAGAGTTCCAGGGATTCTAGAAGTTCAATACTTCTACTTATTTTCATCAATGTTTGATGAATAATAAAGTATTAAACCTTCCAAAATTTGTTGAACTTACAAGTTTCAACAAAAACTTCCTTACTTGGATGCATGAACATGAACATCCAAAAATAACTAAATCCTCAATAGTTGCTAAGAATGTCTAGGTTTCTTCCCAAACTTTGATTGAGCATGCATGTTGGAAAGTAGCTCTATGAATACTTACTTTCAACATGCTTTCTTTTCCTCAAAAAGACTCCTACTAAGTGGTACCTATGTATCACATTTTGGGAAAAAATAGACTAGATACTTAGTTGCATGATGCTCAAGATCTTGCAACTAAGTAATTTTCTATTTTTTCCACCTAGCTAAGTCAAGTTAGAAAAAGAAAGGAATGAAAGTATACGTGTTCAGCTACTTACCAAAAGATCATGCGTATGCACACACGTCTAATTGCATGCAAATGCATGTTCATGTATGCAAATGCCCATTCTTGGGTGCAAATGCATGTGAAGACATGCAAGTGTAATGAACTTAAGCAAATCTCAAGCGTATTAGGTATGCAAACAAGCATCCATGCAAAAACAACCTACTTGCTATTTTGGCAAAAGGTAATTATTCAAGTGCATGAACTGGAGAATTAACTACCTTTCCCAAGCAAGTACGAACTTGATGTGCATAAAACATTCTTTTATGCACAAATAATCTTTTTATTTCTGTGCATGAATGGAAATAGAAATTTCAATTGCATACCTAAAACTGAAAAAGTACTTTGTATAGTTTTGTGTCATTTCAATAATGTTTAGTTCTCTAATTAGCTTTCATGTTGAGATAATCATAATTGGACTATGCTTTTAGTCCTAATTAGTGGATCCTAAATGAAAGCACTTGAGCAAACAAATATCAAAATGAAAACATAACTTGGAAAATACTTAGCTACACATAACTTGGAAAATACTTGGATATTTCCGATTTGCATATAATGAAGCATACAAGCGTCCATTTCAATACTAGAAAGGCTCACAGAATCTGACAAAGCTAGATATTATCCCATCGTCGGGGATAGTAGGCACAGGCATGAAGAAGAACAAGAACTACAAGGTCTAGTCGACCGCTTCGACGGAGAAAGCTATTTCGGCAGCACAGGAGGGTTTGGAGCTGAAGGCGACGAAAAATGTTTCCGCAAAACTGATTGAGAGGACACCGTTGTTATCAGCCTCTGCTGCAGCATCATCTTCCTCACCAGAGCCGCCGGCCAAGAAAAGGCGTTTCCTTCCACGCAGAACCCATTGCCGAACCGTTCTGTCAGTCCTTCCCGGATGTTGCAATGGATAGCACCCATCCATGGGAAATGACAGGTAGCGGGATCGAATTCGTATTCTTCAAATTGCGCGCATAATCATTTTGGCTTATCTAACCAAAAGCAATGACTGCATACGACGAGAAATACTTCGACAAAGATGAAGAAGTGCTACAGTAATGCAATTTCGACGCATCTCAACAACAACTTACAAGCAAAGTGATGAAGATAAAAGCCTCCATAGATCTCAACCTAAGAGCTCTCATACCAATGCAAGAGAACAAGGATTACGACCACCACATGCTTGAGAGATAACTCTCCTCCCAACCAAATGCCTCTATATATAGCCCTCTCCAGGGGAGTGCCTTCTTGGGCAGGTGGATACTAACCATCCATGTGTCAGCCATGTAACTACATGTGCGCCAAGTGTCCTAGTTAACTCCAGTTAACTCGAGTTAACTCAAGTGGATGCTTCTAGAAGGCTCTAGATCTCTTTGGGCAAAATACTCTCCCCATGTTCCCCATGGGGATTGAACCCAAGACCTCCTCCTTCACATCCATGAGACTTAACCACTAGGCTAAGTGGGTCACTTGTTCACAAGAGCACAAGACCTCCTAGTAAGTCTAAACTCGAGATCTTTGGTCATACACACGGATGACCAAACGGTGTCCAATTTCAGATCTGTCTGAACTGGCCAGACCCTTGGATCATAGACTTACTTTATTACAAGTTACAGGATGAAACTCTTTGTGTGCAAAGATTTTTCTATGACGAAAGGACATTATTATTATTTAAGATAAAGCTACACGAAGCGTTATTTTGGAGAAAAACGCGCCTTTAGAATGCGTTTTGAGATCGCTAACTTTATTGACAGCCTGCTTACAAATTGAATGGATTCCTTTGTGGTGGTCCTGACAATATTTAGGAAGAATAGCTATCTCTGCTCGCGATTCATTGCCTTGCACACGAGTTTCCTTTCGCTTGTTCCATTGCCGACAGCATAATTCCAAGAGATTCTAGGAATTGTAATTGGAAGTCCTGCTAATTTGTGCTCAATTACTTATGACCAAAATAAGCTGTACGGTTCTGCGTGCGCAGATGAGATTATTGAAGCATTATTAGATGGCGCTAATTGCGCAAAAACATACCTTTGACGAATGTGGCTTCGGTCAATACTGTTGATCAGATCAGATACATATGGTGATGACAAGTGCGATCTTTCTGGACCAATTAATGATGTAACAAAGCTCAGCAGATCCGAATCAATGATTAGTCATCGTGAACCTTGATCTCTAAATCCACATCTGGTTGTTGTAGTCTGATCGAAGGGAAGCAACATAATAATTTGATAAATTGGAGTTAGATTTGTAGAAGAATTAAGATCACCATGGGATAAAAGGAACACAATTAAACTTTCCGAATATGACGTTGTTAAATAGATACTTGAAACTTTACCATAGAATGTTTTCTCAATGAGAATATTTCTCCTTTCTTAGTAAGTGGAAGAAAATGATGGTAAGGGCTTGAGCTTAGTCTCCTTTATAAGCCATTCAATAAGTGAGAAGTTTCGTATAGCTACATGAACTTCAAGAAAGAAATCGGTTGGCAAGCTTAAGAACATTGGAGAAAATCACAAGAACACATTGAACAATTTTTTCGTTTACGAATAAATATGGATGATTCACAATTAGCGACTTTTAATTTACTCTCTTACTTAATAATTGGATTTTAGCAAGTTGGGTATCTTATCTACGCTTTTCTGCTTTGGCGCATGTAGTCTACATTGTTATAAAACTGGTTAGAGGCACTCCACATGAGCGAGTTGGTACAATGTTCAAACATGTACCAGCACATACAAGCTGACATACATACATACATAGATATGCATACATACACACACACACGCGCTCGTTTGCGGATTTCTGTGTCTATGTATTGTACGTG
Source organism: Ceratopteris richardii (assembly GCA_020310875.1). Taxonomy (NCBI): domain Eukaryota; kingdom Viridiplantae; phylum Streptophyta; class Polypodiopsida; order Polypodiales; family Pteridaceae; genus Ceratopteris; species Ceratopteris richardii. The sequence continues at coordinate 111,559,614 of CM035436.1, read as the reverse complement.
CGTATGTACGAATCTATTTCAATCCTGTAAACTCTGTGAATATGTGAGTATTCGAGCATTAATGGAAATCAATCCTTTCTTAAGGGAGCTTCCCAAGCATATTCTTACTTCTGTCTTCTTTATTTCAACTCTCGTCTCGTTGAGATAGGAGAGAAAGCGATTAGTGAGAAGATAAAAAATTGCTGCAAACTGTACGAGAAAAGAGACAATTTATGAAACGGTACACAGAGAATCATATGAAAAGGTAATGAACGTCACCTATGAGTCATAAGACCATGGTATTTTAGGACTTTTTCTTTGTTGAAGCTGTCTGTAATCTGACTCATTATAGATGTCTCTGCTGTACAACATCTCCTCAACGCGGATTACACAGATTTTCAGTGCTCAAAAGAAAAACTAATAGAATTTGCACGGATTGCAATATTCAAGCGTACAACAGTTATGATGCCTTTTATACCGAAACGTTTCTGTTCACCCTTTTTATTGGCATAGGTTTCGCACGAAGATTAATAATAATAATAATTTGCACATCCAGAAGCATCTCAACTTACTTTGTTTTATGTTAATATTTTAAGAACATGTCATAAATTTTTCAACTTATTGGTAGGAAGAATTTTTTCTGAAAAGAAAAGTCGATCAATTTTAAAACCTTTTATTTCTTTCTAAATCTTCTTTTATGTTAACTTGGAACCTATTTGTACGAAGAACTTTTTATCAAAAGAAAAGGCGATCAAGTTTAAAACGTATGTAGACGTCACTGGAATATAGTCATATTATTTTGTAGAAAATGCCACAACAATATACCTCTCCCATACGTCATCTTCTAAACACAGATCTGTAATTGGAGAAGCACCCAATTCGTCACTGATGTACATATAAGTTCTCGACGTTTTTCATTCACAAGTATATTCGGCATCAACCTTCTGAAGCTCCTCGCTATCCTTTGGTTCTCTCTTAATTCGTCTCCAATTAGGTTCGCCCCATTGTACATTATAAAATTTTTCACTTTGAAATTCAACCGTAAAGCCACCACAAATTTGTCCTCCCGTAGTCCGTCGAATTCCTCCTTCGCCCTTCTTAGCCCCAAATTCACCTTCTTACTCTCCCCATATCCATCTTACAACCCCAAACCACCAAAATTCACCACCAAAGAACTAGTTTTTCTCCCTTTGTCCTCCAAACTTATCCCATCTACATCCCCTTAATCCACCAAAATCCCATATCCAAAATTAGTCTATATTTTAGAAACCCAATTTGCCATTTCTCATGTAGAAATTTGACCTTCCTCTAGAGATTTTCTTTTGCTGCTCTAACCCATGGTCTCTTGCAAATTCGGCCTCAAAATCCCCCGTGAAATGGTCCTCTAAACCATTCTTTCCCAGCCTCATATATCCAATGTTTTGTCTCCTTTTACTCCATCTTTTTTTGCCTCCATCCATTTCCTTTTCCCTTCTCCATTTTTTTCATATCCCTCTCTCACCACCATCCTTACTCTTCCTGAGACTACTCCTCTCCCTTGTTTTGCAGGATTCAAAGCCAATACAAGACAAATTCAAGTAAGTAATGCAGTTTGAAGGGATGGTCTGTTCATGATAATCAAATTCAAAGTTATCCATACAAAGCTAAAATTAGTTGGTTATCATTGGTAGATTTGCGCTACAAAGTAGTGGTTTAGCACTTGTTTGAGGGACCTTAATATCGACTCACAATTGGAATCTATCATCTTCTCATTTCAAGCATCTTCTAATATTGTGGCTCTTGTCTGGTGTATTCTCTTTCACGGTATTCCTTGATCACTCTCTACTCACTAGTGCAAGTTTTTCAATTATGAATAAAGGCCTCGCTATGGTGGGTTTATAGAGTGAGGAAATCTGAGTTGAGTGGCGATTGTCATCGCAGCGAGATCGATTATTATTGGAAAGATTTTCTAGATTGGAGTTTGTTGTATTTGTTGTAGGGGTCACATATTTCTTCACATATTTCATTGTGTCATGTAGATAAGAATCGGTCTATGGTGTGGCTAGACCACTGCATTTTTATTTGAAGTGTGTTTATTGACTTATTTATGCTATCTTCAATCTCCACAAATTGTGCTTTTTTTCATGTCCGTACTTGTAATCTGTCCATCTCTATGGTCTTTCTATCGAATGAGACCTATACGTAATCATGTCACAAGGTAGACTTACCTAAGGAAGGACTCCCCTAACGGTACATGACTCATACTAAATCTAATCGAGAGCCTTACCGCACACATAAGAGCTTTAAGCAACCAGATCAACGTTCTTCTAGTCAAATCAATGGTCCACAAGACACAACTCTTCCCTTAAATTTGACAACTGAATTCACCCCTACACCACTCTCAACAGACAAACCTAGGACAACATTAGATTTTTTTTTAGTGAGAAGAGCAAAAGATTGCTGCAAAATGTACGAGTGAACTCAACCCTATAACAATCTCAAAAGAGAAACCTAGGAAGACACTAGATTTTGCTTTAGTGAGGAGATCAAAAGATTGCTGCAAAATGTACGAGAAAACAGAAAATTTAGGAAACGGTACACAGAGAATCCTTGGTCCAACGCATGCTCTGACGTTGGATGGTAAAGAAAAGGTAATGAACGTCACCTGAGTCGTAAGACGTTGGATAGTAAAGAAAAGGTAATGATTCCACGACTTCTGCTTTGTTGAAGCTATCTGTAGTCTGAGTCATTGTAGGTGTTTCTGCTGTACAACATCTCGTCCGGGCAGATTACAGAGATTTTCAGTGTTCAAAAGCAATCCTCAAGCGTACAATGGGTATGATGCCTTTCATACCGAAACGTTTTTCTCTTCACCCTTTTTATTGCCATAGGTTACGGAGGAAGATTCATAATAATAATAATAATTTGCACATCCACAAGCATGTTTACTTTGTGTACTTTCATCCATGTTACAGGATATAGGAATCTTTTATTTTAATATTCTAAGAACATGTCATAAAGTTTTCAACTTATTTGTACGAGGATTTGCTTTGAAAAGAAAAGTCGATCAATTTTAAGACCTTTCATTTCTTTTTAAATCTTGTTTTATTTCAACTTGGAAGTTATTTGTACGAAGAATGCTTTTGAAAAGAAAAGGCGATCAAGTTTCAAATGTATGTAGACGTCACTGGAATATACCCATGTTATTTTGTAGAAAATGCCAGAACAATATACCTCTACCATACGGCATCTTCTACACACAGTTCATATAATTGGAGAGGCACCCAATTCGTCACTGAAGTACATATAAGTTATCGACGGTTTTCATTCGCATGTATATTCGGCATCAACCTTCTGAAGCTCCTCGCTATCCTTTGGTTCTCTCTTAAAAAGAAGTTTCATTTTGATCAGCTAGAACTCAAACCTTATGACGCTCAGCAGGAACGCTGTTTTTGAAGAAATCATTGATATCTAAGATACGCTAGAATCTTTATATTCTTACAAAGCGCGACAATGGATTAAAATGCATACATGCACATAATAGTCTCCTGCGTTCTTGTCTTTGTATGCGTATGTATCATGTATTTGTAAGTATATATGTACGTATGCATATCATTTCGTATGTACTTCTAAATATCAAAAAATTCTAGAAGCTCAAGCATGTGTAGTGCCGGTAACCACTTTGGTTACATCACCAATATTTGTAAGTATATATGTATGTATGCATATCATTTTGTATGTACTGCAAACTATCAAAAAACTATAGAAGGTCAAGCATGTGTAGTGCCGGTAACCACTTTGGTTACATCACCAAATATATTTCTGAAGCCGAAACTCAGAGATAGGAGACCTTTAACTAAATGCAATCCAAATACAAAGCAGACAAGGAACTTAGCAATCACTTTTTTGAGAGATTAAGATCCAATCAACCTATATCCGTTCATAAACAAATATATGCATTAAATGTGGTGTGCAGTTTAAATTTGATGTCATGAGGCGTGTCACTAGAGTGTGTTCAACTGTGTTAATATAGGACATACATAAAAAATATTTATATCCTTATTATATTTCCATATATGTTGAGACTTTTGATTGTTTCTAGTCATAGATTTTTACGCGCTACAATTTGAAGCATCACATCATGTGCATCTGTATATATGTATGCAAAAGGTCTGATTTTCTGCATTTGGAATATGTGACCTAATCTTTGGGGGAATCTAGACAGGTTTGACATTTACGTGACTATGGTATTATGCTTGATGTAACGGATTGGATTTCACGTTCACCATAAATGGAATCAGATCCCACACCATGGGAATTGTAGGAAATCAAGACGCTTTAAAGTTTTGTGAAACTATTAATTCAAATCATAGAACGAAGATAGCTTGGAGGACTTAGTGCTAAAAGTGGGCAATATATATGATATTTTTCTTCACATAATCTGACGACATGTAACTTGCGAGGAACGGTATTTTCCGTGAAGTATCATTTATATTTTATGAATGGGATTACTGTGAGGTTGACAATGTTTTCTTCTTATAACAGAAGTGCTTCATCTGAATGATTGCATTGAGAATGTAGAGAAATGAAACTACCAACCATGTAAATATTATACTTTTAAATGTCCCCATTGGTAAACTCCTTCTAGAAATTTAAGTGCTAATAATGTAAATTTTTGGGTCTAGGAAGGAAGAATGCACAAAAAAAAAAACAGGACAATCAACGAGAAACGTAGAATCACACCACTGCGTGTATAATTACGGAATAAACAAAGTCAAGCAGCCCGTTAGGTTAATGTATGTATATACATGCTGGGAACGAGAAGCCTACTAAAGGGGGCGGGGAGGGGGGAGGGGAATGCATTAGAGGTACTAAGTGTGTTCGAAAGAAGGACTAAGGAATATTATATGAGCTATTGCTCCTCGGAGGTATGCGCTGCGAATGGATGAGTAAGGTAAATCAGCGTAAGAAAATAAGCTATTGCTCCTCGGAAGTATGAACCAATAGGTGAGTAAGGTAAATCAACAGAAGATATGGAACCATATCTTGCTCAAGATATGGTGGAGCCATCAAACAGGACGGAAGAACCACTTATGGATACCTGAGTGTTTATAATAGCTTGTCAAATGCATCTTAGAAAAAAAGCATGGAAGTATAGCATAAATAATCGTCCTTTCCATAAAACAGAAAGAATATATATGTTTTTGAGTACAAAAAATGTAGGGAAAGATACACAACTACGTGCAAATTCTTCACACCTAGTCTATGTATAAATTTAGTCATTTCAGAGACAATAAATTGAATGAGAGGTCAATTGATGTATACAAACGTAAGGAATCCAATACCGTCTTTGATGGAAACGAACATCCATTGCATCTCAGAGATCATAAAGGATGAAGCGAGAACGTGTTTCCATCGGAATGGTTAAGGGTTAGGAAACGTCGAGAGAAAAATTTTACATAAGGTTTTCGTGTATTTTTCTGACGCAAAGGAATGACCCCATCAACTTGCACAGATTAAATGACCATATAATGATTGGTACTATGCATCTCGTTTGAAGTAAAGATCAACATTTCACTTACTTAAACAACGATGCTAAGAAGTACAGCTTGGTTTAAGGTGGACTATTTTTAATCGATGTGCTAATATATTTTTCCGCGATATTTTTGAAGTTGGGTTCGCGTTAACATTAGATAGCATGAAAAGATATTTGGATCTGCACTTGTGTTTATATTTGTGAATATTAAGAACCGGTACTTTTGATAAAATATGGAGTTCTATATATGCAGAAAAATGAGCTGCTGCAGAAATATAGCCATTACACAATGCACGTGACTTTTTTCGATGCTATGTCACTAGTTGTTGTTCAAGTTATGGGATGAATCTCTGTGTACAAATATTCTTAGTTGCCATTAAAGAAAAAGCTACATGACGCGTTAGTTTTGGGAAAAACGCACCTTCTGAGTTCGTTTGCGATCGCTAAATTTACTCAGAGAAAGAATAGCACTCTTGTCTGGAGTATCTCAGTGAATACTCAACCATTTTATAAAATCTTTGGCTTGTTGGAACCAACTTAAAGTTTGCTTTGTAGTGTAAAAGGTTCAAGATTATCTACAAGTTGTTCCTTAAAATATCGAAGGTAAGATCTGATTTGCTAAAGTTATTTCTCAAAGCATAGTTGATCATTGTAAATGATTCCAATTGCAATCATTACCTATCTAAGCTAATTGAATTACCCCAAAATGAATCTTGTCAATTGTTACCGTGCTGTGAGCTTTGAGTTAAAAAATCAATAGGTGTATGGACTAAAATAGCAAGTTTTTCAACACTAGTTATTCTTGAACTAGTCTATTTTGGATTAATTATTTCAAGTACAAATTTTAAATTACATAGGTACTTTCTTAGTGTCATTTGCAAGCTAAGAGGGCCTACTTTATAACTCTAAAGTGCATCAGGGTTGGTACAAAGGAGGTTTTAGCAGTACCACCTCACTTCCTTGAGGTATCCATCCATCTCTTCCAACAGTGGTATCAGAGCAAGTTAAGGTAAAATGGGAGATGGTTTCCCTTCTTTCATTGACAAAATGCACAGGAATAATTATCTAGCATGGTCTTTGAGGATGAAGACCTATCTACAAGGAAGAAATCTCTATGGATACATATCAAGAGACGAGGAGATGGCCACATTTAGAAGAAAAGATCAACCTACAAGAGAGGAGCAAGAAAGACTCAACTCATGGTGTGCCAAAGATGCTTTAACCAGGTCAAATCTGCTTAAATCTGTCTCTAACTTGCTTCTTCCTCATGTAAGGAATCACAACACTTCTGAAAAGATTTGGTATACTCTATCTTCATACTTTTCTTCCAATACAAGAGCTAGGAAAAATCAATTGTGGATGGAGTTTACTACTTAAGACAAACAACCTAAAAAGAATGTTTCACAGTATGTGACCAAGGTGAACGATGTCGCTAATGAGTTGGCAAGCATAGGAGAGAAGATTGAAGAGGAACAAGTAGTGAGACAGATAATCAATGGCATCAAGGCAGATGATAAGTGGGAATCCTTCACAATGGCAATGGATCTTTATATGGATATGCAAATCCCTTATCTAACCACTCTCATGGGGCAACTCTTCACCCATGAGGCTAAGCTCAACAGAAATGGTGAACCATTAAGAGGTAACAATTCTTCAGCCCTCTATACAAATAAAGGAAAGTCTAAGGATAAAGGAAAGAGCAAGAAGTTTGAAGATGAGGGTGCTAATTTTCAAGCTAACTATGCAGGGAGAGGTAGGAATTGAAGAGGAAGGGGCAAAGGAGGTAAGCAAGGTAGGGGGAGACCTTTCAACTCTTCCCATGCAATATATGTGGACTGTCTAATCACACAACAGATTAGTGCTATAGGAAGTTCAAGAACCAGAGAGGAAGAGGATTCCAAAGAGGTGGCTACTCACAATCAAGAAAAGATTCAATCATAATCAAGGTTACAACCATGGCTACAACAACAATTACAAACAAAATTATCAAGGAGGATACAAATAAAGAAAAGACTTCAATAACTATACAAAGGATCAAGAGGATTCTCTTCTCATTAAGAACATGACTTCAAAACAAGTTATGAATGATGAGCATCTCTTCTATATTGATTCAGGTTGTTCAAACCATGTAGTAGGCAATATAGCTCTTCTTTCTGATCTTCAAGAGTCCAAGGGAAAGCATCAAGTGTAGACAAGTTATGATACCAAGCACTTAGTTCTCAAGGTAGGAAATGTCAAAACTTCTGATAGAAATAGGAATCTATTGAGCGGAGTTCTTTATGTACCTACTATCACAAAGAATTTGGTGAGTGTTGGACAGATAGTGGAAAAGGGTTTGCAGGTTAGGCTCAATGAACTTGGAGCCTTTGTAAAGGACCCCCAACATGGATTCAGGAGAATTTCAAAGGGATAGAAAACAGGTAGATTGTTTTTATTTGAGCTTGAAGACACTAGAAACATTGCACTTTATAATTATAAGGATCAAACCTTATCTGAGTTAAAATATGGCACAAAAGACTAGGACACATTGGTGAGAGAAAATTGAAGCAGATATGTAGAGATCATTGTGTACTTGGGACACGTGATGTATCCAAGCAACATATGATCTATAAATGTGGTGCATGTTAGTTTGGTAAATCACACAGTTTACCCTTTACAAAGAAAGGCTATATCCATGAGGATTATTTAGAACTTGTCCACATAGATGTGTAGGGACCAAGAAAATAGCCTTCAAGTTAAGGCTCAAGGTACTATGTGTCATATATTGATGACTTCAGTAGGTGGAATATCATGTATTTCAAGAAACATAAGGATGAAGTGTTCAGTTGTTTCAAAAGGTATCTTCCACTTATGGAAAATCAAACAAGAAAGAGTTTAAAGAGGATAAGATCAGATGAAGGAGGTGAGTACTTCTCCAATGAGTTTGATGCATTTTTGTAGGTTAAAGGTATCAAGAGCGAGATCACAACTAGACATACTTCTGAGCAAAATTGAGTAGCACAAAGGAGGAAGAGATTGATTATGGAAGTGTCTAGATCTATGCTAAATGAAAAGAAGTTGCCTAATTACTTGTGGGTAGAGGCTCTTTCTACTACCACTTATCTTATTAACAGGTTACCTTATAAGTCCCTTTATGGGATGATCCCTTATGAGGCATGGAATGGTAGAAGACCAGCACTTGAACATTGTAAAATGTTTGGTTGTGTTGCTTATGTGCATGTTCCATCTCAGATCAGAGGTAATTTAGACCCTAAGATAGAGAAATGCATCTTCATAGGGTATGACATAAATCAAAAGTGCTACAAGATTTATAATCCATCCATCAAAGGATTTATGGTTGATAGAGATGTTGTGATTGATGAGAATGACTCTTGGTTTGAAAGTGAATTCAAGAAGGTCAAATTACCATCTAGCTTGGAAGAAGAATTCCCAAACCTCATGAAGGAAGAGCCAAGCGCAATTGAAGACATCAAATCACATGACGAGGACACCATCAACTTGGAAGAGTATAGAGCATGGAAATCAAAAGGCAAGGTCAAGATGAAGAGGTTGGAGGACATACCTGAGTCATCCAACCAAGCCTTAAGGAGATCACAAAGAGAGAGTAAGAAGCCAATCAGATATGGATATGATACTTCATTAGTCACTAAGCATTCTATTTATCTTGCTAAGGATTCATCACTTGAAGAACCTTCTTCGTATGAAGAAGCAAGTACCAAAGCAGAATCGAACAAGCTATGGATGAAGAAATAGAAGCACTCCAAGAGAATGACACTTGGGAGCTAGTACCGAAGAAAGCATCAATGAAGATAATTTGTTCTAGGTGGATTTACAAAATCAAAAGGAACTTAGATGGATCCATAGACCGCTACAAAGCTAGGCTTGTGGCTAAGGGTTTTGCGCGAACCCATGGAGTAGACTTTGTAGAAACCTTTTCACCAGTGGCTAAGATGCCAACCATCAGAGTATTGGTAAGTGTAGTTGCATCTAGAAATTGAAATATGTATCAACTAGATGTGAAAACTGCTTTTCTCAATGGGTGGATGTTAGAGGAGATTTACATGACTCAACCTCCTAGCTATGAAGATCCAAGAAAGGTGAATCATGTATGAAAACTAAAGAAAGCTCTTTATGGTTTGAAGTAGGCACCTAGGGCATGGAACCATAGGCTATCAACCTATCTTCAAGACCAAGGACTGATTACGAGCAAGATAGATTTTTTCTCTGTTTATCAAGAGGAGTAACTCAAAATATATATTTATGTTTATTTCTGGATGACGTCATTCTTAGAGATAGTGATGGCAATGGCATCGGACAAATCAAAAACCAGATGAAGAAGGAGTTTAAGATTAGTGACTTAAGGTTTTTGAAATAATTTCTTGGACTTGAATTGGTATACACTAACTCTGGAATCTACATCACTCAACGGAAATATGTGCCAGACATGTTGAAGAAGCTCCACTTTGAGGATGCAAGAAGTAGTTAGCACCCTTATGGAGGTAAATCATAAATTGAGTGCTCATGAAGGTGATTTGCTTGAAGACATTGGAGGTCATCAAAGCATAGTTGGGACTCTAAACTATGCAACATTAACAAGGGTTGACATATGTTATGGGGTAAGTGTTCTGAGCCAATTCATGCATAAACCTAGAGCACCTCCTTTGGAAGTTGCTAAAAGAATTTTGAAGTATCTTAAAGGTACTGAAAATCAAGGTCTTTACACATCATATTTGGACATAAAGTTGTACTTAGATGCAGATTGGAAAGGATGTAAGGATGATAGAAGAAATACTTCAAGCAATTTATCTTTTATAGGTGATAAAACCATCTCATGGTCTTCTAAGAAGTAACCAATTGTTGCTTTATCTTCAATAGAGACTAAATACAGGGGATTAGCAAATGCTACATAAGAAGCTCTTTGGATTAGGTTGCTCTATTCAGATTAGGGACTTCACACTCATTCATCAATGATCTTTGGTGGTAACACTAGTCCTTTGTATCTTGCAGCCAACCCCATTTATAGTGCAAGAACTAAGCATATAGAAGTGCACTATCACTATGTTAGAGAGAAACTCTTGAGCAAAGAGATTCAAGTAGCATATGTATCTACAAATATGCAGTGTGTTGATTTCTTAACCAAAGCATTTGATGGTACTAAGCTTTGCAGGTTTAAAACCATGATTGGATTATAGGATATTCAAGAACATTGATGAAGCAATGCAATCCAAGATGTTTGGCTTGAGGGGGAACTATTGGTGCAAATGTTCAAGCCTACACATTTGGCTTAGCATGGAAGACATTGTGTGGAACTAGCACTTGAAGATTCATGTGAACAATAACTTGTAACTACTTGATCATTTACCATTATAAAACATAAATTCCTCGGAGAGTCTTGTAGAAGGTTATAACTCATGGATTTAGGAAGAATATTATCTATGACTTCAAGTTGAGAGAGTATCTCGTAAATCAGTGGAGTCACCTTTTGATTGGAGCGAAAGTTTGAATTCAAAACTCAAACTTAGGAGAAACACATATAAAGAGACTTTGTAAAATCGCGCTGGGTGTGCCTCATTTTTAGAGCTCACTCTTGATCACCTGTACAACTTGAGTAGATCATACTATAGCTCACTCAATTCATCAGTACTAAGCATCATTACAATGCCCATGACTCTGTACAATTATGTTCTATAAGACATATAGTTCATTGAACATCCCTATCTACTTGTTTGCTATGACTACTCAAAACAATCAACTTCCTCTAGCCATATCTCACTGAATACTCAATCATTCTACATAATCTGTGGCTTATTGGGACCAACTTGAAGTCTTCGTTGTGCTCTAAAAATTTCAAGGCATTTGGTTTGGGCATCAGGCAAAAATTGCCTTCGAAGCGCTCACTGGTCATCTATTGGTTGTTCCCTAAAATATCGGGGGTAAGATCTAATTTGCTAAAGTTATTTCTCATAGTAGAGTTGATTATTTTAAATGATTCCACTTGAAATCATTAGCTATCTAAGCTAATTGAATTCTCGAGAGAGAAAATTTACCAATTGTTACTATGTTGTGAGCTCTGAGTAAAAACGAGCAGGTGTATGGACTAAAATAGCAAGTTTTCCAATACTAGTTATTCTTGAACTAGTTTATTTTGGATTATTTATTTCAAGTATGAATTCCAAAGTACATAGGTAAAAGGGCCTACTCTATAACACCGAAGTGCATCAGGGCTGGTACAAAGCAAGTTTTGGCGATACCATCTCACTTCCTTGAGGTATCCTTCCATCTCCTCCAACCTATTTTTTGGGAAGAGGACATTGTTGACTCGATCTTGCAAGCACACATACACAAAGATAGTACAAAAAAAAATCTCACAAAAGCATACACATAATAGAGAGAGACAAGAGACTGAACGCAAGATTGGGTACAATCGCCCCCCACATACTCTGATGGAGGGTATTTTTTGGGTATTTATCATTCCGTCCTGAATTGAAGAAACATAAGGTTGTGCTTCAAAAAGCGTGTGTTTACAAAAATCTACTTTATTTGCAAGTCCTTGATTTCTAATTGATCCAGTATTTGTACAGAAACATCGCTTCCTAATTCATCTACTAAATCAAAATACAATCACATTAAATACCTCTAGACATTCAAATTCATTTAACATTCCATTACTCCATAAAGTAGAACATGCCTCCTAGTTGACAGGTAATTGATCTTAGTTGATAAGAATAAAATAGACATAGATAGCTAATTACATGTCCCATCATTAAAGAATCATAAGCATATTCCATGTAAAAGGGAAGGTATTCAATTTGCAAATGAGTCTAATCAAGATGTGGTCTTCCTCAAGATCGACTTTGACAAAGCCTACGACAGGCTAGAATGGGACTATATTCTGCAGTCGCTCCAAGATCTCGGATGTAGTCAAAAATTCACCAAGATGATCGCGACCCTTCTCGGAAACGCAACGACCCAAATTAACGTTAACGGCAAACTTTCGAAGGCGATCCATCTTAAAAGGTCTATTAGACAAGGGTGCCCTCTGGCCCCCCTTCTTTTTGCCATCGCCACTGAGGGGCTGAGCAGACTTGTGGCACATCATGTGGAGGCTGGCAATATCAAAGGCCTCCGGCTGCCTCACGACCACGGTCAAATCATCATGAGACTTTTTGCCGATGATATGAACGCGTTCGTTCACAATGATAATACTAGCCTGGAGAATTTCTGGAGGTGTCTTGCTACCTTCTGTGGCCTCTGGATCCAAAATCAACCACTCTAAGACCGCCTTCAGGGCTATTGTGGGACATCATCCTGGCCTTCTCATTGATCATGGCTGTCAAATCATTCCGCAGGGCCAAATCTTTCGGCTTCTTGGAATCCCCTTGGGGTTTGGCGTCTCTATGGAGCAGCGATGGAACTGGGTGCTGGCCAAACTCGAAAACAAGCTTAACTATTGGAGAGGTATGCAAATCAATCTCGCTGGACGTGCGATGGTTATCAACACATTCCTCCTCTCTTCTACCATCTATTTCCTTTCTTGCTGGAGACCGAACGAGCAAGGCCTGTCCAAACTGAATAGTATTTGTAGAAACTTTCTTTGGACGGGCGATCATAACAGAAGGGGGGTGCCTAAAATCAAATGGGCCATCTGCACTAGCCCTAGAGATAGCGGGGGGCTTGGTATCCTGGACATTGGGTGTATGGCCAACAAACTGGCAGCCAAATGGATGATTAAGGCTTGGTGCAATAGGGAGGCCTCGTGGGCCAAGCTGATCTTCAGAAACAAGCATGAGTTGGCCCTCATGGGGTTCCCGAACTGGAAGAATCTTGACATCATGACCCTGCTATTCTCCCTGATCCCCGTCTTCCCGAAAGGCTCCAATCTCGTGTGCTCCCTTTGGAAGGGCTGGAATAAAGTCAAAAGCTTCACAAGAATTAGCGAGGACTGGAAGTGGGCGGCCGGAATCAGACAAAACGACTCTATCTGGTTTCCGATACATGGCATCCGGAGTGTGGAGTCGTGGAACATTCAAAATGCCAAGAAGTTATGGAACAAAGGATTCAAAAAATGGAAACACCTCTGGAAACATGACACCAACAGCTGGATCAACTTCGAGGATATTGACCCTCGCATAAACATCTCCTACGTAGAATGGAACACTTTGCAAAGCAGATGCCTCGCTTGGGATCGTCAAAAGACTTGCCTTCTCATGGGACACGACACACCGAACGCGCTTGGTCTCAAATGGCACAATGGAAATAGCCTACTCAAAATCCCGAACATCAAAGAAACGGCTGACCTCCAGATCAGCCTCAACAAGAAGTGGTGCCTGTCTTGGACGCGGCTTCGGTGGGACATGAAATTCATGGGTATCTGGCACCCACTTATAGAGATTAAGAAGTCTGTCCTCTTATGGCAAATTCTTCATCGTGGAATTTGGACCAACCACAAGGCAAGCAAGCTTTGTGGGATCCCTCCTTGGTGCAAACGCTGCCACCGTGCAATCGAAGATGTCCCACACATCTTCCTTACTTGCCCCAACTCCTACAGAATCTGGCACACGGTTGAAATGAAAATCAGACTTCAGAAACAGTTTAGTTGGAAACAAGTCCTTTTGGGAGAAGCGATCGGCTGCTCTGCGGCACTCTGGAACGCAATCAGAGGGGAAGTCCTGTGGAAAATTTGGCGGGAGCGGTGTGCTCTCAACTTGGGCGATCCCCCCAGGGAGTGGTCGATTGAGAAATCACTATTCCTCCTTGGCAAAAGGATTGTCAACAGTAAGAAATCCCCCCCCCCTTCAGGCACCATCAAGTCCTCCTTTTGATCAACAACAAGCTCAAACCCAAGTGGGCCCCGCATGAGGGCGACGAGAGGGTGATTAACCTTCTTTGTAATGCAACCTAGGATTCAATCAAGCTTCCCCTGCTTTGTGGGATTTGGGGGGTCTCGTGGGCACTAATCCCCTTCTACTGTACCTTTGTTTCTTAATTTAATTCAAGTCCGGGAGAGTAGGCTATTGCCGAACTTCCTTTATATTAAAAAAAAAAAAAGACATGCATGGAAATGAAAAACTGGAAGTTAATGTGAATATGAATGATATGCAAAGCCAAAGTCTATTTTGGACCCTACATTTTAAAACTCAAATCTTGATATGATAGAATAACTATTGGAAAATCATGATGTAGAAAATTAATTTTAATTCATAACTTCCCATGATGAGGAAAAATAATTTTAATAAATAACTTTCCAAAATCCTTTATAATATGGATAGGGTCCATGGCCTTATATAGAACGAAAACCTATTACTAAACATGTGAAAATAATGTTGGCAACAACTGAGTTCAAATAGAAAATAAAAGATTTTGTTTTGGGAGCCTCTCATGCTGAAACATGAGGCTGAGTGTGAATCTACGTCACTTATCGATGCTTGTGTGTTTGCATAGTCACTTGATCGGACGAATAACTTGTATTGATTCTTTTAGTTCTGGGTTTGCATGTTAGCACAAGCATCAACTTTTGAAGCATTTCGCCTATATTGTAATCATCTGTTCGGAATAAGGAGCAGTTCCATCTTTCACAATTGTCAATTGTCATTAATCTTCTTTTTGAGTGTCTACATTACTGTGCAACTTTTGAGACTTGCCTGCTCACAGAAATGTTAACGTGTATATTTCCCTAAGGAGAACCTCCCTTGATTAGGCAAAGTACTGGAAGTGCATGTTGTAGTCTCTTTCTAAAAATAGATACCCCAGTACCTCCTCTACAGGTGGTGTGGGTGGTGTTGGTGGCCGTGGGTGGTGTGGGTTGTGTGGGTGTGGATGGTGTGGGTGGTGTGGTTGGTGTGGGTGTGGGTGGTGTGGGTGGTGTGGATGGTGTGGGTGGTGTGCGTGGTGTGGGTGGTGTGGGTGGCCGTGGGTGGTGTGGGTGGTGTTGGTGTGGGTGTGGATGGTGTGGGTGGTGTGGGTTGGGTGGTGTGGAATGTGTGGGTGGTGTGGGTGGTCATGGGTGGTGTGGTTGGTGTGGGTGGTGTGGGTGTGGATAGTGTGGGTGGCCGTGGCTGGTGTGGGTGGTGTGGGTGGTGTGGGAGTTGTGGGTGGTGTGGGTGGTGGGGATTGCGGGGGACTACGGGGGAAGACAGAAGCAAGGGGGTCGCAGGGGTTGCGGGTGGGGAAGAGAGAGGCATGGGAGTTGAAGGAGGAGGCATGGGGGGAGTGGCTACGGGGGGCTACAGGTGGGGAAGTGAGGGAGGCATGGGGGGGGGGTGGGCTACGAGAGGTCGTGGGAGGGCATGGGAGGGTGGGGTTGGGGGGGCTACAGGCGGGGAAGTGAGGGAGGCGTGTGGGTTGGAGGCTGCGGGTGGGGGAAAGGAGGAGGCACCTGGGCCGAGTGGCTGCGGGGGGCTTTGGGTGGGGGAGAGAGGGAATGGGGGGGGGCCTTCAATGGATTGGATGCGGTGGATGCGGGTGGGGGAGAGAGGGAATGGCACGGAGAGAGAGGCCGGGCTGCAGGTAGGGGAGAGAGGGAATGGCGGGGCAGGGTTATTGGGGACTACGGGGGTTTCAGGTTGGGAAGAGAGGGAATGGCAGGGGGACAAAGAGTAAGAGAGATAGATAGAGAGAGAGAGAGAGAGAGATAGAGAGATGCGTCGTGCTACAGACCCCCACATCAAGTCTTTGCACCGTCCCGCTGCAATGCCTCCTTTATTAGCTTATTTCAATAAGAACAAAATAAATTGCAAACACTGAATGAAATATGGATGTACAGTGAATGAATTTCTTCCATCTTGACTTAATTAAGGTAATTCTTCACCCGGGAGATATTGACCAGGGGTATCCTCTTACCCTGCGAATCCTCTAAATGCATTGCTTCGTGTGGTAATACCTTTATCACCTTCTATGGTCCTATCCATTTGGATGCCAATTTGGTTGAAACTGATGGGATTTTATGCACCAAAAAAAAGGATGCTTCCTCTACTTTATTAGACCTAAGATACCTGTCGTGTAGTCTATTGCGCTCTTCTTGTGTTTCCTGAAGTTTTTTAATTGCTCCTTCTCTGTATTCTTCTAATGCCACTAGTCTCGTAATGGGAGGTTTAATTCCAATGGTTCTGGCTCCACTTTTGCTTTTGATAATAAATTCGAATGGTGCCAATGCCTCTTTTCCATATACTAAGCGACATGGGCTCTCACGAGTGGTTCCCCTTCTTGTAGTTCTAAAAGCCCAAGTTGCACCAATCAAAGCTTGTGGCGAAACGTTTTGATGATCAAAAGATAATTTGTGTAGCAACCCAGTCAAAATCTTATTGGAGCTTTCTACTTGGCCATTTGCCCTTGGATAGTAGGTACAAGATTTTTCATGAAAGACCTTGTACGTGTCAAATATAAATTGGAGCAATTGATTTACAAAATGTGTGCCCCTATCACTAGTGATTTTTAGTCGGCAACCAAATCTTGAAAAAATACGTTTATACAAAAAACTTAGCTACTGTTAAGGCTGTGCAGGCCATTGTAGCTTTAGCCTCTATCCATTTAGTTGCATAACATGTGGCCATAAAAATATACTTCTTACCCGCAAGTTGACTAGTCAGACTAATTGGTCCTATGAAATCAAGACCCCATCGTTTGAATGGGAGCCATCCTATAGATATGACTAATGGTTGGAAATTCAATCTAGTTGGCCTAGGAGCACATATCTGGCAGATGTCGCATTCTTTAGCAAACTTGATCGCACCTCGGTAGATATGAGGCCACCATAATCCTTTGTGAATGATTCTCTGATCCAAATCCTCCCCCTTTAGATGCCCTTCATTGTGTGTTGTCTCAAGCAAAAGGTTTACCTCCTTTGGATAAACACACTTTCTCAAGATACCATCCTGCCAATATCTATATAAATTCCCATTTATAAGTTAGTACACTTTAGTTTTAAGGAGTAATCTTCTCTTTTCTATAGGTGCTAAATGTTGTGGGAGCTTTTAAGTAGTGAGAAAAGGAGAATTCCATCATACCAATCAGATTGAGTTGCTACTGGGAAGTGATCACTATCCACCAGTTCATCATTAATACCTGTTGCCTTCTCACTCATTGCAATCGTGGATACTTGATCTACCATGTAGTGCTCTCTTCCTGGCTTAATATGAATATCAAAGTTGAATTCTTGAAACACGAGTAACCATCCCCAGAGCCTTCCGGCCACTCTAGGCTTGTTTATCAAGTACTTCAAGGGCTGATGGTCAGATATGACTATAAAATGTACACCGAGAAGGTGATGAAGAGCAAATACAATAGCCAAACCTTCCCTTTGGGTTGTACTGTAGTTCCTTTCTACCTTGGTAAGTAGTCTACTGGCATACGACATAGGTTTATCAATCTTGTGTGATGATGGTTGAGCCAAAACGACACAAACAACATGAAGACTGGCATCTGTATGCACATAAAATGCTAATGACCAGTTAGGATTACTTAAAAGTGGATCCGTACATAACCTCAATTTTAGTTCACAAAATGCTTTCTCTACTTCAGGACTCCACGAGAAGGGGACCTTTTTACTGGTAAGCCTTGACAAAGGCTTAGCTATTTCTAAATACATTCGTATAAGTCTTCTATGGTATCCTACATGGCCCAAAAAACTTTGCACTTCCTTTGGGCTTTGTGGAATAAGCATGGAAAGGATACCAGTAACCTTTGCAGGGTCAACCGTTATCCCTTCAGGAGATACTATGTGACCAAGTAGAGTGCCTTTAGTGACCAGAAAGTTACATTTAGCATGATTTAACTTCAATTCTGTTCTGAGACATTGCTCAAAGATTTCCTTTTAATTTTCCAAATGATCATGGAAATCTTGAGCTGTTGCTCTTCTATTTGTGCCTGAAAACACTCAAAAGTCATCCATGAAAATACGCAGAAAGGTTGTTAACCACTTGCCCAATATCAGATACATTGTTTTATTAAATGAAGCTGGTGCATTTTTCAAGCCGAAAGCCATGTGGATATAGACATAAGTGCCCCATGGAGTAACGAAGGATGATTTGTCCCTATCATCCGGATGGATCACTATCTGATTGTAGCCACTAAAACCATCTGGGAAGCTATACAAAGTGTGTCTGGCTGCTCTGTGAAGGTATGAGAAAATCCATCTTGAACAGTTACCTTATTCAAGGCACGAAAATCAATGCATACTCTTATTTTTCCACTATTTTTCTTGGGTACAATAACCATAGAAGAAAGCCACCCGAGATGTTCTACTGGAACAATTATACCTGCTTCTTCTAGTTTTGTAATTCTAACTTTAGCACCTCTGCATACTTTAGATTGAGCCAATACGGCCTGCTTCTTGCAGGCACGGCTCCCTCAACTAAGGGTATTCGGTGTAATCCAAGATCCTTTGGTATCCATGTTAGATCCTTGTAGGACCATGCGAAGACACTTTTATAAGCAAAAAGTAAGGAAGTTACCTTTTCCAGTAAAGGGGGATAATGCCATAGCCAAGAGGCCAAGTGGACTACTTGAGGGTTCCCTTCATCTCCTAGATTTACTTCTTGAACAAGTTTTCGGGACTTGTCTTACTTTAGAAATCATTCCCACTGTATGCAGGAGTGGAATTTAGCTTTTACTCTACAATATGTTCTCTAGTCAGCCTTTGAGGTATATCCGAAAAGGGGAGATCTTCTCCGCATTGAGGCTCATAACTTTTCGTGATACTTCTATATTCGTTTCCCCTTCAAAGTTTGTATTCCAATGCAAACTCTCATTCTCTAACTCCTTGTGAACTTCATGGCCTTTCTCTACAACTCCTTCATCTCCAACTTCTTCATCTATTTCATTGATTTCCACCGTGCAACACTCTCTACTTTCCATCATCCAATTCAATAATGTATCTTCTTCTTGGGCTAAAGAGGGCATTATCTGAGTGTCCATAGTATACCCACTAGTTTTCCCTGAGACGAATCCTTCTTCCAAATGTAGTTGCACTTGGCTATTGGTGTTTGTTGAAATCCACAGTTTGTTTTTCCCACAATCTTGCAAAGCTTTTGCTTGCCTTAGCCAAGGCCTCCCGAGGAGTAAAGGGTAAGAAGTCTCCTGTGCAAGTGCAATAACAACAAAATCTAGAATAAAGAGACAACCCTGTACTATCATCACTACCTTTTCAATAATGCCAAGTGGCACAACCCGAGGTTGATCTAGTAGGGTAACTATGAATGGTGCCATCTTGGTGGGATTCAAATTTAGTTCCCTCATTGTGAAATCTGGCATCAAATTAATGCCACTGCCTCCATCTATGATCACACTTGTGAGAGTTTCATCCTTTATAAAAGCAGATAACCTTGAGCTTTGGTAGTCTACCATGGGTGCAGGGGGAAAATCAACCATGAAACCATCTATGCTAAGTGGGTGGCTCAAGTGAGGAGAGTGTACAATCTTTAATAAGTCACTCCTTATTTTTGAGTCCATCTTTATGAGTTCATACAGAGTAACCTTGTGATAAATACCTTTCAAGATCTGCTCAATGTTTACCACATGTGTGTCTTCTTGCAGACTTGTTGTTTGGTCCCTTAGTGCAGTAGCCATATTTTCATAAGCTCCTTCAATATCTTCTTGGCCCTTCCACCCAGCCTTCTTTTCCTCCTCTCTATCCTAGAGTCTTTGTTGTTCCTTTCTACAGGTTGCTGCCACTTGTTTGGCTCTAGTCATCATGGGCATTGAAGAAGATGAAACAGCATAAGACTGAGTGTTCATACCTTCTATTGGGGGGAGACTGCAATCATGTGAATTGGAGCAGGGCGGCTTCTTGGGAAATAGTGATCCTTAGCCTTTGGACAATGCTGATAAGGAGGTGCATCTTCTGGAAGGGAACACCTATTTTGCATATGGCCATACTCACCACAGCAATAACACATCAATAGCCTATTATATCTAGGCTTTGTTGGATGATTCTCCTCTCTATTAAGTGTATTTGAAGTACTAGCATAATATGAATCAAGAGCTTGAGGGGTATCTTGTTGTTGTGCACCCTTGAGGTAGTAACCGTCTCTAGCTTGATGGCCATTCTTTCCACAAAATTGACTACTTACCCAGTTAGGACAATTAGCACTGGAATGTCCACTGTTGTTTCATATTGTACCCCAAATATGCCTTCTTATATCTTGAGTGGCCATCTACATATTTGCTGTACCATTTGTCAGCAAGCCCTTCCAACGTGGATGGAAAGAGTACTAGCATTGCATCCTCTCTATTCTCCAATGGAGATGAATCTCCTCACATGATCATCAACATCCTCATAAGCTTGTCCCAGGGAACTTGATATTCACTCTAGATAGTAACTGAGAGAGATCCTCCATTGGCAATGGCATTTCCTTTGACCTATCTGAGGAGAAATCTAATGTTCTCCTATGCTTTTCCTTTGACAATGGTGTCGCACCCAAATCAATAGATAAACTCAAAGAGGGTAGAGGGGATCTAGGTTTACTATTCGAAGGTAAAGATGATTTTTTAAGGCTCCTCTATACACTAAGAGGTTCCTTATCTACTCGAGTATGGGCCATGTTCCTACTTGCAAGATGAAATAGGGTAGAAATAATCGAAAAAGATTATTTACTATGCTCAGGGCCTTTCATAGAAATGCAAGGTCCCACCGGTCGTGCCAAACTGTAGAGGAGGTACTGGGGTACCTACTTCTAACAAGAGCGGGCAATATTCACTTCTAGTACTTTGCCTACTCAAGGGAGGTTCTCCTTAGGGAAGTATACCCTTTAACATTTCTATGAGCAGGCAAGATCACAATAGTTGCACAACATTATACATACTTAGAGAGAAGATTAATGACCAATGACTACATTGAAGGACGAAACCACTCCTTAGTTTGAACAGATAATATAGGAAAAAGAAATGCTCTAAAAGTTGATACTCTAGGCTAACATGCCATTCGAGAATTAAACAGAATCAACACAAGAGATCCGTCCAATACAATGATTACAACTAGATGAAGACTTGCATTGATTAACCAGATGAAGACTTGCACTGATCTGTACAAAGATATGAAGGCCTCCTCTGAGGAAATACCACTGAATCGCGTTGAATGACAAAATCAAGCTACTCCTTCACACTATAGTGCTATTAGCCCTCCACTAGGAAGCACAGGCTCTGTATCCTCACCATAGAGTGACTTCCTAAAGTAGGCTTTAGCCATAGAGTGCAAAGAGAAGACCTGAAGAGCTGCTGGAGCTAAGATCTGTCCAATGAGTACTAGTCCATTGCTTTTATAGGCTCCAATAGGCCATGAGGGCCTTGCCAATTTCCCATTGAATATGCACCAATTGATTGCCCCAAAATTGAGGGGTAGATAAAATATGGTACTAGTCACCAGCTTTAAATAAAATCCTCAAGAATAGGCACTCAACGCTTTGTCAACACGAATATTTGGAAACAACACTCATTTATGTTTTTACATTTTTACGATCACTTTTGAATGCAAAGTGAGGTTTCCTTCTTAACGGAACTTGGACTCGACATCTAGGTTCATTTATGAGCTCCTAAACAAAGATAATGGGATCCTCCTTACATGCCACCCACGATAATGTAATGACCCTTACAAGCACATCCTTCACATAATTCTTGTAGTAGATTTTGACGATCTGATCCCGAAAGAAATCATCTTTTGATGTCACGAAAGCTCCAGCATTATCTTTTGCCTATCTTACATATTGAGTGGTGGGTGGTGTGGGTGGCCATGGGGAGTGGTGGGAGGCGGTGGGTGGTGTGGGTGTGGGTGGCGGTGGGTGGTGTGGTGTGGGTGGCGGTGGGTGGTGTGGGTGTGGGTGGTGTGGGTGTGGGTGGTGCGGGTGTTGTGGGTTTGGGTAGTGTGGGTGGCCGGAGGTGTGGGTGCTGTGGGAGGTGTGGGTGGTGTGGGCGGTGTGGGTGGTGGGGGATACAGGGGAAGAGAGAGGCATGGGGGTTGCGGGGCTGCAGATGGGGAAGAGAGAGGCATCTGAGTTGAAGGAGGAGGCACGCGGGGGAGTGGTTGCGGGGGGTTGAGAGGGCTACAGGTGGGGAAGTGATGAAGGCGTGGTGGTGTGCTGTGGGAGGTGGTGGGAGGGCGCGGGAGGGTGGGGTTGTGGGGGTTGGAGGTGTGGAAGTGAGGGAGGCGTGGTGGTTGCGGGGATGCGGGTTGGGAAGAAGGAGGAGGCGCACGAGGGGAGTGGTTGCAGGGGGCTGCGGGTGAGGGAGAGAGGGAATGGCGGGGGAGGGGGCTACAGGAGACTAGAGGCAGGGGCTGCAGTACGAGGAGAGAGGTAATGGTGGGAGCTACAACAAGGGGAGAGAGGGAATGGTGGGAGGGGGTGCGGGGGTACGGGTGGGGAAGAGAGGGAATGGCGGGGGGAGAGAGGTGGGGGCTGCGGGTGGGGGAGAGAGGGAATGGCAGGGGGAGAGATAGATAGATAGATAGATATATACATAGATAGATAGAGAGAGAGAGAGAAAGAGAGATGCACCAAGCTACAACAAGAATACCTTTCTAGTTGCCTTCTTGTTCTACTTGACCGTCTTCGTGCACATTTTTCATATGTGTTTGGGTACACCTCTTCATCAAATATAGGAGCTTCTTCATTTCTCCTTGTTAATACAAATGATTTTCCTTTCTCACATCTTCTTACCTCTTCTTCAAATTCTTCAGCTATATGACTTTGATCTATATACCAACTTTTCTGTTCATCAAATTTGACATCTGTAGAAAGAAGAAAGTGTTTGGCTAGAGGATTCCACAACCTGTAACCCATCTGCTTTTTATCATAACCAATGAGCACATATTTTTCTACCTTTGGTTCAAGTTTATGTCTAAGTTGTGATGGCACATAAGCATATGCAATTGATCCAAACAATTTACAATGATCTAGTGTTGGTTTTGTACCCCACCAAGATGCATATGGAGCATTCCATTTAGAGTTGTACATGGTTATCTATTCACAAGATATGTAGCTGTATTTATAGCCTCAACCCAAAGCTAATTGGGATAATTCTTCTCCTTCAACAAAGCTCTAACAAAGTCAACCAAAGTCCTTTTTCTTGTTCCTGCAACACCATTTTGTTGTGGTGTGTACCTCTAGCTTATTTCTCTCTTAATAGCTGCATTCCAAAGATAATCATTGAACTCTTGGGAGAAGTATTCTTCCCCTCCATCATACCTTAGTCTCTTAAGATGTTGACCTGTGACTCTCTCTACATATGCATGAAAATGCTTGAAAGCTCCAAACACTTCTGATCTTTCCTTCAAAACATATAAAGTTGTCCATCTTGTAGCATCATCAATGAAAAGAACATAATACCTTGAGCCACTGATAGATCCTTCTTTTGTTGGTCCCCATACATGCACAAATCAATATGCATACATATATACACACACAAATTGCATATACATACACACACACACATGCATATGCATACACACTATGCATACACATGCACATGCATACACACTATGCATACAAACACATGCATATGCATACACACACACATACATATGCATACACACATGCATAGACACTATGCATACACACATGCATATGCATATACATACATGCATATGTATATACATACATGCATATGCATACACACATGCATACACACTAAGCATATGCATACACACATGAATACACACTATGCATACACACATGCATACACACATGCATATGCATATACACATGCATATGCATATACATACACACATGCATATGCCTATACATACATGCATATGCATATACATACATGCATATGCATACACACATGCATATGCATATACATACATGCATATGCAGACACACATGCATACACACATGCATACGCACTATGCATACACACATGCATATGCATATACACATGCCTATGCATATACATACATGCATATGCAGATACATACATGCATATGCATATACATACATTCATATGCATATACATACATGCATATGCATATACATACATGCATATGCATATACATACATAAACATGCATATGCATACACACATGTATCTATAGAATTTTTAGGTTTCATATATATATATATATATATATATATATATATATATATATATATATATATATATATATATATATATATATATATATATATATGTGTGTGTATGTATGTATGTATGTATGTATGTATGTATGTATGTATATATATATATATATATATAGATATATATATATATATATATATATATATATATATATATATATATATATATATATATATATATATATATATATATATATATATATATATATATATATATATATATATATATATATATATATAACACCTCCACATTAGATCAGATGGGATCTCCACGTACACCTTGGGGAGCGCATGACAATTCGGCCTCCAAGATATATCACATACGTGATGGAGCTCCAGTCATGGATGTGGCCAGAAAATCCATGCATCAACACATTCCACAGCTTTGCTCCATAGAGTTTGGACATTCTGTAATTTTAAAATGGAGTGAACATGATAAGGATTCCAAAAAGTATTCACACAGTCGATATATGAAGAGTATCGGCCAGCACTTGGGCATCCTATAGTGATCTGAGAATGGATTCAGCATACGGCATGCGAGGTGATGTCTCATCGGCTGTCCGAGGCTCGCGATGCTTTGAGAGCAGGCTTACTGATGCCTGTATGGTTAGATGTTGAAGAGTGGGAATCGATTTAGGATGAGCAACAACATACTCGTGATCGATATCGTAAGGAGCAAGATGCGACGGCCACATGGCTCAGTCTTCTTTCGGTAGAGTGGATTGTCTTTTTCTAAACAACAACATGGTAATGTTGGTGAAGCAAAAGACAACACACTCTGCCCAAAAAGAATTTTGCAGATATGGTCATCGGTATAGGGGTTTGTACCCCTCGTTGCCGCTCGTATAAGCATCACTACTTCCAGCAGATTCGTCGGTACGAGTGTAAGAAATATGGATGCATATACCGACACTGATACCGACGCATATACCGGTGCCGGTACTCGGGCTATGTCTTTGATGTGCATACCGATCCCAACACTCACATCGCCGGAAAATTGCACCCATTCATTTTCCTTGATAAAGGCCTCGGTATACCCTCGGTATACCCTCGATATGTTGTAGTGTTTGGAATCCGTACTAAAGAGCTGTTGTACTTCAGAAACATCCATAATTTTGTATAGAAGAAACATCTATAATAATCAATAAAGTAGAAGTCCTTAGGGCAGAGTGACGTTCATTAACCCTTGTTTACTATCCAACGTCAGAGTATGCCAATTTAAACATTAGGATTGTCTGCGTATGTATGTATGTATATATGTCAGCTTGTATGTGCTGTTTCCTATTTAAACAGTGTACCAGCTTACTCATTTGTAGTGCCTCTTACCAGTTTTGTAACAATCTAGACTACCTTCGTGAAGGTAGAAAACCGGAGTTAAGATATCTAACGACCTGAAATCCAACTTTCAAGTAAGAGAGTAATCAAAGAGTCACTGATTCATGAAATCATATTCGAATGAGCCATCCAAATCAAATCGTAAACAAATAAATTTGTTGAATGTGTTCTTGTGATTTTCTCGGATGTTTAAAAGCTTGTAATAATGCTCTGTTTGATTATGTTAAGCTGAAGGTTTTCTTTTGAACATTGAAAAACTCTCACTACAACATATCAATGACATGCCGACGTTTTCTATAGCAACAGTCATCTTCGTCGTCGGTATGACCGCCGAAAACATTTCGAAAACCACGGAGGCAATGTACACACCGGTATGTATGCGTCCATATGAGTGATGATATGGGCATCCGTATAAGTGTCGGTAAATTACTCAAAAATACCGACACTCATACCCATACTCATAACGATGGAATGTTTTAACTGGGCTTGAGAGCAAAAATTCGACATTCATCGCGTTTTGAATCAAAACCTCGTATTGTCAAAATTTGCGCGCATGAGCAACATCTCCCTGTTTCTCACTCTTTCTCTTTCTCTCTCTCTCTCTGTACGCACACCTCTCTATTTTTCTAGATGTGAAGTTTTGGTAAGTATATCGCACATACTGTACAACTCTTTTTTCTTTCTTTATGTTTTCTCTTTTCTAATTTCTTTTGTCTTTAGTTTTCGAAGAGATTTTGGCATCAAGTCTTCCGAATTTGACGAAGGACAACTTTGAGTGCATTTTGACAACAACGATTCAAACAATTACATCGATGTAAGTGACTTTTTTTTTCGATTGACATAGAGAGACATATGAAAGAAAGAGAGAGATCTAGAGAAACATATAAAGGGAGAGAGAGAGAGAGAGAGAGAGAGAGAGAGAGAGAGAGAGAGAGAGAGAGAGAGAGAGAGAGAAGAAAGAGAGAAATCTAGAGAAACATAAAGAAAGAGCAAAACAGAGATATACATATACATACACACACATATGTGCATACACACATGCATATGCATAAATACATACACACACATATACATATACATACGCACATGCATATACATACACACATATGTGCATACACACATACACATGCATATGCATTCACATATACACATGCATATGCATATAAACATGCACATGCATATGCATATACACATGCATCTGCATACACACATGCATATACATACACATGTATATGCATATACACATACACATGCATATACACTATGCATACACACGATGCATATAGACACAAATGCATGCACACTATGCATACACACATACATATGCATACACATGCATACACACTATGCAACCACACATGCATATGCATATACATACATCCATATGAGTACACATACACATGCATATGCATATTCACACCATGCATATGCATATACATACATGCATATGCATACACACATGCAAAAATGCATACACATACATAACATACACACACATATTGCATATACATACACACATATGCATATGCATACACAATATGCATACACACATGCATACACACAATGCATACACACATGCATATGCATATACATACATCCATATGCATACACATACACATGCATATGCATATACACAGTATGCATACACAGGATGCATACACACTATGCATACACACATGCATATGCATATACATACATGCATATGCATACACACATGCATATGCATACACACATGCATATGCATACACACATGCATATGCATACACACATGGTTATGCATATGCATACACACATGCATATGCATATGCAGTACACATGCACAAACACATATGCATACATATATACACACACAAATTGCATATACGTACACACACATGCATATGCATACACACTATGCATACACACACATGCACATGCATACACACTATGCATACACACACATGCATATGCATACACACACACATACATATGCATACACACATGCATAGACACTATGCATACACACATGCATATGCATATACATACATGCATATGCATACACACATGCATATGCATATACATACATGCATATGCATACACATGCATACACACTATGCAGATGCATACACACATGAATACACACTATGCATACACACATGCATATGCATATACACATGGATATGCATATACATACACACATGCATATGCCCATACATACATGCATATGCATATACATACATGCATATGCATACACACATGCATATGCATATACATACATGCATATGCATATACATACATGCATATGCATATACATACATGCATATGCATATGCATATACATACATGCATATGTAGACACACATGCATATGCATATACATACATAAACATGCATATGCATACACACATGTATCTATAGAATTTTTAGGTTATATATATATATATATATATATATAAGATCTCCACATTAGATCAGATGGGATCTCCACGTACACCTTGGGGAGCGCATGACAATGAGGCCTCCAAGATATATCACATACGTGATGGAGCTCCGGTCATGGATGTGGTTAGAAAATCCATGCATCAACACATTCCACAGCTTTGCTCCATAGAGTTTGGACATTTTGTAATTTTAAAATGGAGTGAACAGGATAAGGATTCCAAAAAGTATATCACAAAGTCGATATATGAAGAGTATCGGCATGCGAGGTGATGTCTAATCGGCGGTCCGAGGCTTGCCATGCTTTGAGAGCAGGCTTACCGAAGCCTGTATGGTTAGATGTTGAAGAGTGGGAATGGATTTAGGATGAGCAGCAACACACTCCTCATCGATATTGTGAAGAGCAAGATGCCACGGCCACATGGCTCAGTTTTCTTTGGGTAGAGTGTATTGTCTTTTGCTAAACAACAACATGGTAATGTTGCTGAAGCAAAAGACAACACACTCTGCCCAAAAAGAATTTTGCAGATATGGTCGTTGGTATAGGGGTTTTGTACCCTTCGTTGCCGCCGGTATAAGCATCAGTACTTCCAGCAGAGTCATCGGTACGAGTGTCGAAAATACCGATGCATATACCGATGCTCATACCGACGCATATACCGGTGCCCATACTAGGGCTATGTCTTTGATGTGTATACTGACCCCAACACTCACATCGCGGGAAAATTGCACCCTTTCAGTTTCGTTGATAAAGGCCTCGATATACCCTCGATATGTTGTAGTGTTTGGAATCCATACTAAAGAGATGTTTACACCACAAACATCCATAATTTTGTACAGAAGAAACATCCATAATAATCAATAAAGTAGAAGTCCTTAGGGCAGAGTGACGTTCATTATCCCTTTTTTACTATCCAACGTCAGAGTATGCGTATTTAAACATTAGGACTGTCTGCGTATGTATGTATGTATATATGTCAGCTTGTATGTGCTGTTTCCTATTTAAACAATGTACCAGCTTACTCATTTGTAGTGCCTCTAACCAGTTTTGTAACAATCTAGACTACATTCGTGAAGGTAGAAAACCGGAGATAAGATATCTAACGACCTGAAATCCAACTTTCAAGTAAGAGAGTAATCAAAGAGTCACTGATTCGTGAAATTATGATCGAATGAGCCAACCAAATGAAATCGTAAACAAATAAATTTGTTGAATGTGTTCTTGTGATTTTCTCGGATGTTTAGAAGCTTGTAATAATGCTCTGTTTGATTATGTTAAGCTACGGCCCTCCTCAGGATGTTCCGTAGTCCTTACATTTTACACATAGGTAGGAGCTTTTGGTGATATCTTTGTCTACATATTTTGAATTTCGCAAATCCAAATATTATAAGAAATAAAAATGAAAAAATAAATTTCACTTTTTGGTATAAAATTCTTTGATGTATCTTCAAAATAACTCCGAATATCCTTCAAAGCATTAAAGCTTAAACAAATTATTGAGTATGGTCGAAATGAAACTCATAGGAACATAATCAGATGAGATAAAAGATCTGAGTACCATGGAAATTATTATTGGGTGTTTTAATAACATGCATGCAACCCCTCTCGAATATATGGAGAAGCCACATTTTGTGGAATGTATGGTGGAATAGAAATTAGAAGGTCTTCAAATCTTGCAAATGGGATTTTATTTCTGCTCCCAAAGTAAGCTGTACAGACAAGGGATACAAAGCCTTCATCACATTAGAGATGCCCTTGATACTGATGTTAGCTTAGACCATGTATTAAGAAATTACCACCACAATAGGAGGGGAGACATTTTATTGTATGTGTATTGTAAGGATAGATTTACTATAGTCTTCATGCTGTAGGAGGTTTTGTTCTTCCTCGATGTAAGGGGTCTTGACCCTGCACTCTATGTATACACTTTAATTAATTTAATACTTTCTTTTTTTGCCCCAAAGAAAAAAATGAGATGCATACATACATGTATACTTACAAATACATGATACGAACGGTGCAGAGATAAAAACACATGAAAGTATTGTGTGCATGTATGTATTTGAATCCAATGTCACGCTTTGCAAGTATAAAAAGCTTTCATCGTATCTAGGAAATCACTGACTCCTTCGAAACAAACGCTCCTCTCGGGCGTCATAAGGTGATCAGAAAACTGTTTTCAGGGGAGAACCAAAGGATCGCGAAGAGGGTGTTTCAGTGACGAATTGGGTGCCTCTCCAAATATAAGAAGTGTGTTTAGAAGATGACGCAGTGTAGGGGTATATTATGGTTGTGGCATCTTCTACAAATTACTGTGGGTATATTCCAGTGACGTCTGTACAAGTCTTAAACTGATCGGCTTTTCTTTTCAAAAAAATTCTTCGTACAATTAAGTTCCAGGTTGAAATAAACGAAAATTCAAAAGAAATAAAGGAACTAAATATTCATCGCCTCTTATAGCCAAAAAACATCTTCGTACAAATTAGTTCCGAGTTCAAAAGTTTATGATATGTGCATCTTCAAACTAGTATTATTATTATTATTAATTTTCTTGCGAAATGTATGTGAAAAAAAACAGGGAATAGAATAAATTTCGGTATTAAAAACATCATGACCATTATACACTTGAAGATTACAATCCGTGGAACCTCCATAAGTTTTTCTTTTGAACACTGAAAAACTCTCACTACAACATATCAATGACATACCGACGTTCTCTATATCAATGGTTATCTTCATCGTGGGTATCACCCCCGAAAACATATGGCAAACCACGCAGGCAATGTACACGTCAATATGTATGCGTTCATATGAGTGATGGTATGGGCATGAGTATAAGTGTCGGTAAATTACTCAAAATTACCGACGCTCATACCCATACTCATACCGATGGGATGTTTAAACTGGGCTTGAGAGCAAAAATTCGACATTCATCGCTTTTTGAATCAAAACCTGGTATTGTCAAAATTTGTGCACGCGAGCAACATCTCCCTCTTTCTCACTCTTTCTCTTTCTCTCTCTCTCTCTCTCTCTCTGTACGCACACCTCTCTATTTTTCTAGATGTGAAGTTTTGGTAAGTATATCGCACATACTGTAGAACTCTTTTTTCTTTCTTTATGTTTTCTCTTTTCTAATTTCTTTTATCTTTAGTTTTCGAAGAGATTTTGGCATCAAGTCTTCCGAATTTGACGAAGAACACCTTTAAGTGGATTTTGACGACAACAATTCAAACAATTACATCGATGTAAGTGATTTTTTTTTCGATTGACATAGAGAGACAAATGAAAGAAAGAGAGAGAGATCTAGAGAAACATATAAAGGGAGAGAGAGAGAGAGGAAAGAAAGAGAGAAATCTAGAGAAACAAAAAGAGAGAGCCAAAGAGAGATATACATATACATACATACACATATGTGCATACACGCATGCATATGCATAAATACATACACACACATATACATATACATATGCACATGCATATACGTACACACATATGTGCATACACACATACACATGCATATGCATTCACATATACACATGCATATGCATATACACATGCACATGCATATGCATACACACATGCATATGCATACACACATGCATATGCATACACACATGCATATGCATACACACATGCATATGCATACACACATGCATATACATACACATGCATATGCTTATGCACATACACATGCATATACACTATGCATACACACGATGCATATACACACACATGCATGCACACTATGCATACACACATACATATGCATACACACATGCATACACACGCATACACACTATGCATACACACATGCATATGCATATACATACATCTATATGAATACATATACACATGCATATGCATATTCACACCATGCATATGCATAAACATACATGCATATGCATACACACATGCACAAGTGCATACACATACATACATACACACACAAATTGCATATACATACACACACATATGCATATGCATACACAATATGCATACACACATGCATACACACAATGCATACACACATGCATACGCATATACATACATCCATATGCATACTTATACACATGCATATGCATATACACACTCTGCATAGACAGGATGCATACACACTATGCATACACACATGCATATGCATGTACATGCATGCACATGCATACGCACATGCATATGCATACACAAATGCATATGCATATGCATACACACATGTATATGCATATGCATACACACATGCAAATGCATATACATGCACACATGCAGAAATGTATATGCATACATATATACACACACAAATTGCATATACATACACACACATGCATATGCATACACACTATGGATACACACTATGCATACACACACATGTATATGCATACACACACACATACATATGCATACACACATGCATAGACACTATGCATAGACACATGCATATGCATATACATACATGCATATGCACACACACATGCATACACACTATGCATATGCATACACACATGAATACACATTATTCATACACACATGCATACACACATGCATATGCATATACACATGCATATGCATATACATACACACATGCATATGCCTATACATACAAGCATATGCATATACATACATGCATATGCATACACACATGCATATGCATATACATACATGCATATGCAGACACACATGCATACACACTATGCATACACACTATGCATACACACATGCATATGCATATACACATGCAAATGCATATAGATACATGCATATGCATATACATACATAAACATGCATATGCATACACACATGTATCTATAGAATTTTTAGGTTATATATATATATATATATATATATATATATATATATATATATAACATCTCCACATTAGATCAGATGGGATCTCCACGTACACCTTGGGGAGCGCATGACAATGAGGCCCCCAAGATATATCACATACGTGATGGAGCTCCGGTCATGGATGTGGCCTGAAAATCCATACATCAACACATTCCACAGCTTTGCTCCATAGAGTTTGGACATTCTGTAATTTTAAAATGGAGTGAACAGGATAAGGATTCGAAAAAGTATATCACACAGTCGATATATGAAGAGTATCGGCCAGCACCTGGGCATCCTATAGTGATCTCAGAATGGATTGAGCATATGGCATGCGAGGTGATGTCTCATCGGGGGTCCGAGGCTCGCGATGCTTTTAGAGCAGGCATATTGAAGCCTGTACGGTTAGATGTTGAAGAGTGGGAATCGATTTAGGATGAGTAGCAACATACTCCTAATGGATATCGTGAGAAGCAAGATGCAACGGCCACATGGCTCAGTTTGCCTTGGGTAGAGTGTATTGTCTTTTGCTAAACAACAACATGGTAATGTTGGTGAAGCAGAAGA
This sequence comes from Ceratopteris richardii, assembly GCA_020310875.1. Lineage (NCBI taxonomy): Eukaryota > Viridiplantae > Streptophyta > Polypodiopsida > Polypodiales > Pteridaceae > Ceratopteris > Ceratopteris richardii. The sequence goes on along the minus strand of CM035436.1, from coordinate 111,525,917 downwards.
CAACACACTCTGCCCAAAAAGAATTTTGCAGATATGGTCGTCAGTATAGGGGTTTCTACCCCTCCTTGCCGTTGGTATAAGCATCAGTACTTCCAGCAGTGTCGTCGATACGAGTGTCGAAAATACCGATGTATATACCGATGCTCATACTGACGCATATACCGGTGCCGGTACTAGGGCTATGTCTTTTATGTTCATACAGACCCCAACACTCACATCACGGGAAAATTGCACCCATTCATTTTCTTCGATGAAGGCCTTGGTATACCCTTGGTATACCCTCGATATGTTGTAGTGTTTGGAATCCATGCTAAAGAGATGTTGTACAGCAGAAACATCCATAATTTTGTACATAAGAAACATCCAGAAGAAACATCCATAATAATCAATAAAGTAGGAGTCCTTAGGGCAGAGTGACGTTCATTACCCCTTGTTTACTATCCAACGTCAGAGTATGCCTATTTAAACATTAGGATTGTCTGCGTTTGTATGTATGTATATATGTCAGCTTGTATGTGCTGTTTCCTATTTAAACAGTGTACCGTATCCTTCAAAGCATTAAAGCTTAAACAAATTATTGAGTATAGTCGAAATGAAACTCATATGAACATAACTAGATGAGATTCTGAAAATTACAAAGTTAACAATACAATAGCAACCAATTTGTTTCCTGATGTTCATGTAGCTATACGCAACTTGTCACTTGCTCAAATAAATTATAAAAGAGAATAAGCTCATCAACTTTCCATCAATTTTGAGTGTCTCTCACAAGATCCAAAAAGTCCATTGTACCAAAGGGCACGGATAAAGGGAGGTCAACTCTCGAACTAGGATTTTGAGCCGATAGTGGGCTCTTTACTCTCATGCATCACATGCACCGGAGTCTCATTGAGTGGGTCTTATGCACTTTTGAAGTGTTCTTCATATAGTCTCTGTCAGCTTGGGCGCTTCTCGTCCTTCCTCCCTAGTGAGGGAGGGCATGGGAAATGGGTATAAGGCTGCTCCAGAAACAAACTCACAAGATGATGTGGAGGTCGATAGGATCAGAAAATCATTCTTAGATATCAAAATAGAAGGTGGTATGTATAACACCCCTTTGTATACCATAGGAGCTTGTGCTAAGAACGTGGACCTTGAGTTTGTTGAATGTAGTAAAGGGAGAGGTAAAGGTAACTTTGATGATTACCCTAACTTTTTTAGAAAGGATAATGCCACTCTTATAATAGATCAAAGTTCTTTAGATGAGTGGCACAACCGACTTTATGAAAAATTAGTGATAAGCCTTTGCCATGGACCTAGAAACCACTAGCGATCCTAGAAAAGTGGATTAAACTTAAGTGGGACAACAGAGGGTTATTCGTGAAGAAAATTCAATTCCTTCCTAATAATTACATTAATAATTACATGCCATTCGTCTTCAATGACTCTAACGACGCGTGACAAGTGATTGTTGAGTGGCAGTGGCGAGAGATTTTCCCCTTCTCAAGTCTAGCCACATTGTCGAGGAAGTTACCAAAGACTCAAAATGGTTTTTTAACGAACACCACACATCTAACAAAGTGGGCCCTTTGACAATCAAGAAACACACAATAGGAATAAATAAAAAAAAAAAGCTTTTGAAAACATTTAAATCCTTCGGAGTTCTTCTAGAGGACATTTCTCACCCCATGGATGCTTGAGATAACAAAGACGATCACGAGTTTCATATGGATAAGCAATAAAATTCTTCACCCAACCTCTCCTCGTGAGGAGACTCGGAAAGAAAAAGAGGTCTTTAAATGATATCCTGATTCTCAACCTCAGTCTGATAAGGAAGGGTGGATTAAAGTCTTGAATAAAATGGAGCTGCATGAAGCTAATCCATCAGCTACCAAACACGATTGTGTTACCCAAGGTGGTAGAGGGATTATTAACGATTGTGTCCTGATTCTCAACCTCAGTCTGATAAGGAAGGGTGGATTAGAGTCTTCAATAAAATGGAGCCGCATGAAGCTAATCCATCAGCTACCAAACATGATTGTGTTACCCAAGGTGGTAGAGGGATTATTAACGATGTCCTTTTTCTGCGCAATTAGGAAAGCATGATTAAAAACACTACGAGAAGCTCTCTTAAGAGGCTGAAGATGTTCCGATGACTCCAACAGAAAACGATGAATCTACTAATACCCTGTGAGAACATCAGGGATAGTGCTAAATCCTCCCAAGAATTATAAAACATCTAACTTTGATTGAAATTACCTGTGTGCTTTTTTCACGATTTTTGTTTGTGTAGTGTTGTCTTCATTCTTTTTTCGGTGGTCAATACGAAGTTGTTTATTTTTTTATCTTTTAACGTGAAAGGGCTTATTAATCCGTTCATATGCAAATCATTTAATGGTTTGTTAGAATATTGGTCCATCTTCCCTCACTTCATTTGTCTTCGACAAGTCAAAACTGAAGGTGCTAACCTTAGATATAATCTCAAAATCATCTCATATACTCATGCCTAGTTCTTCACCAAGCATGAGAACGGTAAGGGCGGGGCAATGATAGGAGTTTCAAGTTCCTATTTTCAGCTCATTTCCAAATTGAGCATAGTCCCACCCATAAATGGGTCTCTGTCACTTTGGAGAGACTATCTGACATTACTCTGGTCAGTGTCTACACTAGTAATTGTAGCAATCTCAGAAAGACATGATGGCAAGAGGTATCTAACCTCAGTACTTCCCTCATGATTCTTAGGGATTCTAATATGGTCACTCATTTTTAGGATTTGTTGAATAGAAAAGGAAACATCATTTTCGAGGCTCAGAAATTTTTATGGTTTAACCTTGTCAATAGAAACGACGTAGTTGATATCTCTCAGCAAACAAGTTTCAGTTGGTGCAACAATAAAAAAGGCATTGACCATATTGGTCCTCGGCTTGACAAATGCTATTGTATTGTTTCCCATCTTAACAAATTTTGGGAGGTCAAATGCAGCCTTGATCACTCTATTTTCCTATTTCACCACATTCCACTTCGCATCTCTCTTCACAAGAGGGGTATTTTCCGGACGAGACGGTATTCTTCCTAAATATAACCACGGCCACCACAAAGCTATCCATTCCATTGGTAAGCATGCTGTTAAAAAATATACCGATCCCAAAACGCATTCCGGAGGAGCCTTTTTTCTCAAACGTAAGGCGCGTCATGTAGCTTTTTCTTTAGTAACAATGATTTTTTTTCTTTCGTATGGAAACCTTTGCACACAAAGAAATTCATCGCGTAACATAGACAACAACGACTCAGATAGCATCGAAGAAAAGTCACGTGCATTGTGTAATTTCTATATTTCTGCAGCGGATCGTTTTCCTACGTCTTTATACCTCCATATCTGATCAAAAGTATCGGTTCTGAATATTCATAAATAAAGAACAAAGTGCAGATCCAAATATTCACAAATATAGACGAAAGTGCAGTCAATGAGAAACCAACTTCGACAATCTCGAGGCAAAATTGAAGACCTCAATGGAAGTTAGCGATATGAATACGACAATGTGGTTCGAATGAATTGAGATCGTCTACTGAAGCTGTACATACAGAACTTAGATGTTTTACTTCTTAGCATTGTTGTTTATGTAGGTGAAATGTTTATCTTTGTTGATAAGAATAAGCATAATACCAACCATTAAATCGGCATTAAATCTGTGCAAGTTGATGGAGGCATTCCTTTTCGTCAAACGAAATACACGAGAGCCCTATTGTAACATTTTTGTCTCGAGAATTCACAACCCTTTACCACTCCCATGGACAGAAGTTCTGGGTGGATCTTTGAGATGCATTTGATGCTCGTTTCCATCACCAATGTATTGGATCCCTTTCTTATGCATGCATCAATTGATCTCGCATTCAAATTATTGTCTCTGAAATGACTAGATTTATGCATAGAGTAGGTGTCCAAGATTTGGAAATAATTAATTGCATCTTTCCCTACTAATGTTGTGGTCATATATATATATATATATATATATATATATATATATATATATATATATATATATATATATATATATATATATATATATATATATATATATATATATATATATATATATATATATATACATATATATATCAACCATTTCTAATGCATCTTCTCTTCCTCCTATGTCACCTAAAGTGAATATCATACATGTTTCTTTCAATACATTAATTTCTTTACTACATCCACATAGCTCTTTACTTCCATTGAAGTCTAGGAGAGCTTTGGAAAAGTATCCCTAAAAGACACCTAGCATGTATCGTGTCAGGAAGGACATTCCTTCGTTGCCAACATACTGAACCCAATGTGAAACAAAGTGTATACTTGGCGATTTATGCTAGAAAACCTTTTCACACCACCCATACCTTCAAAAATAATTGAGCACATGGTACACATAGTGAATGTAAATATCTATTTCAATGCACTATTAGAGTGCTTGGAAACGAAGCAATTTGTCGAGTTAATTTGCTTTCAAGTTGTACCAATTTTTGCATTGCAATCATGCGCGTAAGAAAGAATGATTGTTTTAGCTTGCGTTTGTACACTCGTATTCTGCATTAGGATTAGAAACTCATTATCTACAATTCCACTGAGTTATCCTAAATAGATAAACTACACAACTCTTATAGCTTAGTCTTTTAGTTTTCATTAAAGGAATAAAAAGCTCTACAAACTAAGGAAGTAAAAAACCCTAAAATATATAAGAATAAACTTCAAAAAGAAAAAAAAAAAAAAACTCTAAACTTATTTCGAAAGTTAAAAACTCATAAAAATTAAAATACTAAAACAAAGAAAAACAATTTTGCAATAAAATCGTTGTCATTAGTACTTAACATTAATTAGAGAAGACACAAAAAACTTCAACACATAAGACAAAAAGAATCCTTGAGGAAATTCACAACTAGATATTTGAAACAAGAAAAAATGCATTTAAAGAACGAAAAACCATTTCAAGTCATAAAATTCAAGTCAATAAAATTATCCATAGGATAGGGTTGCAAAGCCAAGACGAGTTAGAGTAAAATAAAAACTCACACACTTTCAAACCTTAGCAAAGGATTTCAACTCAAATAGCTTAACCCTAAACGTTACATTCATCCTCGACCCTTAAAACATCTAGAGAGGAAATCACTTGTAGATCTATTCTTTGACGAAACATTTAACCTTAAAGATAAACTAGAGAAGGAAGAGGAATTCTAAGGTGAACATTGTGACTCAAAACCTTTACCTAGAGTCAACTTCAAAGGTTTGGTTCACTATCTAGGTAAAAGGCTATGAAAGTCTAGCTTTAAGAAGAGAGTGACTAAAAGTAATCATTAGTACTCACAATTTACATTACACCTTAGATTGAATCTTAAGATGCAAAGCAAATAGAGATTACTCAAAACTCTAACCAAAAGCTCAAGGTTTTTTCTTCACACTCTTTGAGAGAAGAGCAAGAACAAATATCTAGATCTACAAACGTAATCTCGAGATGAAATAAAGCCTCATAGAAAGCCTAATTTTATTCGATTGGCTCATTTTTATGAGCACTGCTTTGAGTTAAGCGAAATTATTGAGCGTATTACCCTAGATAATTTCCTACATTCTAGAGAAAACTAGAGAAGGACGATTTATGAAGGTTTTAGAGGGCTTATGACTAAGAAACAAGGAGCAAAAGTGGTAGAGGCCATTTTTAAAGATAAAGGGATATCCATTGGGCTTAATGGCACTAGGTACCTAGATAATTTTCTAGAGTAAGCTGAGATCCATACAATATTTGAAGAGATGCTTACACATAAATTTTGATGGGTAGTTTAAGGATCAATCATGGATGCAATCCATGTACATGTGGAGAAGAGATGGACGTATTTCAATAAAGAGCTACAAAAATTACTTTATTTAGAACATTTTAGCTAGGATATTTGTGAAACATTTTAAGGTGGGTTCATTCCTTGAATCCAACAAGTTGATCAAGATTCCCTTAACCTACGTCTAGTAATTTTCTTTCTCAAGAGTTCAAGCCTTGAACATAGGGCCAAAGATGAGAGACGAATTGAAGAACTCTGTAAACGATTGGGGCTAAATGAGAACTATGAGATGCTAAGATGATAGGTAGAGGTGGATGGTCAACTGCGGCAACATAGTGTGTCGTCTCAGATAGCCCTCAATTTCAGCCCGGAGAGAAACTTGCACTAATGAAACAAAATGCATGTAAAACAATGACTAAAACCAATGTGCAATGTGCATCATAGAGTCCATTGGAACTTCAATTACAAGTTTTATGTAACGAACATGAGAATGTTATGCAAATTCCATCATTTCTATCAAAAGAGATGGCTAGCTATAATAAGAATTTAATTTTATGGGTTTTAAAGACCCTAGTTCTTCTCAACTAAGAATAAATAATGCATCATTACAAGGAAAACATTTGCCCATACTAAACATACCCCAAATATATATGATGCCTCAAGCTACACCTCTCGTGTAGCCCCTTCCTCAACAATTCCCTACGCTACTAGCTCAGCCTATGTATCAAAGAGACATTTGTCCCAATGATAGACGAGGAACTAGAGGAAGAAGGAACTTTTTTATGCCCACAAGGAATTGAATTTAGCAAAAGAGGATGAGCTTGTTGTACACATAGACAATTATTTATGTGACTTTAGGACAATGATATGCCTACCTATAGACTAGGGAAGGGAGGAATGAAAAAGTAATATGAAAATTTACACATAGACTTGAAGTTACACCTCTAGTCTATCCCATTACTCAACAATTCCCTATGCTACTAGCTCACTCCATGTATCAAAGAGGTATTCATCCCAATACTAAATGAGGAACTAGAGGAAGAAGGTGCATCTATGACCGTATATGAAAACGTTTTTATGCCTACAAGGAATTGAAACTAGCAAAAGAGAATGAGCCTCTTGTACACATAGATAGTTATTTATGTGAATTTCGGACACTTCCACCCCTTCTTTTAGACTAGGGAAGGGAGGATGAAGGGTAATAGGAAAATTTATCAAACACTACTACAAGCATCTCTACAATGCACTTGGAGCCACGTGAGCCAATGGATGAAGAATTAGATAAATTGTTGTGTCTAAATAGTTACTCAAATGATGATTTGGTAAGAGATCAGGATAAAATCATGGAGAAGACTACTTTGAAGTATTCTAATGATTAATTGTCGATCTATTCAAACATTGGCAATGGCAATGTTGAGGAGAAGACAAGAAAACATGAGATGTAAGAATATGTATAGCATGAAAGGCATATTACTAGATGATAAGCTAAGGAAGATGAAGAGAAGACTAGTAATAATGAGAAATAGGTTAATTAGATGGACTCTTCTGATTATTAAGAAGAACCTAGAAGACAATAAATAAGAGAAGGAAAGAAACCAATATAGGAAAATCAAATACAAAATAAACCGAGAAAAAAATCAAGGAGAAATAAATGAACTACCTTAAGAAGTAATCATTGCATAATACTCAAGAATGAGAAAGGCAAAAGATGAAGAAGAAATATCCCAACGCTTGATTTTAGAGTTAGAAAAGAAAGATAATGCAAAAAAGATTCTAGATGATCTATTATTAAAGATTCAAGTCACAATGTCTTTAGGATAGGTGTTCTCAATTGTGAAGCATGAATTCAAAGAAAGATTTATTAACTTGATCAGTAGGGAAAAATTCAAAGACTAAGAGAGATCCCAATTCCTTGTTAGTGTTATTGTAAGATGGATGGCTTCTGTATTCTTGTGTGTACACAATATCATCTTTGTTATTTGCTACAAACTATTGTAAATGATTGTGGAGCCTAGTTCATGTGTCATAAACAAAGGATGGCTGCCCTGACTAAGACATATACAAAGGAGTACTGATTCTCTATCTAGATAAGGGATTCTTTGCAATAGATTTACTCAAAGTCACATGGAGAGTAAGAGACAGGAAGAGAGAGGGAGAGAGAGAGAGAGAGAGAGTGAGAGCTAAAAAAGGGTTACCCGATTTATTTACAGTGACATGGAGAGATAGAGAGAGATGGAGAGAAAGATAGAGAGAGAAAGACTCCCATTCATCGCATTTTTATGCAATGTCAAAATTGTTGAAACAAGCTTTACTTAGGAAAATGATTTGAATGCTCTTGTAAAATTTGGAATGTCCTCATAGATGATATATATATATATATATATATATATATATATATATATATATGTATATATATATATATATATATATATATATATATATATATATATATATATATATATATATATATATATATATGTGTGTGTGTGTGTGTGTGTGTGTGTGTGTGTATGTGTGTGTGTGAGGAGATGGTTGGATAAACTCTAGAGATAAGGTGGTGCTGCAGAGATCCTACTCTACACTGCGAGTGTAGCTTTAGAGTACCTTAGAGACCTCTTTAGCTTCCCAAATCTGCATTTGGATCCATAATGTACCTTGGAGCATCATCGCCAAATAGTTATGTCAAAACAGAGTACTTCCAAGATTGAAGACTTCCAAAAAATGTTTTTTTAGGACTTGGTCTTTCTTAATAGATCACTCTGTGCTCACTCAGTGATTGCAATTGACCATTGCGCTTTTAGAAATATCTAAGTAGAGTCCTAGGCTTGCTATAGAAAGTTATTTTACTAATCTAGGATGAGTATATGATGGGAAATCACATTAAGAAGTTAGGGGTTTAATCCCAACTTTTTTGGAACATGACAGTGAACTTGTCTAACAGTGTGATGAATCAAATCACATTAAAATTGATTTCTTAGAAGTAGAAGGTCTAAGCTACATATGCCAAGTTGAATCACATCAATTGAATAAGTATTTGTAGAGAAATCCTCAAAACAAATTCACTAAAATGAACACTTAGCAGCAAACAATAGTAAATACCAAATGGCTTGCATAAATTGAATCAAATCTTTAATATTATGAATGTACAATACAAGGGAGTTGATGTAGGCTTACTCATACATGTGTGGGCTTAGTGTACCCACGAGCTTGAAGCTCAATGTGTCCTTCTTTCTGCTTTTATAGATGTCAGGCTCTTTTATAGATGTGTCTTCAATATGAATTTGAATCTTTTACCTAAAACCTGATCCTACCTTTTAGGATTCTAATTGATTTGATTCTAATAACTTGTTTGGTATGAATTAAAATTCTTAAAATCACGAGATTGTCTCTATTATTCTCTTTTACAATTATCTTGATTTAAACTCATGGATTTTACAAGAGGTGTTCATATATGACTTATGGATAGTCACATCCAAGCTATGAAGTAAACCTTTCATATTTGGTCAAGCATCAAGGCATGCCAAATGTACCAACAGCTCCCCCTCAAGTCTAAGATGCTTGAGTGTTGATTCCATAGGTATCTCCTGCAAACCAAACATTGATTCGAACATGTTGAATTTGCTTTCATCAAGTGATTTGGTCATCATGTCTACACATTGCATCTGTGCAAATACATAGGACAATTGTATCTCCTTGCTTGCAATCTTTTCTTTAACAAAGTGATAATGAACTTCTATATGCTTAGTCCTAGCATGGAAGATAGGATTAGCAGCTAAATCCAATGAACTCATATTGTCTCCAAATATATATGGAGTGCCTAAATCCAACCATAAATATCTATATAGAGTCTTGATCCGCATTGCTTCCTGAGTTGCATTTGCCAATCCTCTATATTCAGCTTCAGTTGAAAAAATTGCTACAGTAGGTTGTCTATTGGAAGACCAAGAAATGAGCTTTGTACTTGCAAAAGATAGATATCCATATGTACTTCTCCTATCATCTTTTGATCCTGCCCAATCTCCATGAGTGAAAAGCGTTGCACAAATGAGATATATAAGGATAATATAAACCCTCATTGATTCTTCCCTTTAAATACTTCAATATCCTTTTGGTTGCATCCATGTGAGGTTTCCTAGGAGTGTGTATGAATTGGTTAAGTCACTCACTCCATAGAAGATATCTACCCTAGTTAGGGTGGCATAGTTCAAGCTTCCAACTAGACTTTGGTAGCATGTAATGTCTTCAATTTTTCGCGTTGATGTGAACTTAACTTGTGATTGTGCTCCATGGGAGTATTTCCAACCTTAGTTTCTTGCATTTTGAACTTTTCAATTATATCCTTGATGTACTTCCTTTGTGTAAGGAACATCCCTTGATCAATATAGACAACTTCTAATCCACAAAAATAAGTGAGAAATTCAAGGTCACTTATCTTGAATTCTTCCTTCATTTAGTCTTTGATTTTGTGTATTCCATGTGCATCACTATGTGTACGAATGATATCATCTACAAACACACATAAATATATAACTTTAGAATTATTCTTCTTAATGAAGAGTGACGAATTAGCTTTGCTCAATTTGAATCCTCTGTCCTTCAAGAATGTAACAAGTCTATGGTTCCAAGCTCTAGGAGCTTGCTTGAATCCATAGAGAGCTTTCTTCAATTTGCAAACATATTAAACATGTGATTTATCAACAAATCCAAGAGGTTGTGCCATGTACACCTCCTTTGAAATCCAACCATTTAAGAATGCATTTTTTACATCCAACTAATAAATGTTCCAATACCTTGACGTAGCTACACTCATGAAAACTCTGATTGTTGCCATGTTTGTCACAGGAGAGAATGTCTCCTCATAATTAATTCCTTGGGTCTCACCAAACCCTTTAGCCACAAACCTTGCTTTGTACCTATTTATTAAACTATCCAAATTCTTTTTTACCTTATACATCCACATAGATCCAATGATCTTCATGGATTGTTTTTCCTAGGGGAGCACTAGATTGTGCTCTCTGACTACAGTAGACAAGATTTCGGAAATACACTTTTGATTACAAGAACACCCACGAAGGGAAAACAATACAAGAATATGTGACTGATACAAGATGTCCCACAACCCGGGACTGATAAGTATGAATAACTCGAATACAGATGATATAGGTGATCCCACAACCGGGGATCATAAGTATGAAAAAAGATATCTGGATTACAAGAGCTCCCTTCTGGGAGATGAATTAGATACAAGAAAGAACTCGATAGGATCTCATACTACAAGATTACAAAAGGACAAGCCAGGATGTCCAAGAACTAGACTAGACAAGACTGGAACAAGGAACAAGACAGGAACTGGAACTCAAACTTGAAGAGTACTTACTTGGCAGTCACGACTCCTTGAGCTCCCAACTTTGGTATTGGCAAGACTGATTATGAATGTGGCCAACCCCTCCTTATATAGGTTTTCAAGGGCAATTCATGAAAGGCGGTTACAAATTGATGATGTCATTGATAATGTCATCAATTCAAAACACGAGCTCTGGATATCTGAATCAAGCAAGTAGACAATCCATCTTAGGGTTTTTGCATGTTCCGGACACAATGGAAGTGCTCGGTTCTCCTAATCTTGAACCAATCATGAGATACAAGATTCACATGGAATATAAGGTTAGGATGGTTTTCTAGAGCAATATAGACTGAGTGTTTAGCGACCAGAGAGGTGTCAAATGCATACCTTTCTCGCTTCTTCTTTTCTCTAGTTCATCTCCTTATTATTTGTTGAGATGATTCTACAATATCTCTCAAATCTTGCATCTTCTCTTTACCTTTGTTATTCCATAGTTTGAAATTCCTTCTCTGTGTCTTCTAATCATCAACAAAGTCACTAGAATCTTCATATTGCTGATCATTTGCCTTTTGAAGTGTTGGAAAGTCATCCTCTAGGTCATAAGGTAGCTTGAATTTTCTCGAATCATCTTCAAACCGCGAGTTGTTTTCATAAAGAATGACATCTTTGCTCACAATAAAGCCTTTAGTACTTGGATTATACAACATGTACTCTTTTTTATTTAGATAATATCCTATAAACACACGTTTCTCTACCTTAGGGTGCCTTTTACGTCTATTTTGTGATGGAACATGTGCATAAGCTATGCATCCAAATATTGTGCAATGATCTAGCCTAGGTCTCCTTCCATTCCAAGCTTCATATGGTGTCATCCTATCCAATGCTTTAGATGGGAGCCTGTTGATAAGATAAGTGGTTGTAGAAATAGCCTCTGCCCATAGATAGTTTGGTAATTTTTTCTCATTCATCATGGACCTTGCTTGCTCCACAATAGTCCTATTCCTCCATTTTGCTACTCCATTTTGTTCAAAAGTATAATCGGTAGTGATCTCTCTTTTCATGCCTCTATCTTGGATATTTGCATCAAACTCATGGGAGAAGTATTGTCCCCCTTCATCTGAACTTAGCCTTTTCAAGGTTTTCCCTCTTTGGTTTTCAAAAGGAAGATATTTTTTGAAACAATTGAACACTTCATCCGTATGCTTCATAAAACATAGTATAGTCCATCTGCTACAATCATCAATGAGTGATACATAGTACCTGGATCTTGAAATTGAAGGGTCTTTGCTAGGTCCCCAAACATCCATGTGGACTAGCTCCAATAGATCATCCTGAATGTAACCTTTCTTCATAAAGGGTTGTCTATGAGACTTCCTAAATTGATATGCAGTGCACTTATATATCATGTGTTGCTTGGATATGTTTGACAAACGAATCACACTCTGATCCCAACATATTTTCTTCAAAGGCCTTTCACCTATGTGAGCTAATCTTTTGTGCCACATTTCTATTTACCATAAAGTTTTTGCTTCATAATTGAAGAGTGCTTTATTTCTAGTATCTTGTAACTAAAATGTAAAGATTCTACCTGTCGTTTTTCCTTTTGCAATCCTCTTGAACCGTTGTTGAGGATCTTCAACAAATGCTCCATTTCTTGTGAGCCTCGTGTGCAATTCTTTTTTTACAAATTGTTCAACACGTATCAAGTTCTTGGTTATGGTAGGTACATACAATACCTTGCTGAGTAGATTCATATTTCCATTTGGAGTATTCACATTTCCAATCTTTTCAATTGACTGCTTTGTGTCATCTCTTGTGTGTACGTCATGCTTATTCCTTGGATCCTCCAAGTCACATAATAATGCCACATTTCTTGCTACACAATTTGAACAACCAGAATCTATATAGAACACATGCTCATCTGATTTACCTTCCCTCATGGTCATGTTCATCAATAAAAGTGATTCCTCTTGTCTACTCTTCAGTTTTATTTTTGTAGTCTCTTCTTCCTCTATAGCCTCCTTGGTTATTTTAGTTATAATTGTTGAAATTGTTTGATCTTCCTCTTCCATAGCTTCCTCTATTGAAGCCTCTTCCTCTTTGATTCCTAGGGCTCCTTAAAAACTTCTTAGTTGTATGGTTAGTCAATCCACATATGGCACATAGAGAGATGCTTTGGAATCTCCCCCTGCTTTGTCTACCTCCTCTACCTCTTCCTCGTGTATCTCTACATCTTCCTACAAAGTTAGCTTGGGAGGAACAAGTTTCATCATCATATTTCTTGCCTTTACCTTTCTACATTTACCCTTGTTCTTATCAGTGTATAGGGTAGAGGGTTGATTACCTTTTGAAGTTGTCATTGCTCATCAAAAGCTTGGCTTTATGACTGAATAGTTGTCCCATTAGAGTATTCAAGTCAGGTACCTTTATGTCCATGTATAGATCCATTGCTGTGGTGAAGGCTTCCCATTTATTATCTACCTTGATTCCATTGATCACTTGTATTACAATTTGCTCCTCTTCCAAGACTCTTCCAATGCTTCCAAGTTGATCAGATAGGTCCTTCATTTTAGTGAAATAATCAATCACATTTTGCTTGGGCATCCTTTTGAGTGTTGTGAACTCTATCCATAGTTGGTTCTTCCTTGCTCTAGTGCTTGAAGAAAAGAATGTTTCAAGTGCATTCTAGGTCCCTTGTGATGTCTTACAGTTCCTAATGTGTCAAGCAAGAAGTCAGAGACTGAGTTGAGAAGATATGACCTTGCCAAAGCATCCTTTGAGGACCATATTTTTAACCTTTCCTCTTCTTCTCGAGTTGGTTTCACTTTGCTTCTGAGTATTGGCATTAACACATCTCTAGATATGTACCCATAGAGATTTCTACCTTGTAGATATGCTTCCAATATAATAGACCAAGAAGAGTAATTACCTTGAAAACATGCTCAATTGATGATGCGAATCCATCTCCGATGTTGAGTTGATGATAGCTCTGATACTGGAGTGAGGAGATGGTTGGATACACTCTAGTGATAACGTGTTACTGCACAAATCCTGCTCTATACTTGCCAATGTAGCTTCAAATTACATTAGTAGACACCCTTAGCTTGCCAAATATGCATTTGGACCCATAAGGTACCTTGGAGCATCATCTTAAAATAGTTATGTCAAAACATACTACTTCGAAGATTGAAGACTTACCTAAAATTTGTTATTTTGAAACTTGGTCTTGCTCAGTAAATCACTCAATGCTCAGTCATTGATTGGAATGGTCCCGAGGGCTCTTAGAACTAGCTAATTAGAGTCGGAAGCTTGATATAGGAAGTTATTTCACTAATTTAGGATGAGTATATGATGATAAATCACATTAAGAATTTAGGGGTGTAATCCCGACATTTTAGGAAGATGATAGTGAGCAAACATAGGTGACTTGGAGAGACTATATCTCACAGTGTGATTAATCAAATGATTAGAAAATTGATAAATGATAACTAGAAGGTTTAAGATACTTATTCCAAGTCGAATCACATCAATTGGATAAGTATTTGTAGAGAATGTCTCAAAACAAATTCACTAAAATGATCACTTAGCAGCACACAATAGTAAATACCAAATGACTTGCATAAACTGAATCAAATGTCTTATATTATGAATATATGGTACAAGCGAGATGTGGTATGGCTACTCATACATGTATGGGCGTAGTTTACCCACAAGCTTGAAGCTCCATGTGTCCTTCTTCGTGCTCTGCTACGCATGACTAGGTTAGGTGCTTTTATACATGTGTCTTCAATTTGAATTCTGAATCGGCCACCTAAAAGGTGATCCTACCTTTTAGGAATCTAATTCATTTTGATTCTAACTACTTGGGTGGTATGAACTGCAACTCGTCAAACCACGAGATTCTCTCTATTACTCCGTTTTAAAATTATTTACAAGAGGTGTTCATATATGACTTATGGATAGTCACATCGAAGCTATGAAGTTAACCTTTCATATTTTGTCAAGCATCAAGGCTTGCCAAATGTACCAACAATATATATATATATATATATATATATATATATATATATATATATATATATATATATATATATATATATATATATATACACACACACACACACACACACATATATATATATATATATATATATATATATATATATATATATATATATATATATATATATCAAAAGATAATATATTCAATAAGTCATAGATGAACGAAGCTGGGCACACTCTTATGAAAAACCTTATAAGATCAAAATCAAACATGAATCCACATTTAATGTATATATTAGTTTATGTATGGATCTAGGTGGATTGGATCTTAGTTTCTCCAAAACTCTTTGTCTTTAGATTCGAAGTAGTTTTAGGGCTTCTTCCTTTGATTTTGGGGCTTCTCAAATATAATTAATGATGTTATGAAAGTTTTTACCAAGCATACACATGATTGAAGTGTTAGGAGCTTTTGATATCTAGTAGTACATACAAAATGATATGCATACATTCTAACTGGTAAGACTCGAGGGCAGGTTTGAAACTAGGTTCTACTCCTCTCTATGTAAGTTTTCTATGTCCCTACCCTTTTCTCAAGTGTTCATCACTATTACTCCTCCCTTGTGACCCTATTCTCTAAGCAGATTCCATGCTTTTCGTCCTACCCCAAGCAAGGGGGCGGGGGGGGGAGGGTGAGGAGGGTGGGAATGTCACTACAAGAAGCTCTTTTGAATAGCTACATAGTCAGTCAAATGACATGCTCTAATTGTGCAAGGGAGGAGATGAGCGAAAGGTTTTCCCCCAAGTGGTGATCAATGGCATACCTGACATGAACATATGTTGAGGTGGCAAGGACATAAACACATTTCTCTTGTTTCATCGAGTCTTAGGAAGCCCAAGGTAACCTTGTGTACTCTACTATTCGTGTGGACCTAAAAGCGAACCAAAACATTTGGGAAAGAACCTAGAGTCTTAGTGTCAAATGCGATGATATCGTGGAAAAGAAATATGCTCTTGTTATGAACCAAAACGTGTTCTACATGTGGCAAAACGAGTTGAGTGAATATGTGGTCATTGGCCTCTATCATGACTGACATTTGCTCACTATCACATCATGAGGGAACCATTCCTTATGAAGCTAGAGACACACATACTCTAAATGGGGTCTTGGGCCAAACAATTTCCCAATAAGGCACATTTTCATTAATTCTTCTTGATTCATCATAATAGATTCCTTGCTTAAAGATACGATCAGTGTGCCATCATCGAGAGGATCCCCAACAACCTCACTGGAAACGAATGGCGGTAGGGTCCTACATTGCTCACCAGCAAGGAATGGATCACTTCCACGGATCCTAGACTACACTTGTGATTGCACTTCCATCGCCCCCCTGGGGGCCACAATAAAGCTTGAAAGTGGAGAACAAGAGATGCAAAGGCCAAAGGATTTAATGCCTTTCTCACAAAAGGAACATGAAAATGCTTTTGGAACACGTAAAAGAAATGAACCCCAACCCAATCACTCCCCTAGGAGGACGCACAGGCCCAAAACACACTCGCGAAGGCAAACACTATAGTGGTAGCAAAACACTCGACCCCAAGCCTCAAGCAATACAAGCCAGGCTGATGATAATGATACCATGCTAGGCTAATGATAACGACACCAAGCTAGGTTGATGATAACGATACCAAGCCACAGGTGATACATGGTTGGTGAGCTGATACTCAAGCCTAAAAGCGATACGCTCAGCAAGGGCGATACAACAAGACGCATGATACACTCGACCCTAGGTGATACAAGCAAGGTGGGGATACACTAAGCCTCGGTGAACTAGGTAAATGATGCACTCACGAACAGCACTTGGCTAGATAGGGTGACAATATCAATGCAAAACACTACAAGGCCATACAAAAAGTGATACACGTGGAAAGCAATTCCAACAAAAGCCTCATGAGTGAGGCCTGCAATGCGATGCCCACGAGCGATATCAAAAGCCAACACACAGAACGGGGGGTCTAGGTGTCGTGACAACTCAACCCCTTTACCTAGAGGGTAGGGGGAGAGGACAATGGTGACCGCCAATGTGAAACCTCCTCTTATTTTTTCCGTTGATACGTTTATTACTCCCTTGATAGATATGATCATTGTAAATGGAAGAAAAAGGCTTTATCAAAGGGAAATATGATGACGTGTCAAATGTAAAAACACAAAAGGAACTCCAATCGTAATTGTGATCACCAGTGTGTAAAAAATGGCGTCGCCGTGCGCATCTTTTCTGAAGTATTACTCGCTCCGTCTGTCGGTCCATATTGTCGTGTGTCTATAAATAGTGAATGCCAAAGAGCTGCGCTCCCACAGAGTGGTATCAGAGCCATAATCACCAAGGTGGAAGCATTAAGGATAACAACAACCTTGGCCTGACGATACTGAACAGTAAACAACAGTAATCACACGCAACAGATCGTTCCCAGTAACAACCGGATATCTCTCACGGCTTCTCCTTTTCAACGTAGAATGCAGATCAGATCATATAAGGGACTGCTGAATATGATAAATAATCTGAGCTCATCATATCACTCAAGTGAACAAAGGCATATATTTTCAATTCTGCACGAAATTCTGTTCACTGAGAAAAATGAAGAAGGCAAGCCGGCATTCTGTGGTGAGTCGAACACTGAACAAGAATTATTTGTTCAAAAGCGCCCTTGCTACCGCTCATAGATGTTAAGAATACTACATTTAGAAATGCTCCAGATAGTGTGAGTCACAAACTAACTGCATAACAGGAACAAAGCTTATTGAAAACTTGATATGAAAGTGTGAGACACATCTCTGAGGTACATATCTGATTTTAGTTTTTTATTTCGGGTGCATGTGGCAGGCGACGTCATTTATATTTCTTGCCGGTCCTAAAATGGACACTATTCACACGGTGTGAGACGAATGTATGATATTGCAGGTCCTTAATTGGACAACTCGCACGCCTTGTGAGGTTTTATATTACCTTGCTGAAAACCTTGAATTAAACAAAAACTAAGGGACGTGGTGAGGTTTTTAACTGGGGTATTCTCATGCTTGGAGATACTCTGGTGATATAGGTGGAAGACCAAAAAGAAGAAAGTCCAAAGACCTCGTGTATCGATCACGGGATGAATGTATGATTTTTTAGGCCTCCCGTCAGAGTATATTTGTTTATGTTACGGACTCTTATTGATGCTTTTACCCAGAGTTTGGGTTTTTGGAGTGGATTGACTATAGTTGACTTGGTTCATATACACTTTTTGAGACTCTCCCGAAATTCTTCCGGAGAGGTTTAAATTGAGCATATAAGTGCATAAAGACGCAAGGAGTGCTTAGAACAAGAGGGAAATCAATTGAGATTACTTGTGAAGATTCAGTTTTTGGTGCATATATTTTGAAAAATAGTCAAAATGGTACCGGATATTTTTTGGGCCTTGCCATAAAATTACCATAGCATAGAAAAGTGCTTTAATTGCAAGGATGGGTGATAATATTGCACAAATAGTTGGTGATAAGCTGAATAAAGACAATTACCACATATGGTCGTATAGGATGGAAAATTTCTTGATGGGAAAAGGTCTATTGGGACTAGTGAATGGAGAGAACGAGTGTCCTTAGTTGCCAGAGAATCCAAATGGTGAAGAGCAAAAAGAATATAAAATGTGGATAGAAGAATCTAGAAAGGTTCTCCATTGGATTTTGATATGTATATCAGAGAGCTTGATTCCACATATTATTAAGGCTAGCACACCGAAGGAAGATATATGGTGCATCTACGGAAGCTAGAAAAATTCACTTAAAGCAAAAGTTCCATAGCGTATGGCATGGAAATAGGTCCATAATGGATTATGTGGCTGAAATTAGGAAGATCACTGATGATTTAGCTTCCATAAATTGCACAGTTGATGATGATGATGATATGGTTTCGATTATGCTAAATGGTTTAGGACCGCAGTACAAGAGTTTAGATACTTCTATCTCAGTGAGAGGCACTATGCCAGATTTTGACGAGCTAGTAGCTCTTTGCATGGCAGAAGAAGTAAAACTTGGTTTGAATGCATCTAGAAGTGGCAATTTGAGAGATCATGCATTCTTTCAGCATACAGGAAGAGGTTCTAGTCGTGGACGATCATCTTGTAGAAATACAAATACAATGGATATGCCAAGAGGTAGAGGAAGATCATATTCTAGAGGTAGAGGAAAATCACAAGCACCTGGGAATTGTTACCATTGTGGTTAGTATGGCCATTTTGAGAAAGATTGTTTTTATAAGCAAAATAGTCAAACAAGAAGAGGTAGAAGCCATTATGCGGCACATGGAAATTTTGCTGCTAACAATTCATATAGAGAATATAACAAAGATAATATGTTTGCGATGGAAAATGTGTTGAATAGTATGTCAAAGCCTGGAAACGATATGAATTGGTAAGACTCTGGTTGCACAAATCACATGACGAGCATTGGAAATTGGTTTGAATCAAAAGAAGCTTTGAAGACTAAAGAGTATGTGGCAACTGGTGACGATACCTTACACGTGATTAACAATGTTGGGAATGTACCGTTAGTACAAAGAAATGTTGTTCGAAACACATTAAGTGATGTCTTATATGTGCCTAGCATTACAAAGAACCTAGTTTTGGTTGGTCAGCTAGCGGATCAAGGCATGGAAGTTATTTTCAACAAACATGGCTGTTTTATACATGGTTTCAAGTATGGAAAGAGAGGAAAATTACTTGGATAGGGAAAGAAGATGGGTAGATTGTTCATGTTTGACATGGGTACACCTTTTTATGAAAACATATATGCCAAGAATAGTGAATATTTAGATATAGCTGAATTATGGCATAAACGAATTCTTCATATCAATTTGAGAAGATTGAAATCCATGGAAAAGTAAGTGTTAGTGCGTGGATTACCAAGATTTGATCACTTAAACTTTGAAAGAATTTGTGAAGCATGCGCATTTGGAAAACATCAATGTATGAAGTTTCCAAGAAGAGAAATGCACAAGAGGAGACCATTAGAGCTAATCCATAGTGATGTGGTTGGACCAGTTAGAACAAAATCAGTTGGTGGCTCACTATATTCTTTGATATTCGTTGACGATTATAGCCGATATATATGGATTGTTACAAAAGTATGTATAGTGAGTAGAGATGTTATATTCCATGAAAAAGCATCATGGTACGCACCCAAAGACATGGCTGTGATAGAGAATGATATGGACAATTCTATGCATGATGTTCATGATGAGCCACAAACAAGTCGTAAGAATTTTGACCAAGAAGAGACTCAAGACTATGGTTCATATGAGTTTCCTACACCTGAAACATCATGGAGTGAAAATGCAAAGGACTATGCAAGAAGAAAGGAGAAAGGGAAAGATACGTACATGTCTGATTCAGATATTGAAGATGAGATAGTTACGCCTGGCACGTTGAAAAATATGAAGGAAAAATATGTTTCCCCACACGCAAGGAAAGAGATACATGAAGAAACACCTTTGAGACGATCTACGAGAGTAAAACATCCTGTGGATTGATTGAATCTATACAATATGTCTATGAAGCTTCATTATGCATACATGACTGAGAGAATCAAGCATGAGGAACCAAAGAATTTTCATGATGGGTCACAAAGTGAAGATTGCTGCAAAGCAATGGATGATGAGATGAATGCTTTGAAGAAGAATGATACATGGGAATTAATGAAATTGCCACCGAATAAGAAAGCTATTGGATGTAAATGGGTATATAAAGTGAAGTGCAAAAGTGATGGTTCATTGGAAAGAGTTAAAGCACGCTTAGTTGCAAAAGGATACGCACAAGTATATGGATTGGATTATGATAAAACGTTTAGTCTAGTGGTGAAAATGACAACGGTGAGAAGCGTAATTGCATGGGCTCCTATGAACAATTGGAAATTGTATCAAATGGATGTTAAGAATGCATTTTTGAATGGAAAATTACATGAGGAAGTCTATATGCAGCAACCAGAAGGTTATGTGCATCCAAAATATCCTAACTATGTATGCAAGTTAAAGAAAGCACTTTATGGATTGAAACAAGGACAAAGAGGATGGTGTGAACGATTCACTAAGAAGTTGTTGGATTTGAAATTTATGCAATCAAAGGCTGATTATTCACTGTTTGTATGGAATCAAGGAAGTGAAAGGATTTTATTAGTGATCTATGTCGATGATTTGATCAAAACTGGCAATGATGAGAAGAGGATTGACGATTTGAAAAGGCAACTAAAATCTGAATTTTTGATGTCAGATTTGGGAGAGCTAAAATACTTTTTGGGAATTGAAGTAATTTCAATGAAAGAGGGAGTTTGGATGATACAACGCAATTATATGTTGGAAATGCTTCAGAGATTTGGTATGAGTGCTTGCAAACCTATTGATATGCCACTTGATGCTAATGTTAAGCTTATGGATGATGGAAAGTACTTGCATGATGCCAATATGCATAGAAAAATGGTTGGAAGTTTGGTTTATGTAACAAAGACAAGATCAGATTTGAGTTTTGCAGTTGGTTTGGTGAGTCAGTTTATGCATAAACCATGTAGAGTGCACTTGGATGCCGTGCGACGCATATTGCGATATGTGAAAGGAAAATGTAGTTTTGGCTTGTTTTATGAGAGAAAAGTTCAGCTATGTATATATGCATATACGGATGCAGATTGGGCAAGAAATGTCATGGATCCAAGCTCAACAAGTGGATTTTGATTTTCGCTTGGAAGTGCAATCATTTCTTGGAGTAGCAAGAAGCAAGCAACTGTCTCTTTGTCAAGTGCGGAAGCTGAATATAGAGGCCTTACACACGCCGTTTGTGAATCAACATGGATTAAGTACCTACTTGATGACATGTGAGTCTACATTGATGGAAAGGTGGTCATCTATTGTAACAATGTGAGCAGCATAATGTTATCGAAGAATCCACTTTATCATGCGAGATCAAAGCATATCGAAGTTCATTATTACTTTGTTGGTGAGAAGTTCATCGAAGGAGAAGTGGAGCTGATCCACATCAGCACTGGAGAACAAGTGGCGGATATCTTCATCTAAGCTCTTCCCAAAGAAAAATTCATCTACTTCAAAGAAGCTTTAGGAGTTAGAAAGCTTTAGTTTGTATCTAGATTTCATTTCATGTTATTTCATCTTGTATGGACATATGTATTTCTTTCATTTTGTATTCAAGCTCATTCTGAGCTTGAGGGGGAGATTTGATGATGTGTCAAATGTAAAAACACGAAAGGAACTCCAATCGTAATTGTAATCATTGTTGTGTAAAAAATGTCATCGCCGTGCACATCTTTTCTGAAGTATTACTCTCTCCGTCTATCGATCCATATTGTCATGTCTTTGTAAACAGTGAATGCCAAAGAGCTGCGCTCCCACAAAATACACTATTGATGCTGTCATATCCTTATGGGAATGCATTGATTGTGCTAAAGAGCAGAATAAAACCTTGCAGGTTCTAAAGTGGATCTTGACAAGGCTTATGGTAGATTCAAATAGGAATCCATTCTCCAATGCCTTCAAGGTTTAGGGACTAGTAGAACGTTTTTTAAATATCTATGTATACATTTTGGTAATGCCTACTCTACTCTGTGCATAAATGGGAACTTATTCAATCCCTTTAAGCCGAAGAGATCCATAAGGCAAGGGTTCTGTTTTGCCCCCCGTTTATTTGCTATAGATAGTGATTCCCTTGGGTGGATGGTAAGAAATTGTATAGATAGAGATTCTATCAATGGCATCCATATCCGTAACATTCACTCATAACTTTTCCTTCAAATGTTTACTGATAACACTAATGTTCCTACTAGTGCTACCTTGTTTGCATCTACCATGTTTGAGTCTTTAAGTTTGTTGTGCATGGTCAGTGGGTCCTTGATCAATAATAACAAGAATAGTTTCAAAGCCTCTAAGAATAGTTTCTTTTGCCTTCTCTAGATTCCACTAGGGTTTAATAATAATAACAAGCATACATGGAAGTGGGTTATTGAAAATTTTAAAAACAAGGCATTCGTTTGGTATAACTCTTACAGAAACTTGTTTGTTGAGACTTTACATTAAGTCTCTACCTAATGCCTTCTCTAACTCATTTTCTTGCTTGCTGGTTACCTACTATGAAGCATTTTTCTTCGGCTATTGCTCTTTGTATCCCTTTCCAAATCAAAGGAACAAAAAAATGGCTTCCAAATAGATTCATAGAAGTCTAAGAAGTAAACACCTTTGGACCTTGTTGATTAAAAGAATATGGAATGTCTCTCATGCCAAAGGTTTGAAATCTTGGATAAACAAGAGTTTGTGGAATATAGTGAGTTCTTCTCTTGCCATTAGCTCAATCTCTTCCAGGTTATGGTGCATGGGGATGAAGGTAAAAGAATGTTACATACCATAAGTAGAGTTCATACATAATCTTAACTTTTACGTGAAGGGATCGCTTTGAGATGAATGGCTAGCTCCATGGAAAAATTTGGATTTTCCCATTAAAGATCATAAGTGATTCAAGATTGGATTCACAACTTGAAACTAATTTCTCCTGAGAGGCTAGATTGTACTTGAGAGACACTTTGCAAAGGCTCACTCTCTTTTTGTTGCATGTCACTAGGGGCTATGCAAACACAAGGAGATTTTGAAAAAGAGATTTGAGCACAACTAGATTAAAAGTTTGGACAAGTTTGAGGTTGTTGTAGACATCCTGAAACAATTCAAGAGTGAGAAAGTTTTATATCCTAGATATTTCCAAAGTTGAACAAGATATGGAAGTTGCGCTAGTCGAATATGAAGTGAAGATATAGACTCAAGTGCACATGGGCCTTTCCCATTCATGCTAAAAACTACTTTCTTTAGTGCTTGATATTCCACAATGGCCTTTGGATAGGAAACTCAAGCCAATTTATTAAACCTAATCAATGATTGTGTGTATATTTTGATATGTAGGAGGACTTGTCTCAACCTTTCATCAATTGTGTTGATGCCAAGAAGTTTGGGTATTTGTTGCAGGAGTATATGTGTTTTAAGAAGATAAAATATGTAAGTACCATGGAAATGCTTCTTGGGGATTTTCGTAACATGGATTTACCCCTCTCGAATACATGGAGAAGCCACATTTTGTGGAATATATGGTGCAACATAAACTCGGTCTTCAAATCTTGCAAATGGGATTTCATTTCTGCTCTCAAAATAAGCTGTACAACAAAGGGATACAGAGCCTTCCTCACGCTAGAGACGCCCTTGATACCGATGTTAGCTTAAACAATGTATTAACAAAGTACCACCATAATAGGACGAGACACATCTTATTGTATGTGTATTGTAAGGATAGATTTACTATAGCCTTCATGCTGTAAGATTCCTGGATGTAAGGGATGTTGACCCCTGCACTCTTTCTACGCACCTTCATCAATTCAATACTTTCTTTGTTGCGTAATAAGGTTTGGTTTCTAGCTCATTAGAAACCTGTTTTCAGGGGAGCACGAAAGGATAACGAAGCGGGTCAGAATATTGATGCCGTATATATTGCGAATGAAAAACTTAGAGAACTAATATGTGCTTCAGTGACGAATTGCGTGCCTCTCCAAATATAAGAAGTGTGTTTAGAAGATACCGCAGTGTATGGATGTATTGTTGTGCATCTTCTACAAATTACTATGGGTATATTCCAGTGACGGCTACATACGTTTTCTTTTCCAAAAAATTCTTCGTACAAATGAGTTCCAGGTTGAAATAAAAGGACAAAATCTTGATCTCCGCTTATTCCCAGAAAAAGAAAACTTCTTCATACAAATCAGTTCCGCGTCGAAAATGTTATAACATGTTCTTAGAATGTGAAAATAAAAGATGCTTCCATCGTGTAACATAGATGAAGGTACACAAAGTAACTTCCGATCCTCGTGCATGTTCAAGCTAGTATTATTAATCTTCGTACCACACGCATACCGATAAAAACAGGGAACATAATAAATTTTGGTAGAAAAAACATCATAACCCCTATACGCTTGAAGATTACAATACGTGGAACCTCCATAAGTTTTTCTTTGCGACACGGAAAATCTCATAATCCGTATGTTCTACAGCAAAAACATCCATAATGATTCAAACTAGATACAGCTTCAATAAAGCAGAAGTCCTGAAGTACCATATGGTCGTGTGACTCATGACTGAGGTTCATTACCTCTTATTTACTATGCAACGTCAAACTATGCGTCGGACGAAGGATTGTCTGTGTACAGTTTCCAAAATTTTGTTTTATTCTCGTACATTTTGCAGCAAGCTTCTAATCTTCTCACTTATCGTCTTTTCTTCTATCTTAACGAAACGAGAGTTGAAATAAATAACACAAAATTCAGAATTCCGTATGCTTGAGAAGTTTTCTTAAGAAAGGATTGATTTCCATAAATTCTGCAATAGGTAAATATTTACAAAGCTTACTGGATTGAAATAAATTCGTGCATGCACACACACATACATATACATATACACAAAAGGACGCAAACGCGCGTGTCTGTATGTATGGACATATATGTATGTATGTAGGTGCTGTTACCTATTTGAACACTGTACCAGCTTACTCATGTGTAGTGCCTCGAACCAGTTTTGTACCAATGTAGACTACATTCGTCAAGGTATAAAACTGGAGATAACATATCTAACTACCTCAAATCCAACTATTAAGTAAGAGAGTAATCAAAGAGTCACTTATTCTTGAAATTATGATCGAATAAACCATCTTAATGTTTTTGAAAACAAATAAATTTGTTCAGTGTGTTCTTGTTATCCTCTCCGATGTTTTGAAGCTTGTAACCAAGTTGCTTATGAGCAATTGCTAGAGCATGGTTCAAGACACTATGATATCTTCTCTTAAGAAGTTTCAGAATGTGAAGATGTTCCGATGGCCTCAGTGGAAAATTATGAATCTATTCATATCAATACTAGTGGCAAATGTAAAAGGAAAATAATATCTCTACACAAAAAACAAAATGGATTTCAAATCAATATATATATATATATATATATATATATATATATATATATATATACATACATACATACACACACACACACATATATATATATATATATATATATATATATATATATATATATATATATATATATATATATATATATATATATATATATATATATATATATATATATATATATATATATATATGTATATATATATATATGTGTGTGTGTGTGTGTGTGCGTGTGTGTGTGTGTATGTATGTATGTATCTCTCTCTCTCTCTCTCTCTCTCTCTCTCTCTCTCTCTATATATATATATATATATATATATATATATATATATATATATATATATATATATATATATATATATATATATATATATATATGTATATATATATATATATATATATATATATATATATATATATATGTGTGTGTGTGTGTGTGTGTGTGATTGCATATAAGATGTGTAGGTATGTATGTATGTGATGTGTCTATGCACATAAATATGCATGTGTAATATATACTTCTACTTCTATGCATATATGTGTATGTGTGTACCCATGTACACATGTGTGTGAATATGTGTGTATGTATGTGTATGCATGTATGTGTATGTGTGTCTATGTGTGTGTATATGCCTATGTGTAGGTATGTGTGTGTATGTGCCTATGTGTATGTGAGTGTATATGTGTGTGTGTATGTGCCTATTTGTATGTGGGTGTATATGCCTATGTGTACGTATGTGTGTGTATATGCCTATGTGTATGTATGTGTTGTTAGAGTATGATCAATGTCTACCCCTCATGATTGTATGCACATTTTGTAAGGCCCCCTTTATGAGGAGAAGCCAAGCGTGCATTACCCAATTGATGGGAATCCCAACTTGAATGTTGGATGAAGGTCATATTGGACCATGTAAGATATTATAAGGAAAGGGAGTTACCAGGGTCCCCAATTGTGGGGTCCGGGGCAGCGGTGAGCAGCCCCGGCTGGGGGGTCCAAGGGGGCCAGCGGGCCCCCTGGCTGGGGGGTCCCAGGGGGCCAGCGGGCCCCCTGGTGGGGGTCCGGGGGCAGCGCCCCCGGCGCGACGGTAAAGGGAATATTCCATGGAATATTCCCTGTCGGAGTCAGAAATCATTTATATTTGTTAGGTCGGTTCAACCAGTCTAAGCCGTGTATGGCAATTACGCGGGCGGTGGCCGCCCACGCCCTACCGCCCATGTATAGCCGTCCATGGCAGGCCACCCATGATCCTATATATACATGACTTCTGCACTACCTAAGACATTGAGTTGAGCCAGCATACCTCTACCTTGTATCTCCCTATCTAGAGTTGTCTAGATCACCATTTAAGCTCTACCTTGAGAGCGCACGGGTGGACAACGCCATCATCTTTGTACTTGCTGCTAGTAGAAAATTGTTGAGATTCTCCTATATCTGTTATCTTCTCTGCTATTGCTCCTGTGTTATATTGCGTAACTATTGTCTTACATGGTATCAGAGCTGTAAGGTTCGAATAGCTTGAGAAGTATCATTATTTTAGCCTACTAGCAGACTAGAATATCAGTAGATTATTCGAGTGATTACATGATGGCTTCATCGTCGAACACTAGTCTTGGTGCTTCACCTAATGTTAATGCTGCACCTATTCGAATTCGTCCACCTGCATTCACTGAAGGGAAGCTGGATGGAACCAACTATACACTCTGGAAGTTCAAAATTTCTGCAATTTTGGACTCCTATGAATTACTTGACACTGTCATGGGACCGATGGGATTGGATCCAGAGCCTATACCAGTTGAAGATCCAGCAAATTCAAGATTGATGATTCAGCCAGATCCAGATCTTCTACGAGCTTGGAAGAGGCGGAATGCTGATGCATTATGTGCGATTGTCACTAGTGTAAGTGATTCTGTGCTTACTTTAGTTCAACATACTACTAAAGCACATGAGGCTTGGGGCATATTGGCTCGACAATATGAGACCAAGAACCACACTAGGATACAGAATTTAGAAAATCAATTGGCAAATGAAAAGCATTCTGATTCTGAAAAGGCTGAAGATTTTATCAAACGGATAAAGCATCTTCAAGATCAATTGGCTGCAGTTGGTGTTGTTATAACACCAGAAGAGCTAGCTCGAAGATCTGTACGTGTTCTTCCAGCAAAGTATGATGGATTAGTAACAGCCCTTAACACTCAGGTAAGGCCAACTCCTCTTACATTTGAAGAGTTTTGTGCCATGCTTTTAGAAGAAGAGATGCGGCTGAAGAATCGGCAAAGTACAACTGATGCTGCATTCTCAGCAAATACAAAAGGTAAAGGCTCTTCAGAGGGATCAAAGAAGAAGCCAAAGAAGAAAAAGTTCACAGGAAGTTGCTTCTATTGTGAAAAGAAAGGCCATGCCATCAAGGATTGCAGAAAGAAGCAAGCTGATGAACGGAATGGGACTGTAAAATCATCATGGAAGAACAAAGAGTCTGCAAACAACACAGAGCTGGAACTTTGGGTAGCTATTGAAGAGGTATGTTCATCTGCTCAAGCTCGTGTTGATGAGCCATGGATTTTAGACAGTGGAGCTTCTCGCCATATGACTAGTAAAAAGGATTGGTATAGTTCCCTAGTGCCTCTGCGGGAATCCATCAATGTAGTGGTGGGAAACGACTCCAAGTGTCCAGCTGAAGGAACTGGAACCATCTCTTTTATCACTTCTCCAGGTGTTGAGAAAAAGTTATCCGATGTTCTCTATGTACCTACACTCAAAAGAAATTTGTTGTCAGTTTCTGCAATAACAGATCGTGGACTCGAAGTTCACTTCAATAAGAGTGGTGCGGAAATCATGGATTCATCAGGTAATGTTGTAGGTAAAGGCACACGACGGGATAACTTGTATGAGTTAAGTGCTTTAACTGCTACAGAAGATAAAGATGTAAGCAGGTTATGGCACCAACGATTTGGGCATCTCGGATTTGCAGTTTTGAAGGAGATGCAACGAACAGGGATGGTTGCTCATTTGCCTGCATTTTCAGAGTTGCAGGAACCTTGTGAAGCTTGTATGATGGGCAAGCAACAACGAAAGGCATTTCCAAGAGAGACCAGCAATCGATCTCAAGCTCCTCTAGAGTTGGTACATGCTGATCTCTGCGGTAAAATGTCTACACCTGCTTTAGGAGGATCTTTCTACTTCTTGCTGTTAGTCGACGATTATAGTAGAAAGATGTGGGTTTATTTCATTCGAGAGAAGGCTGATGCTTTTGAAAAATTTAAAGCGTGGCATAAGTATGTAGAAAGTGAATCAGGAAGGAAACTGAAGAAATTTAGAACAGATAGAGGAGGTGAATTCTTGTCAACAGAATTCAACAATTACTGTAAGGAGCATGGTGTGAAAAGGCAACTTACCACAGCTCATACACCTCAACAAAATGGCGTTGTTGAGCGCAGGAACAGGACAGTAGTTGAAATGGCTCGTTGTATGTTAAAGGCTCAAGACATGCCTGATTCATTCTGGGCAGAAGCAGTCAATACAGCAGTCTACATCCTCAATCGAAGCTACACAAAAGCTCTGAAGGGGATGACTCCTCAAGAAGCATATTCTGGTAAAAAGCCTTCAGTTTTGCATTTCAGAATTTTTGGTTGTTTCTGTTATGCACATATTCCTGATTCAACAAGATCAAAGTTGGATTCAAAAAGCAAAAAGTGTGTCTTCCTAGGATATAGTGAAGAGTCTAAAGCATACAGGTTATGGGATCCTGAGGCAAGGAAGATTTTTGTCAGCCGAGATGTGGTGTTTGATGAACGACCACACTTAGTAGAAGATAAAGGTAAATCTACTATCTCATCAAACGGAGAAATATCTCACCTTGTGCCTATCAAAAGACAGGTTAAAGTTGAGGAGGAGGAAACATCTGATGGAGAAATTTCCTCAATAAAAAGCCAACCAATTGTAGCTGCACAGCGTAAGCCACTACCGAAGTGGGCACAACAGCTCTTTGATGATCACAATCCACATGTAGATGCACCAGAATCATCATCGGATGGATTACGAAGATCAAAGAGAATAGAGGAGCAAAGAAGAGCCTCAGAACACATTGTTAACATGGCTCTAATGGCAGATATCATGGGTTCGATAAAGGAACCTACCACCATTGAAGAAGCCATTGATGATCCAGATTGGAGAGCGGCAATGCAGTCTGAGTATGATAGTATACTCAAAAATGATACATGGGATCTAGTCGACTTGCCGCCAAAGAAGAAGGTAATAGGTACTAAATGGATTTGGAAAGCTAAGTATAAAGCTGATGGAACATTAGAAAAGTATAAGGCACGATTAGTTGCACAGGGTTTTTCACAGATTGAAGGATTTGATGTTCAAGAAACTTTTGCACCAACAGCACGCATGACAACTATTCGGACGGTACTTGCAGTAGCTGCACAAAAGTCTTGGCCTATTTTCCAGATGGATGTCAAATCTGCATTTTTGAATGGTCACCTCAAGGAGGAGGTATATGTATCTCAACCACCAGGTTTTGAGGTGCCCAATTCAGAAAATAAAGTTTGCAGGTTGAAGAAAGCTTTGTATGGACTTAAGCAAGCTCCACGGGCTTGGTACCAACGAATTGATCATTTTTTCAAAAATATGGGTTTTGAAAGAAGTACTTCTGATGCTAACTTGTATGTAACGAAAAGGGATAGCAAGCTAGTTGTTGTCATTGTATATGTAGATGATTTGATCATTACAGGAGATCATCAGGAACTCATCAATCAAACTCGGATCAGCTTGGGAACTGAGTTTGAAATGACAGACTTAGGTCTACTCCATTTTTGTCTGGGAATTGAAGTATGGCAAAGGAAGGATGGCATTTTCATCTCACAACAAAAATATTCCAAAGAAATTCTCAAGGCATTTGGAATGATGGACTGCAAACCAACTAGCACACCTATGGAGGTAAATCATAAGCTATCTATGGATGATAACATGCCTGATGTAGATGCTAAGAAGTATAGGAAGCTCGTTGGAAGTCTTATTTTTCTGTGCAACACTAGACCAGACATTTGCTATGCTGTTGGAGTGTTAAGCAGGTTTTCCAACAAACCTAAGGAGAGTCACTGGAATGCTGGAATGCGAATTCTAAGGTACATTGCAGGAACCTTGGATTTTGGTATTTTGTATACCACAGGTGATACACTCCAAGGATATTGTGATTCAGATTGGGCTGGAGATTGTGATTCTAGAAAATCAGTTTCTGGATATTGTTTCTCACTTGGTTCAGGAATATTTTCTTGGGTAAGTAGGAAGCAACCAACTCTCGCACTCTCCTCCACTGAAGCAGAGTACAAAGCAGCTTGTTTTGCTTCTTGTGAGGCAGTCTGGTTAAGGAGAATTCTTGCAGATATAGGCTTTCCATCAAATATGCCAATTGTACTCAAGTGTGATAATCAAAGTTGTATGGCTATTGCAAAGAACCCAGTATTTCATGCTCGCACCAAGCACATAGAAGTACAGTACCATTACATTCGTGAGCTAATTGAAGATGAAATTGTGGAGCTAGAATATTGCCCAACAGAGGCAAATTGTGCTGACATATTCACTAAAGCACTTGGAAGAGAGCAGCTCAACAAGCATCTTCAACAGATGGGCATAGGACCGAGACCTACTTGATTTATCATCGGTAAACATTGAGGGGGGGTGTTAGAGTATGATCAATGTCTACCCCTCATGATTGTATGCACATTTTGTAAGGCCCCCTTTATGAGGAGAAGCCAAGCGTGCATTACCCAATTGATGGGAATCCCAACTTGAATGTTGGATGAAGGTCATATTGGACCATGTAAGATATTATAAGGAAAGGGAGTTACCAGGGTCCCCAATTGTGGGGTCCGGGGCAGCGGTGAGCAGCCCCGGCTGGGGGGTCCAAGGGGGCCAGCGGGCCCCCTGGCTGGGGGGTCCCAGGGGGCCAGCGGGCCCCCTGGTGGGGGTCCGGGGGCAGCGCCCCCGGCGCGACGGTAAAGGGAATATTCCATGGAATATTCCCTGTCGGAGTCAGAAATCATTTATATTTGTTAGGTCGGTTCAACCAGTCTAAGCCGTGTATGGCAATTACGCGGGCGGTGGCCGCCCACGCCCTACCGCCCATGTATAGCCGTCCATGGCAGGCCACCCATGATCCTATATATACATGACTTCTGCACTACCTAAGACATTGAGTTGAGCCAGCATACCTCTACCTTGTATCTCCCTATCTAGAGTTGTCTAGATCACCATTTAAGCTCTACCTTGAGAGCGCACGGGTGGACAACGCCATCATCTTTGTACTTGCTGCTAGTAGAAAATTGTTGAGATTCTCCTATATCTGTTATCTTCTCTGCTATTGCTCCTGTGTTATATTGCGTAACTATTGTCTTACATGTGTGTGTATATGCCTATGTGTAGGTATGTGTGTGTATGTGCCTATGTGTATGTGAGTGTATATGTGTGTGTGTATGTGCCTATGTGTATGTGGGTGTATATGCCTATGTGTAGGTATGTGTGTGTATATGCCTATGTGTATGTATGTGTGTGTATATGCCTATGTGTAGGTATGTGTGTGTATGTGCCTATGTGTATGTGTGTGTATATGTGTATGTGTGTGTATATGTATGTGTGTGTATGTGAATGTTTGTGCTAGTTATATATGTGTATGATTGTGTTTATGCGTATGCATTTTTGTGTATGTGTATGTATATGCATGTATATCTATGTGTATGTGTGTATACATTTGTGTATGTATGCATCTATGTGTGTGCACATATATGTGTCTATGTGGTTGTATGTGTGTGCGTATATCTGTATGTGTGTGCATATATGTGTGTATGTATATGTGTCTGTAGGTGTATGTGTGTGTATGCATGCCTATATGTGTGTGTACCCATGTGTGTGTATATATGTACTTGTATGTGATTGTATGTGTGCATATACGTGTACCCCTCATATAATTCATCATAGAATTTGTCTTTATTGCCTTAGTTAGTTAGTCCTTCAAAACTTCCGGTTTCCACTCTCTCATGGTTGCATTGGTCTCTTTCCCTAATCAAGATGCATTTAGAACTAACACTTGGAAGCCATCGAGTTTCTTGCGTATTGATGTTGTTCTTAGTGAAGCTTTTACAATGGTGGAAGCCATCATTGAGAGGTGCTTACAAGAAAGGTTGTGTGGCTCAAGGTGTACCAAAAATGTTTTGGGACCAACTAAAACTTCATCATGGCCTAGTGGAGGTCAAGGACACTCAAAACATCTCTTGTTCAAACCTTTCGCTAGGCAATGAGTGACAAAAGCGAGTTGCTCTCTCCTTTAATTAGGTGGACAAGTTGCAAAATATCCCTTGGTTCCACATCAATCCACTAAACATTTCCATTATGTGGACTCAATGCATATTTCTCTCAACTTAAATGGTCCCTTAGGTTTTGATTGTTCCATGGAAAATGTGGTATGCTGATAGAAAACCAATCGCAAAAAATCTTGTGGTGCACTACCAGAAATACAACCTATGGTCCAAAAAATTAGAATAAATTACCTTTATAAAAGGCTTTTAAAGCAATCAAAGAGAGTTCCTTTTAAAAATCCTTGTAGAGCATGAGACTAACATGAACAATGGAAATGCCACATGACAATAGGTCTACATAGGAGTAGAAGTATACCTAGATGTGAAGTGGAAATTGATGGCAGAATTTGCAACTTCCCTTTGCAATCTTGAAGCAGTAGTGGGCTCATAGGCATTTTTCCAGTACCTCTGTTTAATAAGACCTTGCAAATGCAATTTATTTCACTTAAAATGGTTACTCCTACTCATAGAACCAATTCCTCCAAGCCATACAACTTATGGTCTTCACTAGGCCTACATAGATAGACACTTGCTCACTTGTGGATCTAGTTTTCTTAGCATATGCAAAGAAATGACACACACTTTGAGCTAAATTTAAAAGAATTGATTCAATTTCTGATAAACCAAAGATTACAAGAAATAAATTAGAGATGACTAATGAACACTGCTGAATATTCAATGCAATCTAAAACGCTCACGCAAAAATCTCATAACTAGGTATAGAAACACAAACTTTCTACAATTCACTAAAGCAATCAAGGATATGGCTTTCTTAGCTCAGGGTCCTACTATCTTGCTTCCTAAGACTCTCTAAGAGAACATGCATACACAAGAACGTTCATTCAAAGTAATGTCTGTGTACATAACAAGTTTTAAAGATTCTCTACACGTTAGGAACCACTTGTCCTAACGTATAGGCTTTTCTAACCAGACCTAAGTGTGATTAAAAATATGGATTTTGTGAGGTTAATTTCAAATTCACATTTAATCTTGACTCCTCAAGCTTAAAGGTTTGCTTCATGTAGATTCAAGTGGCATCCATCCAATGGTCAATTAATGACTAAGACTCCCCCTTAAATTTCAAGATCTAGTTCTTCAACTTGGCTCCAAAAATCCAATGCCCTTCTTCAACCTTCTCAACTTCATATGTTGTGCCATTATTTTTTAGTATAGGATGAAATAGGTGCTCGAGTAGCCACTATCAAGGCAAACACTGCTTTATAAGATAGCATGGCTATGACCTCTCAATCCTCTCATGGACTTTTTCTTGATTAAGGTGCGTTCATTCTCTCATAGAAGAAAAATGCAAGAAAGAAGTGAAATAAGCTTTTTTGGAGGCTCATGATCTACTCATAGTTGCTATCAAGGATGAGCTTGCGAAATTTGATGAGGATATGGAACGTCCAATGAGCCATAGTAGGGTTCAAGTCCTCCATGCGTGTCATGTGCTAGGCTATCAGAGTGAAGTTGTTATGGTCTCTTAGAGCAAATTATAATAAGATATAATTTTTTTTCTTGTTTATTATAAAAGGGTACCTAATTGTTTTCAAACATTATAAGGATTTGTAATATAAGAAGTTTTCTCACCCTATACATGTGGATGGTTTGGAAAGGTTTGCGAGGTTGACCTATTAGCCACTAGTGCTACATGTGAGTTCGTTGCATATTATACTGTAATCTGTGTCTTCTATTTCTCTCTATGATTTGTGAGCTTCTATGAGTATAATTAAGTGATTAGTAAGTTTTCTTTAAATGGTATTGAATATACAGGGTGATTATTGCTTTTATCCAAAAACATTGTACTACTCCACTGCAAATTCAAACATGAGATGAATTTGGTTTCAACTTCATTGTGTACTCAAGTAGAAGCCAGAAGCATTTGTATTCTCTGAGAAACATTTGTATTGTATGAACAAGTGATTCTAGTTTTTGGAAATTGTATAAGTTCACCTCTCATGCATTTAGATTCAATAGTGAGTGAGAACTATACTTTAAATGTCTTAAGTTTGATCTCTACATTTCATGAAGCAGACAATGCACATACACAATCATAGAGATTGAGTCATATATTTTCGCACAAAGCCCCAGTGATCAAAAAATTTCATACAAAAACTCAAAAGGGTTAACATCCTGATTCAAGAACAAGATGAGAGGATGAAAGAAAAATGCACAAAAAAACAATGAGCAAAGATGAGGATGATGATAAAACGTTCAATTATAAGTATTCAAATATAAGTATAATATATGGAGATGTTCAAGGACTTGAAAGACTCCACCATAATTATACTTACTGCACTAGAAATGCGTGAGAGCTTAGCTCATTAATGTGAGCTTTCAAGTGAAGTACGAATAAACTTTTCTCCTTGATTTTATTGTGTAATTTATGATTGATTACACCTAAAGACTCCACTTTCGTTTTTTGCATACATTTGAATATACCTCAAATATGCATTGCAACGTTTTTATCTCCTTAGAATCACTTTAACTCTTGAAAAGTATGCTAAAAATGGATCTTTACATCATATAAAAATGTAGTGAAAAATTATGCTTAGAAATAACTAGGGATATATGTATACAAAATTGTTCTCATAGCTGAATGTAAGCCATGGATATGGTCAAGCCCTTAATCTTTCCATATGCACTAATATCTCCCCCTAAAGCCTAAGATGTTTGTGTCTTCATTCATTTGAAATCTCTTTATGTCCAATCATGTATCTAAATATGTTAACTGTAACTCCATCCAAAGCTTTAGGCATTATATATGCACATTGTTGTTGATTTTAGAGGTACAAAAGCTCAATTTCGTTCCTTGTAATATTCTCACTAACATAGTGATAATGGACCTCAAAGGTTTTGGTTCACTCATTATAGATAGGTTTTTCTTTGTGTTCTTGGATAGAATTCACAATTCTCTATATACAACTTTAGTAGATGAAAGAGAAATAAAAATATTGCTTCTTCACCTATTATCTCTTGATCCTACGCCATCTCCATTAGAAAGTTATTAATATCTATATGAATAGTATATGAGTAGAATAGGCATGGAATAATTATCCTCTTGAAATAATTAAGGATCCTTTTGGTTGCCTCCATATGTGGTTTCCTACATGAGTGCATAAAGTGACTTAGAACATTCACATCATAACTCATATCTCCTCATGGGAGAGTACAACAACTAAGAATCCCTTCTAGGCTTTCACATTAGCCACTTCTTCAATTAGATATCCTTAATGAGCACTTAATTTGGAATTTACTCCCATGGGTGCGCCTATAAACTTAGCATTTTCCATCATGAACTTTGTAAGCATATCTTTCATGTTTTTTTCTCTAAGGATGTATGTGGGCTTCCCTAGAGTGCTTATTTGTTTTCTTTTAAGGATGTATGTGCTGTTTTTCTTTAAGGATGACATAATATGTATACAAGCTTCCCAATCCAAGGATCTATGTGAGCTTCCATAGATCGCTTATTTTGAGCTCTTGCTCCATTTTTTGTTTGATTCTTTTATTACCTTGAGCACCACTACCTCTAATTGTAATGTCATGGAAATATAAAAAGGGTTGTATGGTCTCCATGTGATAGTTTAATGAATATAAATGGATCT
Organism: Ceratopteris richardii; assembly: GCA_020310875.1. Classification (NCBI taxonomy): domain Eukaryota; kingdom Viridiplantae; phylum Streptophyta; class Polypodiopsida; order Polypodiales; family Pteridaceae; genus Ceratopteris; species Ceratopteris richardii. The sequence continues at coordinate 111,488,806 of CM035436.1, read as the reverse complement.
ACCTTGCAAATCAAAAATTAGTTTTCCAATAGGTAAGCAGTTTATCCGTGATTCCTATCTGTTCGAGTTTGCTAAAGCCCATATAGAGCTCTTATGAATCTGCAAACATAATCAAGATGTTTTGAGTCTTCAAATAAGGAGTTTTAACCATGTAGACCTCTTCCTAGATCCATCCATTGGGAAAGGAATTCTTTACATCCATGTGATGTATTTTCCAACTCTTGGGAGATGTAATACTCATGACTACTCTGATTGTAGATAGCCTTACTAGATGAGAAAACGTTTCCTTATAACCATTTACGTGGGTTTGATCATATTTCTTGGTTGCTAGGATAGAATTTTACGTCCTTGTACTTTTATAAGAGATTTTTCTTTCTTATACAACTATCTAGATCCGGGGACCTTCATAGTTGATGCCTTAGGAATAAGTTCCAAGTGTTGTTATCTTGCAATGCTTCAATATCTTCCTCCATGTCGTGCGTTCACTATCATATACATACCTTTATTGATTCTTCTCACATGTAAAACTTTTGGTGGTTTTATTGAGATGATTGTGATACATCTCTTAATTCCTTCACTTTTGATTTTTCTTTAGAGTTCCAAGATTTGATCTCCCTTCTAGGTATCTTCGTATCATCCTTTGACTCACTAGAATCTTTAGGAGTGTCTAGAGGTGTGCTTAAAAATAAAAATCCTCCTAGAAGTGAGAGGGCCATTCGACCTTCTTGCAATCATCTTCAAACTAAGAATAATTTTTATTCAATACTACAATCAACTTACTATGAACCTTTGTTGTTAGGATTATGAACCCTATACCCATTTTGTTTTGCTTATAGCTTATAAGCACATATTTCATGGGCCTTGGGACGAAGATCTCCTCTAGTTTGTGATGGCAACTGTATATATGGTGTAGCACTTTGTCAATCACAAGTTTTTGATCACTAAAGAATAGTAGAAGAGATAAAAACTAAACTTGCACAAGATAAGAGAAAATCTAACATAGAATAGTAGACAAAATATTAGCTAGAGAAAGAGTTATTTTATTATAGATTTGAATCAATTGAATACAATAGTTTTGGAAAATGGCCTATTGAAGAAGCCTTGATCTTTTGACCACCCCAAGCTATCACAATGTCATTCACACTCTCACTCTCAATATCACTCTCAATCTCACTCTCACTTTGAATGATCACAAGGTAATTCTCAGATTTGGGGCCTCGTTTCACATGATAGCACGTCTTCCTCCAAAACCCTTAGATCATCACCCAAAGAAATGTGTGATCCATCAAATTTAGCAAAAGTTAGCTCTCGCCTTTTTGCATGTAGAAGTTTCCCAAAAGCATATGTTTGTAGTGGTCAAGTGATTTCTTTAGTGGTACTTGTCAAAAGTAGATGAAAGTAAATGAAGAGAAATATCCATAGACATCTGTAAGTGTGTGTGACAAGACATATGGATCAAATTCTTGAATTGGAAATATCCATACTTTTGGGGTCTTTGTAACTCAAAAATAATGTGAAATTCCAAAATTTCTGTAAGAGGAAAACATGCTCAGCCCCTCGATCTACACAACAATATTAGAGATCCCTAGGTCCAATCCACTACCAAATATTTGAGCACTTCAAGATTAGAAATTCTAGAGAGAGAATCAAATCAAAGCATTATCTTAGAGTGAGCTGGACGAAGGGTACAAAATGTGGTACTTGAAATTGTAAATTTTTATAGAGACACTTTTATTCTCCTATGCATGCTATACCCTTATGTCATACAAAAATTCTCTTAATTCCTTTATCTTCATATTCAATTTTCAACCAAAAAGCATGACGCAAATAATGTTTGGATAGAGTATATAATCTTGTCACTAAAATTTTCCTATATGCATAAAATGACCATATTATTTATTCTCAAAATTATCCCATGTATAAGGGAAAATTCAAAATGAGTAATCTCAGTATTGAAAGCACTATTACACATGCAATGCATCAAAATATTATGCAATGATCCAAGCTTGGTATTCTTCCAATCCAAGCATAATATCGTTGCATGCCATCCAAATACTTTGAGGGTAAAGTGTTTAGAAGATAGGTGGTAGTGGATACTGCCTCTACCCATACATAATTGTTTAGCTTCTTCTTATTAAGCATTGACGTAGCTACTTCCATAGTGTATCTATTTCTTCTTTTTACTACTCTATTTTTCTTAGGCTTTCAGCTCATTGTAATCTTTCTCTTCATTCCTCTTTTTTCAAACGAGTCAAACGCATAGGAGAAATACTCTCCCCTTGGATAAGATCTTTGCCTCTTTAATAGTTTACCTTCTTGAATATATAGAAATGCCAGAGTCCTTAAAGCAAGGAAACACTTTATCATTATGCTTCATCAAATAGAGTGAAGTCCTTTTGCTATAATAAAAAAAGAGATACACATAATACCTTAACATTAAGATAGATGGTTTGTTCCTTAGTCCTTCTTTGTGAAAGGTTCTTGTGAGGCTTGTGAAATTGACATGCACCCTCTCTACAAAGAGAATGTTGCTTTTAGGTATTAGTTACTATAGGTGCACTTTGATCTCTACTTGTTTGTTTCATGGTTCTCTCTCACATTTTAACCAAAGTTTTATGTTAGATATCTATTTTCAAGAGGGTCTCATTGCCTTAATTGAACAATATTATACTCCTTTTGTATTGGATTTCTAAAGTGAATAGCCTACATGTCCATTTACCTTGGACTATCTTCTACATAAGCTCCATAATTTGTGAGCTTCAACTATATATATTGTTCCACAATCGATCCTAGAAATCAAATTCCTAGTCGTGCTACATACATGGAAAACTTTGGTCAACAAATCAATGTTACCATTTGATGTATTTTCAATTTTCTCCATTGGGTGCCTTATGGCATCTCTTGTTTGCACTTTGTGCTCTTTCTCAGAGTGTTTCAAATCTAAGACTAGTGTTACATTCCCATGCTACATAAATTGAATATCCAGTATCAGTTTATAATACATGCTCATCTCATCTTTATGCTTTTATTCTCACGTTCAGGAGGAGAAGTGAATCTTGATGTGGTCGATCATAAGTGTAGTTTTTTCTAGTGTGTTATTTATTTTTTAATGACGTTGATATTTTGTATTGGTTTTCTTGTTGCCATTTTAGCAAATTATTATTGTATCTACATCTCAATGCTCATATCCTTCCCTATTATATGCTCTTCCTCTTTGGTCCCTTGGGTTCTTGAAGAAATGCTCAAGGATATTATTTGTTAGTCCACACATGACACAAGATGAGGATCTTTGAAATCCCCGCTCCCCCTATGTTTTCTACTTCTTTTGCCTCTTCTTTCATTCAACTTCTCTCTCTACATGCAAAGTTAGCTTGCAGGATAGTTGCTTCTTAATGAAAATTCTTCCATTTATTTTTTTATATCTTTACTTCTACCTTTATCTGTGTATGTGGTAGAGGATTGATTACTTCTTTGTATATCAACATTCTTGAAAATCTTGGCTTCATAATGAAATATTGTCCCATGGGTGTTTTGAAATTACATACTTGCATATCCATGTATAAGCCAATTGTGATGCTGAGTAATTCTCACTTGTCATCTATTTTGATTCTATTGATGATATGTCTAACTATTTGCTCTCAATCTATAGCCTCCCTAATGTTGCATAATTGATCAGCTATATCCTTAATGGTTTTGACAAAGTGAGTGAAATTTGTTTGTTTTCTCAAGGGATGTAAACTCCATCATATGAGATTAAGATACTCTATTAGGCAAGGATGCCCGTTAGCCCCTCTTCTTTTGGGATTTCCATGGAGATTCTTAGACCACTTGTTCAACATCACGTGGAAATGGGAAATACTAAAGGTCTCTCTCTTCCTCTCAAATAGGGTCAAATGTTCATGAGGCTATTCCTTGATGACATGGACACATTTCTACGTAACAATTTGAACATCATTGAAACCTTTTGGGGTTGCCTCGACACATTGTGTGAGGCATCTAACTCAGAAACAAACCACTCAAAAACTGCTTTAAGAGCCATCAGCGGAAGCCCGGCTAAGATTTGGTTGACTATGGTTGGCAAATTATCCCTAGAGGTCTTGTCTTCCGCCTCTTTTGCATTCAGATGGGCTTTGATGTGTCCATGTAGCAATGTTGGTCATGGGTCCTTTCCAAATCAGATAACAAGTTAGCACACTAGAAGGCATGCAGATCAACGTTGTGGGGCAACCATGATAATTAACACCTTCCTCATCTCCTCGACCATTTACTAACATCAGTATCAAGGGCTCCCAGGGTACTTATATATTTTATTTTCTTAAAACACATATAGTCCGAAAACAACTACCAAGACTTCTTGGCATGAACACAATTAATGAAAGGATGAGAAAAGTCCTCCTACGTGCCAAAATATACACACTATCATTGATTAGGTTTAATAAATTAGCCTTTGTTTCCTATCCAAAGGCCATTGTGAAATATCAACCATTCAAGAAATTATTTTTATCATGAATGGGAAAGGCCCATGTGCACTTGAGTCTATACACTCACTTCATATTCGACTAGTGCAACTTCCATATCTTTTTCAACTTTGTAAATATATAGGATATAGAGGCTTTGCAACTCTTGAATTGTTTTAGAATGTCTAAAACAAACTTAAACTTGTTGTAAACTTTAATTTAGCAGTGCTCAATTCTCCTTCTGTGTGCACAACCCCTGGTGACATGCAACAGAAAGAGAGTGAGCATTTGCAAAGTCTCTCAGGTACAATCTTACCTCTCTAAAGGAATTTGTTCCAAGTTTTGAATCCGAGCTTGAAGCACTTATGATCTTTAATGGGGAAGTACAAATATTTCCATGGAGCTATCCATCCATGTAAAAGTGACTCCTTCACATAAAGTTAAGATTGCTCATGAACTCTACTTATCGTATGTATCATTCTTTTACCTTCATCCTCATGCTCCATAACCTTGAAGAGATTGAGCTATTGGCAAGAGAAGAACTCTTAGGAGATACAACTATATTCCACAAAGTCTTGTTTATCCAAGACTTGTAAGCTTTGACATGAAAGACATTTAGTTTTCTTTTAATCGAGAAGGTCCAAAGATCTTTACTTCTTAGAGTTCGATAGATCTACTTGAAAGCCATTTTTTCATCCCATATTAAGGAGAAAAGGATAAAAAGACCTCCTCAGACTTAGAAAGGTAGAACGTTGTCCAAGCTACCTTGATCACTTTTTGGTCTTGCACATTGCCTCCCTAGAGGAACTTTCTAGCTAGAACAATAACCTCAGGAAAATGCTTGATAATAGGTAACCTACAAGCACAAAAATGAGTTAGGGAAGGCATTAGGTAGAGATTTAACTTAAAGGTGTTATCGAACAAGTTTCTATAAGTATTATACCAAAATAATGCCTGATTTTTGAATTTTTTGAGAACCCACTCCCATTTCTAGTTGCTATTATTATTAAGCCCTAGAGGAATCAAAAGAATGCAAAAGAAAATGCCTTATTTTAGAGCCTCATAGCCAAGTTGACAAACACACTGACAAGTATGATTATTACAAGCTTTGGAACTATTCTTGCTTTTATTGACCAAGGACCCGCTGGCCATGCACAACAAACCGAAATACTCAAAGAATGTAGAGGTAGACAGGATGTGAGCACTAGTGAGAACATTAGTGTCATATGTAAACATTTGAAGGCAAAGTTGCGAGTGAACATGAGGGATATGGATGCCATTGATACAACCTCTATCTATAGAATCTTTCACCATTCGCTCAAGGGCATCACTATCTATGGAAACTAAAAGGGGAGCAAGAGGGAAGCCTTGCCTTATCGATCTATTCAACTTAAAGGGATTGAATAAGTTCTTATTTATGGAGAGAGCACACTAAGCATTACCAAAATGGATACATAGATATTTAAAGAACTTTCTATTAGCCCCTAGACCTTCAAGGCATTGGAGAATGAGATCCCATTTGAATCTACCTTAAGCCTTGTGAAGATGCACTTTAAAAAGTGAAAGCTTTGGTTCTACTCTTTGGCACAATCAATGCCTACCTATAAGGATATGATAGCATCAAGAATGTATATCCCTTTCATAAAGCTATTTTTCAAGGAGAATAATCCTATCTAGGGAATAATACTCATAGCAAGGGAAGAAGGAAAAATGTTATTTATCAAGTTAATGCAAGTAATAGGTCTCCAATTATGGATATCATCTTTGTTTCATTTTTTCTATCAATGACTCGTATGATACTAGCGTTGATGTGGATGGGAAGAAAACCTTTTCTAGGAGCCTCTTTCGAAGTCAATTGAATAAAGGGAGCAAGGAAATCTTTCAAACCAATAATTAATTCATTAGGAACTCCATCATTACCAAGGGATTTATAGGGTTTTAGTTTAACAATGGTCTCTTTTATCTCACCGATAGAGAGGTGTAGGTTTATGATGGAAGCTAGGATTTTAGCAATAGTTGTCCTTCTTTTAAGTGCAATAGTGGGTATCAGAATGAGACACCATTTGAGATGATGAGGACTAAGAAAAAATGAGGATCTGAGCTTAAAAACACTCTCAAAGAACATATGAGATGAGATATGAGAGACAAATAAGTGAGCAATCCTTAAATCAACAAGAATACAAAGTTCAGTAGTAGAAGCTAACTCAAGCTCGAACTACTTCAAAAGAAGAAAGCTGATAACACTATCAAATGAGCTCACTAATACACAGCCAATGTATAATGGTCAAGAGTGTGTGGTATACACCACTCCACTTCAGTCCCTAGGATGCACTCCACAACTACAAAAAATGAGTCAACTTTCTATCAACTCCTGCCCTCTGTCTGTCTGTTGAAAATGCTCACAACCCTTTGTTTAAATAGGCATAACTCTCTAATGCGTGGGAGTTTGGTGAGAACAATTTTTCTGAAGAAACCCTTTTGAGATGACGCACCTAGCTCAAGATACAAGCTTCCAAAGTTGGCCTACTGGTCGTTTTCAGCAATCTGCCAATTCTCTACCTACCAACTTGCGGCTAGCATAACTTGAGTTTGAAGATGACTTTGCAGGAGATATTTGGTGAGCTTTACCTGATATTATGGAGAACATTTCAGCTTTTGAATGAACCAAAAAGGCTGCACGGTTAGCGAGATATGATCCATGCAAAACTCCCTTCAGAAAAGGTGTGCTGCTGTCCTGAAAATTTTTCTAAATTATAGGAACACTTTTCCAATCTGGCATTGACTTCAAATATGCTTTATTCACGACTATGGCTGATGTGGAAAACACAATAAATCACTCTAAGAATATAATGAACTTTAATAAAGAGTTCAACCTATAATAATACTTTGAAGAGATGATGTGGAATTGCATATTCCAACACCTTCCCTCAAGTCCAACATCTTAAAAATAATAAGAACCCGAAATAAAATGCTTGCTGAAGGCATATGAAAATGAGCCTTCCCTTATTTTTTGAAGATGCATGATGAGCCTTCCCTTACTCATGACTTCCTTCCCTTAAGGGAAGCTCCATCATGCCAAGTGATGATCTATGCTTGATGAACAACTCCTGGCCGAGAGCTTTAGTGAAGAGGTCAGCCACATTTTCCTTTGTGTTGCGATGGTGTAAGATGATATCACCACTTTGTATCTTCTCTGTGATGAAGACCTCCCTCACTTCAATGTGCTTGGTTTGTTGATGCATGACTGGAGTCTTTGCCAAAGATTCAGCTGAGACATTATCACAATGAATGGTTGTAGGTTGGTTTTCACCAAAACCAATCTCATCCAAGTATCTTCTCAGCCAAATAACTTCACAAGCTCAGGTTGTGAGAGCTTTGTATTCAGCTTTTGTAGAGGATAAGCTTATCGTACTTTGCTTTTTGGAAATCCATGAAATAGCTCCATTGCCTAGGAAGAAGGCATTTCCACTTATGTTCTTTCTATCAACCAAGTTTGCTGCATAATCTGAATCACTAAATCCATGAACATTCAATGTATCTCCTCCATAGAGAATTCCAAGTGAAGAAGTACCTTTCAAATATCTTAGTATCCTCTTGGCTGAATTCCAATGAGATACTTTGGGAGCTTGTAGATATTTGGAGAGAGAGTTCACTGCAAAACAAATATCAGGTCTTGTGATGGTCAAATAGAGGAGAGATCCTATGAGTTGTCTATATAGTGTTTCATCATATGGAACACCATTCTCGTCCTTCATGAGTTTGAGAGTTGACTCCAGAGGTGTAGAGACCGGCTTAGAGTGAGACATCTCAAACCTATCAAGAATGGAAAAAAGATACTTTTGTTGAGAGATAAATATATCTCCCTTCTCTAGTTGAGAGACTTCGATGCCAACAATGTAGTGTAAGTCACCAAGATCCTTCATTTCAAACTCTTTAGAGAGTTTTCTTTGAACATCTTCAATCAGTGCTTCATTGCTTCCTATCAACATGAGATCATCCACATATAGAAGAACAATAACAATATCTTTTCCCTTGACTTTATAATACAAACTATGATCAGCATTGCCTCTTTGAAAGCCTTGAGAACAAAGATGCTCATCAATCCTTGCATACCAAGCTCAGGGACCTTGTTTCAAACCATAAAAACTTTTGAGAAGTTTGCATACCATGTGCTCTTTGTGAAGAGAGATGGTGGATGCAATCCAAAGATGAGTAGGTGCTGCTACAACCAGCTTCACACCAGCCAACTGAGACTTCGGAGTTGATTAGTAGACCCTTTAAGCTTCCTAAATCCACCAAAATATCAGCCAAGTACTTTGGAACATGTATCCCAAAAGTTTAGGTCAAGACAGACTAGTTGCGAAATGACTAGCTCCCAAAACTTGCTATTTTTGGACATACACCTGCTCGAAAAAATGAACAGTGCTCTCAACCTGGTAGGAGTTAGAAAAATTCATTTTGTGCATAGCAAATAGACTTAGCAAGCTTCCCAATCCAAGTTTAAACACTTCAAATAATGAACTGAGCACTGAGAACAAGATTTATCAATTTCTGGAACATGCCCACCATTCTCCGGGCTCTGCAGAGATAGACCAGTGAGCAGTAAAATGCAAATATCTCTAAAACCATAAACGCAATGACCTTGAAAATTGATATGCAAAAACGAGACAGTAAGAGCTATCCAACGCATGTTAAATCACAGAAAAAGGATCAGTAGAACGCGAGATATGACCTTCTGAATGTACTGCTCTGAGTGAGTATAGCAGAGAACAAAACAGAGAAGTAGATGATGATAAATGTATAGATTCACATATGATTACAACCACATTGGCAATGAATCTTTGAAAAATGGGATTAGAAGGATAGAGCTATGGAGTAGGCTCTTCAATCTCTACAAAATGACATGAAGTGGTCACGTACAAGGCTTGCTGATTGCCTCTTCCTTCAAGGTCCTTTTATAGCTATTCTTGGAGGGAATTTTGAATTCGAATTCGAATGGCTCCACCTAAAAGTGATCCCCAAAGTTAGGAGATATTCCCTCAGCTCAAAAAGTCGTGGGTTTTGGTAGTTAGAGCCACGAAATTGCTTTTACATCATGCATGAGGTAAGCCATCCTTTTCCTTTTTCTTTTTTTAATTACAAGAGATAAAAATGAACTCTTTTACAAGAGGTGTTCACATGACGACTCATGTGACTTACAAATGAGGATGATATCAAATATATCAAGCATGTAGGCTTGGGTAAAATGCACCAACACTCTTTACCTTTGACAATGTATCCTTCCGGTTGTTGCATGTAGACTTCTTCCTCAAGTATGCCATTGAGGAAGGCATTGTTGAAATCCATTTGCTTCACCTTCCACTTGAATATGGAGGCAAGGGAAAGTAATAACCTAACTGAACTCATCTTTGCTACTGGAGCATATCTTTCATCATAATCCAATCCATATTGTTGAGAATATCCTTTAGCTACTAACCTTGCTTTGTGTGTATCTATCTTCCCTTCCTTGTTGAATTTCAGCTTATAGATCCATTTGCATCCGATTGCTTTCTTGTTGGGAGGTAATGGACATAACTCCCATGTCCCATTTTGACGAAGAGAAGCCATCTCTTTGTCCATAGCTTCTTGCGATTCTTTTTGAGTACTAGCAGCCTTGTATGTTGACGGTTCATCATGTTGTAAAATAGAGCTAAGCAAAGCAACATTACTTTGCTCAAAACTTGCGGAATTACCTCGTTGATATGTAAGTCTTTGAGGTTGTGTTCAGATCCTTGAAGACCTTCTAAGAGTTGCACGGTGATCTTCATCTTCTTCCTCTAATTCTTCAATGGTTTCCTCATGTGTAGAAGAGGGAACTTCAACTTTAACTGTTGTTGAAGAGCTTTTATCCAAATCTGAAATTGATGCTAAACTGAAGCTTGCATTCTCATCAAAAATCACATCCCGTGATAGGAATGTCTCCTTCTTACATGGAACATAAAGTTTGTAAGCTTTGCTTACATCACTATATCCAACAAAGATGCATTTCCTTGACTTGTCATCCAGCTTCTTCCTCTTTTCATCTGGAATGTGAGAAAATGCGAGGCAACCAAAAAGTCTTAAATGATGTACGTTAGGCTTGATGTTGTGAAGAGCTTCATAGGGGGTAATGCCCTTCAAGACTTCGGTAGGAGACCTATTCATCAAATAGCATGAAGTGTTGATTGCTTCAGCCCAAAAGATGTTGCTCAGACCTTTGTCTTTGAGCATGCATCTTGCTGCTTCAAGTAATGTCCTATTCTTCCTCTCTGCCACTCCATTTTTTTGTAGAGTGTAGCTGCAAGTAAGTTGCCTTCGAATGCCATTCTCAAGTAGATAATGGCTGAAATCCTTCGACAAGAATTCTCCTCCATTGTCAAACCGTAGAGTCTTTAGTCTTCGTCTTGTCATCTTTTCCACCATAGCATGAAAGTGTTTGAAAATCTGAAATACATCAACCTTGGACTTCATAAAATAAACCCGAGTATATCTAGAGAAATCATCCGTGAAGGTAACAAAGTAAATATTCCCTCCAAGTGAGGGAGTGTGGGCTGAATCACATACATCAGCATGCACCACATCAAGTATATCACATGCCCTTGAGGTGCTCTTTGAGAAGTTACTCCTAGCATGCTTTCCAAGGCAGCATGCTTCACACACTTTTCCAATCCTTTGTAAGGCTGGAATTCCAATGACCATGCCTTTGTCCTTTAGCATACACATACTATTGAAGTTCAAGTGACCATACCTCTTGTGCCATAACTTGGTAGGCATAATGGGGGCTGCTTTGTCATTTCCCATTGTTGAAAATGCTGAGGCTTCTCCCTCGAAATTGAAAAGCTTTCCTTGCTTTCTTCCTCTAGCAAGCACTTTGTAGGAATTCTTTGGATCTTTAATGAGGCTTTGTTGGCCTTCAAACTCTATTTTGAGTCCCTTCGCAGTCATAGCTCCAATTGAAAGTAGATTCTTGGTAAGCGATGGTAACAAGAGAACATTGGTGAGTGTCTTTTTCTCTCCCGTTCCCAATCGAATGGGTATGTCACCTTTCCCTGCAATGGAATTCAGAGTACTATCTGTTGTAAAGATAGTACCATTATGAGAATTATCAATATTAGAAAAGTATTGAGCATGAGAAGTCATATGAGAACTTGCTCCACTATCGGTCCACCATGGTTCCTCTTTGGGATCATGTGTATGGGCTACTATCTCTTCTAATGATACAAGTGAAGAATCTTCTTCAAAATGAGTGGACTCATTTCCAACTTCTCCGTCCGTGTAGTGGGCTGATCTTCGTCTCCCATTATCTTGATTACTCCTACAATCTTTAGCAAAATGACCATACCTAGAGCAATTTTAACATTTGATAGAGTAATATCTACCTCTATCTTCTCCTCTTCCTCTACCTCTTGAGGAAGGATGTCCTCTTTCTTGGAAAGATTGATTACCTTCATGATCTTGTCGATCTTGGTTGTGACTAGGCTGATGCCACCCTTTTCCTCTTTGTGTGTTGAATCTTCCTCTTCCCCTTGATGAAAAGAGTGCTTTGTCATTTGATGTTGATGCCTTTCCTCCATCATGTATTGACTTCATTGCAGCCTGCCTTTGATCTTCATCTCTGAAAATTTGTTCCATCTCCTCAAGAGATGGCTTCTCCCTCAAGATGATGAGGCCTTGAACTAAGCCTTCATATCCATCTCGCAATCCATGGATGATGATTGTAGAGAGCTCGTTGATGTAGATCCTTGACTCTCTTGATGAAGCTTGAAGCATCCTATCCTTGCTTCCTCGTACAATTTGTAAGTTCAGCCTTCAATGCCACTTGCCTCGAGGTGCTCCTAGACTTGTAGATATTCTTCAATCTCTCCCATGCCTTCTTGGGAGTCTTCACATCAAGGAGATGGCTGAGAATGTCATCTTTGACACTCAACCTTATCATATGAACTGCAAACATGGACTTCTTATCCCCTTTGGACAATTCTTCTTCACTTCCAGTCGGTCTGTCCATTGAAATTAAATCCCAAAAATCTTCAAAGAAAAGTAAGGACTCCATCTTTACCTTCCATATAGCATAGTTGTTGCCATTGAGCTTATCAACTCCTTCTAAGTGTAGGTTGTGGAGAATTGGTGCCATCTTCAACTGCAACAAGTTGAATCGAGACTCTTCCCTTTACTCAAATATGCTCACACTAGGAACTTCTAACCCAGGTGCTCTGATACCATGAAAAAAAATGAGGAACTGAGCTTAAACACACTCTCAAATAATATATGAGATGAGATATGAGGGACAAATAAGTGAGCAATCCTTAAATCAACAAGAATACAAAGTTCAATAGTAGAAGCTAACTCAAGCTCAAACTACTTGAAAAGAACAAAGCTGATAACATTATCAAATGATCTCAATGATACACACGAAGCCAATTTATAATGGTCAAGAGTGTGTGGTATACACCACTCCACTTCAGTCCCTAGGATGCACTCCACAACTACAAAAAATGAGTCGACTGTCTCTCAACTCGAGCCCTCTGTCTCTCTGCTGAAAATGCTTAGAAGCCTCTGTTTAAATAGGCATAACTCTCTAATGCGTGGGAGTCTGATGAAACTATTTTATATGGAGATTCTCCATGATATGAGGAGTAACGTTTTTGAAGAAACCATTTTGATGATGCGTTTCTGAACAAACCATTTTGATGATGCATGTTGCTCAAGATTCAAGCTTCCAAAGTTGGCCTACTGGCCGTTTTCAACAATCTGCCAATTCTCTACCTACCAACTTGCGGCCAGCATGACTTGAGTTTGGAGAAGAATTTCCCGGCCATTTTTGGTGAGCTGATACCTGACAGGAGGGAGAACATTTCGAGTTTTGAATCAAGCAAGAACGATGCACGGTTAGCGAGATATGATCCGTGCAAAACTGCCTTCAGAAAAGGTGTGCTGCTGTCCTAAAATTTTCCTAAATTATAGGAACACTTTTCCAACTTGGCATTGACTTCAAATATGCTTTATTCAGGACTATGGCTGATGTGGAAAACATAATAAATCACTCTAAGAATATAATGAACTTTAAAAAAGATTTCAACCTGTAATAATACTTTGAAGAGATTATGTGGACTTGCATATTCCAACAAGGACATCATCAATCTTGAAGAGTTCAAGGCATGGAAGTCCAAAGGCAAAGTCAAAATCATGAAATTGGAGCATATACGTGAATCATCCAACCAAGCAAGCAGAAGATCACAAAGGGAGAGCAAGAGGCCAATCAGATATGGGTATGACACTTCCCTATTTACTAAGCACTCTGTTTATCTTGCAAAAGATTTGTCAATTGAAGAAAGAGCATCATATGAGGAGGCAAAGGCCAAGATAGAATGGAAAGACGCTATGGATGAGGAGATTGAAGCACTCAAGAAGAATGATACTTGGGAACTAGTACCAAAGAAGGAGTCTATGAAGGTAATTGGTTCTACGTGGATCTATAAGATCAAAAGGAATGATGATGGGTCAATAAGCACGTACAAAGCTACACTTGTGGCTAAGGGTTTTGCACAAATCCAAGGAATTGATTATGAAGAAACTTTCTCACATGTGGCCAAAATGCCAACCATCAAGGTATCACTAAGTCTCCTTGCATCAAAGAATTGGAACATGTATCAATGGGATGTAAAAAATGCATTTCTAAATGGCTCGATTTTAGAGGAGGTATACATGTCACAACCTCCTTGCTATGAGGACCCAAACAAGGTAACATATGTATGCAAATTGGACAAAGCTCTTGATGGATTGAAGCAAGCACATAGGGCATGGAACCATAGGTTGACTACATACCTTCAGGATCAAGGTTTTGTCATGAGTAAAGCACATACTTCTCTGTTCATCAAGAAAAGTAATTCAGAGGTAATATACCTATGTGTATATGTTGATGATATCATACTTATAGGTAATGATGCTAATGGCATCAAACAAATCAAGAATCAAATGATGAAGGAGTTCAAATTAGTGACCTTAGATCACTAAAATATTTTCTTGGACTTGAGCTAGTCTATACTAACTCTGGAATTTACATTACTCAGAGAAAGTATATATAGGACATGTTGAAGAAGTTTCATTTGTAGGATGGCAAAGTTGCAAGTAATCCAATGGAGGTAAACCTAAGATTAAGTGCCCATGAAGGTGATGTACTTGAGAACATTGCAGGTTATCAAAGCATAGTAGGAAGCTTCGACTATGCTACCTTCACAAGGATAGATATTGTGTATAGAGTAAGTGTGCTAAGTCAGTTTATGCACTACATCAAACTTGGACATTAAGATTAATTCAGATGCAGATTGGGCAGGATGCAAAGATGATAGGAGGAGTACCTCATGATACTTATCATTTGGAGGTGATAAACCAATATCATGGTCATCAAAAAAGCAAACTAGTGTTGCATTATCTTCTACAAAGGAAGAGTATAGAGGATTGGCCAATGCTACTCAAGAGGCCATATGGATCAGATTATTGTATACAGATTTATGTTTGCACACAACATCTCCAATGATTTTTGGAGATAATACAAGTTCATTACACCTTGCAGCTAATCCTATTTATCATGCTACGACCAAGCATATAGAGGTCCACTATCATTATGTGAGAGAGAAGCTATTGAGCAAGGATATTCAGTTGGCATTTGTATCAATGAATATGCAATGTGCAGACTTGTTGACTAAAGCATTAGATGGTACAAAAGTTTACAGGTTCAAATCAATGATTGGATTGCACGACATTCATGAAGATTGAAGATGAAGACCAAGCCAAAATGTATGGCTTGAGGGGGTGCTCTTGGTGCAAAGTCCAAGCTCACACATTTTGCTTGAGGTTCACAAAGACATGAAGTTCCATGAGAACCATTGCTAGTGGAAATTTAACTTTCTACCTTTGTAAATGTTATTTCTTTTCACTAGAGAGTATTTGTAATCACCTACCTAAAAGTCGTGGACATTTTAGTTAGAGGAGTCTTAATTGATTGAGGGAATATATTCTAGATTGAGGAATCACTTTAGAGAGAGCCAAAAGTTGAATTCAAATTCAAATTTGAATAGAACACTTATATAAAGTCACTTTGAAAAGTCGCGGCTGTGGCTTCATTACCTGAGCTCTCCATTGCCATTTTGTATGTGTGTAAGGCCTACACTGTAGCCTACACTAATTTCTATCATTGGGCTATGATTATCAAGCCTATGATCTTGTACAACATTGTTCATTAATACGTTACATCTACATTGTTCATCTATGATGTCTCCGTTATAGTCATTCTTAACTGTCAACGTGTGCTAGTTATATCTCAGTCATTTCTCAACCCAATTCAATGATCTATAGCTTGTTGGAATCAACTCAAAGTTATCTACATGTTGACAGAGTTTGAAGCAAATCCATTCATCCAATTTGGAGAAAAGCATATCGAAGCACCCACTGGTCAAACTCTAGAGAGGTCCTAAAAAATCCGTGCTAAAGTGATTGCTCTGTGTATAGTGTATCATTTCAAGTGATTCCGCCTGGAATCCTTAGCTTACTAAGCTAGTTAGATACTTCTAAAAGGATTTTTTCCAATTCCTACTGTACTAGTAGCACTGAGTATTACAAGCAACAGGTGTATGATAAAAAATAGAAGGTTTTCACTGAGTCCTCTATTTGGAAGTAGTCTGTTTTGATTCAATCTTTTCATACATCATTTCCAAAGTACATAGGCACTCTTATGGTATCTTTGGAAATCTAAGGGGGCCCAAATATCAACCTTGAAGTCACAAAGGGCTGGTACTAAGCAAGATTTGGCAGTACCTACTCATCACTTGACGTTTCCATCCATCTTTCCCAACAAATCATACATATAAATAATAGTCAAGTTTATTTGATCAGATAGGGATAGTTGAATCCATTCATGAGATGCACATTTTTAACTAAATGAACAATGGAAGAAGATATATCAATGAGTGCCCCTCCTTTCCTAGATGGATGAGAGATACAAGACTAGTTATGATTGGAAGACACTATTTTAAGTTTATAGAGAATATTACGATCACCATTTTCTTTTTTCTTTAGACACAAGAAGTCAGGATGCCTAGAATCATCTCTCACCACTTTTTTAACACTTTTGCATCAATAGAGTTACTCAAACCTTTCACATTCATGGAAAAGACTTTAAGATAATTTAACAAAACTATCACAAAAAGGACCTTATTATGTGCTACAATTGTGACTTGGTAACATTACTTGAAGTTCTCACTACCTCATTTGTCGTAGCTCATTTTGGCCTAGGGAAGGCGTCTTGTCTATCTAACCACTAATTGTTTACTCTTTCCAAGAAGGACCTATTTTTGAAAACTAGGCAGTATTTGTGCCTAGAGGCTCTATTGCTTGTTTTTCCTAGAATGATTTAGTTTTTCTCTTTTGTAAGAGTTTGAGCTTGAAATTTCACTTTTCCAATTTGTTTTTGCCTCCCTGGGCTTCTTCTGCAAACTCTTCATTTATTTCACTTATTTCAACAATGCAAGAATCTCCACCACCCATCAACCAATTTAACATATTATTATCTACTCTACATCGTGTCTATTTAGCAGTGTTGCATTCCTCACTTAAATGTACTTGTAAGCGGTTACTTGTGTTTGTGGAAATCCACAAGAGGTTTCTTTCCCAATCATGGAGTGCTTCTGCTTACCTCAGCCAAGGAATTCCAAAAAGTAAAGGATAAGAGGTTAACTACGGTAGAAAATCACAACAAAATCCAAGAGATACTCAAAACCCTTCACTTTCATTTTTGCCTTCTTAATGATTCCCAATGGTGTAATCCAATGTTGAGCCGCTAATGTGATAGTAAAGGGAGCGGCCTTGGTCAGGTCCAATTTTAATTTCTTCGTTCTAAGATCTGGTATAAGATTGATGCCAGAGCTTCCATCTACAATAACATCTATCAAAACTTCATCTTTTATGCAAACAAATGGCCTTTAACTTTGAAAGTCTTCCAAGGGTGCAAGAGGAAAATCTACCATAAAGCCATCTATACTTGGCATTGAACTTAAGTAGGTTGGCTCTATGATCTTTCGTAAGTCCCCTCTCACCTTTGAATCCATTTTTATAATTTGAAAGAGACTAACCTTGTGGTGAATCCCCTTCAATATTCATTAGTATTTATCACGTGTGTTTCCTCCTGAGAGTTGGTAAGTTGGTCATTCAATGAAGTCTTAACCATGTCATAGGCCTCTTCAAGGGCCACTTGATCCCTCACATCAAGTTTCTTTGCTTCTTATCTTTCCTTGAGTCCATGTTTTCTTCCATGTGAGTTGTCATGGACTTTCTAGCTCTAGTCATCATGGATGAAGTGGATGATGGAACAACATAAGATTTGGTAGTCATACCTTCTTATTATGGAGAGACTGAATTGATGTGGATTGGATCAGAGTGATCTTTTGTGCACTCTCTTGTATAATGTCTTTATCATTCAGACAATATTGACATGGAGGTGTGCCCTCTAGTAAGAAGAGTGTGTTTTACTAGTATAAAATGAGTCAAGAACTTGAGTGTTACCTCTGTGTTGTGCCCTCTTGAGGTAGTAGCAATCATTGACCTTATGGCCACCCTTGCCACAAAACTGGTAGCTTAGCTTGCTAGGATAATTCATATTGGAGTGTGCACTGCTATTGCATATAGTACACCAAACCTGCCTATGTAGATCTTGCATGGTCTACAACACTTCTATTTCATGAAAAAGATGAATCACTTCATCACCATTGTTGCATGGTGGTAGCGGCATGACCTTCTCCTCATGGAGAACTTTGCTACTTTTTTAGTGCTTCCAACTACCTCCTCAATTGAAATATATGGTTGGTGTTTGCTACATAGTTTGTTTGTCTCTCAAAATGTATTCTAGCTTCCTCTATGTAAGAAGTATCTACAAAAAAGTATTTGAGGGCCATGTCAAGTCTCAGAGACTCCTTGAGCTTCTACTGGGATGATTTAGGAAGAGATTTCTCTATCCATTTGTTTAGTAGAAAATCACCTATATCAATTCATGGAAAGATTGGAGTGTTCTTTGCTTCAGATCTTTAAGTTGTTCTAGAGATCTCTCTAAGAAGTCGCTTGGTCGAAATGCTTGTGAGAATATAGTCTTCTGTGGTTCCCAAGTAGTGATATGGTCATCTACATAATGTTTGTACCACTTAAGTGCAAGCTCTTCTAATCTAGATAGAATGAGCACTAGCATCACATCCTCTCGATCTTGAAGTCCTCAACCATGGCATAAGGAGATGAATCTCCTCATAGCATTATCTGCATCTACATAAGCGAATCCATTAAAAGTATTAAATTCAATGTTCAATCTTGAGAGTAAATTTGAAAGGTAATCCATAGGTGCTTGAGCTTCCTTAGATGCATCTGAAGCAAAGTCTAATGTCTTCCTAGATTTCTCTCTTGAGAGTGGTGTAGGGGTCAATTCAATAATCAAATTCAAAGGAAGAGAACTATGTATTGGACCATGGACTTGGCTAGAAAATGGTTGAGCTGGCTGCTTGAAGCTCTTAGGTGCATGCTGAGGCTCTTCATTGGCTTTATTATGGGTCATATAATATTCCCAACAACACTCAAATACTCAAGAAAAACACTACAATGAACAACAAGTGCTTCTTTCACTATATACATATACCTTACATTGTACATGCAAGGGTCCCATCGGGTGTGCAAACTATAGAGGGGCTAACCTGGGACTATGATTCCACTACTCCTACTAAAGGGGAGTTCTTCCTAAGTGAAGTATACCATGTAACATACATGTTCAGGTATCACAAGAAAGACACATAGGACACAAGAAAGACATAGAGATAGATTATGAGTACGAAAATGAGAAAAAAAAACTCGCTTTGATAAGATTGAAAATAGAACTTCAAATAACAGTATAATGAGCTCTAGCCATTATAGAAAGAAGATATACAAACAATATTTGACTTCAAAAAAGAAATATGGATTATGGTCTAATAGAGTTGTTCTAGTATACTCAGTCCAATTACCATGCTAGCTTTCACCCAACTCTAAAGCCCTCACTTTGTATCCACTACAAAGAGACCTCTTTCATGGTGGACAAAGTTGCGCTAATAAGTAAGCAGTAACCAAAGAATAGCAATATGGAAATATAGAGAGTAACCAAGGACTAACACTGGAAACACACTCAAAATAGAGTCAACGAAACCATACTGACACAAAAAGACAAATAAGAAAGGACAAGGAGATAGAGTCGAGTCACCAACTGAATATGACGACAATGTGCACATCTATCAACCTCCTATGTATATAAAAACTAGTTGCAGAAAACTTCTTGTATAGGCCCCTCGGCATCCTCCAAGCCAAGGGAGTGGCCTCCGCAAAATCCAAGCTTTTACTACACCATATTGCTTAGTGCACGTGCACTATTCGTGACTTACAAAAGTGGTCAAACAGTTGGTTACTTCTGGAGGAGTGGCTAGTTTGGACACTCATCATCTTCCAATAACCAAATTAACTTCAAACCCTGAAGGAAGGAGAATTATCAATGCATGAGGGGAAAATCTCTTAGCAGAGAAGGATGAATTGGGATACATTGTGCCACAGATGAATTCTCACTTGGTTGGAGACGAATTTGAATTCCCATAAGACGAATTCAAAGTCTTGTATCTTGATGAAATTTCGGGATACTATTACAGTTTATTTTTTCTAGCATATTTACAAAGCGTCTATTCTTCTAATCGCTTTTCGATAGCGTAAAATGTTACGAGCTTTCACATGCTCACCGGGGCTTGATTCCGCAGTAACACCTTTTGAATGTTAGCGACTTAAGGATGAATTTACTGTGTTTCAAGAATGGAGCAAAGACGAATTCTTTAGGAGTTTCAAAGATGAATTCTTCAAGGGTTGCTTGCCGATTTCAATAACGATGATACAAATTCTTTAGCAATCGCTTGCCTATTTCAATAAGGATAATTTTGCATGTCAGACGAATTCATGGAATGAGCAACAAGAATGAATTCGTTTATGCGAATGGAGGACGAATTCTAAATGTGAGCACGATTTCTAATGAAGGAAACAATTATGGAACGAGGAGCAAGAACGAACGTGAATGCTAATGGAGGGCGAATTCTCAATGTGATGCTAACGGGCAAACAAAAAGAAACGAGCTCTAAACGGTGAGAATCGGATTGAATTTGGAGACCCGATAAGGATTGATTTTGGAGATCTCAATAGGACTCTACAAGGTGAATTATGCGTCAAGGCGATTTGAAGATCCCTTAGGCAAATTTCACAAAACGGGACTATTTGGTTCGACTTCGAAGAGGAATTTCGGCTAGAGCGAACTTGAATGGGTTAACTCACCCAGTGGATGAATAATAAAAGGTAATCTAAAATAAAACTATGAAAGGCCAGAAGGAAGGATTATGTGCTCGAGCTTAAAAGATAAAGCAATGGTTCGGAAGAATCTGGATGGAGACTTTCAAGGACTAACTAACTAAGGCAATAAAGACACATTCTATGAGGAATTCTATGAGGAATTCTACGAGGGATACACATATATGCATACATACAGTAACATACAAGTATATATATACATACACATGAGCACACACACATATAGACGTGCATACACACACATATATCTACAGGCACATATAGATACACACATATATGCACACACATATTGTAATAGGCCTTTTTTCTAGTGAAATAATTCATTTTGAACTTTCTGAATTTCATTGTGGGAATAATGCCTAGAATGAATAATTAGGTCATTTTTTGCATGTAGGAAAAATTTTGGGATGACAAGTTTCATATTCTCTCTCTAGAACTTAATTGCATCATGTTTTGTAGTTGAAATTCGAAGGTCAAGATGAATGAATTAAGAACAACTATGTATGAGAGAAAGGTAGAGAAAGTATAGGAGTATAAAAGTGTCTGAGAGCTGTTTTTATAAATCATGTCTTAAGCATCTCGTCCAGGGCTCTACATTTAATTCGTTGTAAGAAAATATCTTAATTTTACTCTCGCTAGAAATTTGAAACTTGCAAGGCTCAAAAGTAGCATTTGGAGGCCGATTTGGACCTCGATCACCTCTAACACTATTTGCAGATCCAAAAATTGAATAAAAGTGTGTCTCACAAGCTTATGCTAATTCCTCACCATTTTTCAGATACGGGGCTTTGAAAAGGCTTCTCTAATTCTTATCGAATCCATGATTCTAATGCTTACATGTCACCAAATCTAATTATTGATATTTTTTAACATGTCTTTTCGATGATTTTCTCCTATTTTTGGACAAGTATGCAAAAAAAAAAACAGAAAGCACACTACGATTGCATGGCTTCTTGCGAAAGTTTTGGAGAAACTCAATGTTTTTCTAAATTTGGTGGATCGCACACTTCTTTGGCGGGCGTCAATCAAACTCTGCTATAGAGAGACCTGCACATCAACAAAGGGGAGGCACAGAAATTAGAGAATTTCCTTGTGATTGAGAGTGAGACTGCGACTGAGAGTGACAGTGTGATTGAAAGTGCGAGTGTGAATGAGATTGTGATAGCTCAGGGGTGGTTGGGAGTTATATGCTTCATCAAGAAGCTATTTTATCGCTTTTGTAACCATTGATTCTCATCTATAATATCAGAATTGTTCTTTCTTTGAGTCATATTCCTCCGTATCAAATTTTCACTTATCTTGTGAAATCTCTACGTTTTCTCTCCTCTGTTATTCTTGAATGATCAAAAGATTGTGATTGGGGATAGAATGTGATTGGAGAAATGCTACACATACACACACACATACAATCACATACACACATATACATGCACACACATAGATGCATACATATGCAAATGCATACACACATACACATCGGCATACATGCATATACATACACATACACAAAAATGCATACGCATATACACAATAATACACATATATAACTAGCACAAGCATTCACATACACACATACATATACACACACATACACATATACACCCATACATACTCACACATACACTTACATACACATAGGCACATACACACACATATAGCTACACATAGGCATATACACACACATTCGCATACATGCATACACAAACAAAAATACACATACATACAGACATATTCACACATATGCATAAATGGGTACACACAAATCCATGCATATACACATACACATATATGCATAGAAGTAGAAGTATATATTACACACACATACATATGTGCATACACACATACACATACATACATGCATACCTACACATCACACACGTGCACACACACACACATACATATATATATATATATATATATATATATATATATATATATATATATATATATATATATATATATATATATATATATATATATATATATATATATATATATATATATATATATATATATATATATATATATATATGCGTGCCTCTCTCTCTATATATATATATATATACATACATACATATATATATATATATATATATATATATATATATATATATATATATATATATATATATATATATATATATATATATATATATATGTGTGTGTATATATATATATATAATCCATTTTGTTTTTTTGTGTAGATATATTATTTTCCTTTTAGATTTGTCACTAGTATTGATATGAATAGATTCATAGTTTTCCATTGAAGCCATCCGAACAACTTCACGTTCTGAAACCTCTTAAGAGAACTTATCATAGTGTTTTGAATCATGCTTTCGCAATTGCTCATAAACAGCTTGGTTACAAGCTTCAAAACATCGGAGAGGATAACAAGAACACACTGAACAAATTTATTTGTTTACGAAAACAATTGGATGATATATTCGATCATAGTTTCAAGAATAAGTGAGTCTTTGATTACTCTCTTATTTAATAGTTGGATTTGAGCTAGTTAGATATGTTATCTCCAATTTTCTAACTTCACGAATGTTGTCTACATTGGATTTGAGCTAGTTAGATATGTTATGTCCAATTTTCTATCTTCATGAATGTAGTGTACTTGTTACAAACCTGGTTCGAGGCACTACGCATGAGTAAGCTGGTACAGTGTTCAAATAGGTAACAGCACATACATACATATATGCCTTTTGTGTTTATGTATATCTACGTGCGTCCTTTTTCCGTCCTTTTGTGTTTATGTATATGTACGTGCGTGTGCATGCACGAATTTATTTCACTCCAGTAAGCTTTGTAAGTATATACCTATTGCAGAATTTATGGAAATCAATCCTTTCTTAAAGAAAACTTCTCAAGCCTACGGAATTCTCATTTCTGTCTTATTTATTTCAACTCTCGTTCCGTTAAGATAGAAGAAAAGTCGATAAGTGAGAAGACCAGAAGCTTGCTGCAAAATGTACGAGAAAACAACAAAATTTTTGGAAACGGTACACAGACAATCCTTGGTCCAACGCATACTCTGACGCTGGATACTAAACAAGAGGTAATGAACCTCACTCATGAGTCACAAGACCATATGGTACTTCAGGAGTTTTCTGCTGTACAACATCTCTTTAGTACGAATTACAGAGATTTTCCGTGTTCCAAAGAAAAACTTATTGAAGTTCCACGTATTGTAATCTTCAAGCGTATAATGGTTATGATTGTTTTTGTACCAAAACTTATTCTATTCCCTGTTTCTTTGGGTATGCGTGTCGTAGGAAGATTAATAATACTAGCTTGAACATGCACGAGCATCTGAAGTTACTTTGTGTACTTTCATCCATGTTACAAGATGCAAGCATCTTTTATTTTAACATTCTTAGAACATGTTATATCATTTTCGACTTGGAACTGATTTGTACGAAGAAGTATCTTTTTTGGGGAATAAGCGGCGATCAAGATTTTGTCCTTTTTTTTTCAACCTGGAACTCATTTGTACGAATATGTTTTTGGAAAAGAAAACGAATGTAGACGTCACCGGAATATACCCATAGTAATTTGTAGAAGATGCACAACGATACACTCCTACACTGCGGTATCTTCTAAACACACTTCTAATATTTGGAGAGGCACGCAATTCGTCACTGAAGCACATATTAGTTCTCTAAGTTTTTCATTCGCAATATCTTCGGCATCAACCTTCTGACCCTCTTCGTTATCCTTTCGTTCTCCCCTTATTACGCAACAAAGAAAGTATTAAATTAGTGAAGGTGCCTAGATAGAGTGCAGGGGTCAAGATCCCTTACATGCAGGAAGAATAAAACATCTTACAGCATGAAGACTATAGTAAATCTATCCTTACAATACACATAAAATAAAATGTGTCTCCTCCTATTATGGTCGTACTTTCTTAATACATTGTTTAAGCTAACATTACTATCAAGGGCATCTCTAGCGTGAGGAAGGTTCTGTATCCCTTTGCTGTACAGCTTACTTTGAGAGAAGAAATAAAATCCCATTTGCATGATTTGAAGACCTAATTTCTATTGCACTAGATATTCCACAAAATGTGCCTTCTCCATGTATTCGAGATGGGTAAATCCATGTTACGAAAATACCCAAGAAGCATTCCCATCGTACTTAGATATTTTATCTTCTTAAAACACATGTACTCCTGCAACAACTACCCAAACTTCTTGGCATGAACACAATTGATGAAAGGATGAGATAATTCCTCCTACAGATCAAAATATACACAATATCTTGGATTAGGTTTAATAAATTTGCCTCACTTTCCTATCCAGAGGTCATTTTGAAATATCAACCACTGAAGAAAGTAGTTTTTAGCATGAATGGGGAAGGCCCATGTGCATTTGAGTCTATACCTTCACTTCATATTCGACTAATGCAACTTCCATATCTTGTTCAACTTTGCACATATCTAGGATATAAAACCTTTGCAAATCTTGAATTGTTTCAGGATGTCTACAACAACCACAAACTTGTCCAACCTTTTAATTTAGTAGTGCAAAAAACTCCTTTTAAAAATCTCGTTCTGTCTGCACAGCCCCTAGTGACATGTAATAGAAAGAGAGTGAACCTTTGCAAAGTGTCTCTCAAGTACAATCTTACCTCTCAAGAGAAATCAGTTCCAAGAGCAATAACCTAAGAAAAATGCTTGATAGTAGGTAACCCACAAAGCAAGAAAATGAGTTAGAGAAGGCATTAGGTAGAGATCTAATGTAAAGGTTTCATGGAACAAGCTTCTATAAGAGTTATACCAAAAGAATGCCATTTTTTTAACATTTTCAAGAACCCACTCCCATCTGTGCTTGTTATTATTATTAAACCCTACTGGAATCCAAAGAAGGTGAAAGAAAATACCTTCTTTTACAACCTCATAGCCTAGCAAAGCAACACACTCATGGGTCTCATTATTAGAGGCTTTGAAACTATTCTTGCTATTATTGACCAAGGACCCACTAGCCATGCACAACAAACCTAAAGACTCAAACAAGGTAGAGGCAGACAAGGTGTTAGTACTAGTGAGAACATTAGTGTCATCAGTAAACATTTGAAGGAAAAGTTGTGAGTGAACGTTAGGGATATGGATGCCATTGATAGGATCTATATCTATAGATTTTTTCACCATACACCCTAGGGTATCACTATCTATGGCAAATAAAAGAGGGGCAAGAGGGAACCCTTGCCCTATGGATCTCTTCTGCTTAAAGCGATTCAATAAGTTCCCATTTATTCAGAGAGTAGAGAAAGCATTAAAAATATGTAGACATAGATATTTAAGAAACGTCCTACTAGCCCCTAAACCTTGAAGGCATTGGAGAATGAAGTCCCATTGGAATCCACAATCAATGCATTCCCATAATGATATGAAAGCATCAAGAATGTATATCCCTTTGATAAAGCCTTTTTTTCATTGAGAATCATTTTATTGTCATGGGAGTAATACTCTTAACAAGGAAAAAAGAAAAATTCTTATATATCAAAATGTAATGATCTTTTTGCATCACACCTGTGTGAGTGATTGTCTGATGGAGGTGTCACGTGGAGTGTGAGGTGGTGTCATCGGGCGAGGTAAGTAAGTGCCTCTACAAGGAGTGAGGTAAGCTTGTTTCACCTAGGGTCGAGTGTATCGTAAGGCTTGCTTGTATTGCCCTTGCCGAGTGTATCAGTTTTACGCTTGAGTATCATGTCCCCAACGATGTATCACCTATGGCTTGGTATCATTATCATCAACCTAGCTTCGTATCATTATCATTATCCTAGCTTCGTATCCATATCATCAACCTAGCTTGTATTGCTTGAGGCTTGGGTCTAGTGTTTTGCTACCAAAAGAGCTTTTGCATTCGGGAGTGTGTTTTGGGCCTGTGCTTCCTCTTCTAAGGGAGTGATAGGGTTGGGGTGCATCTCTTTTACGTGTTCTAAAAGCCTTTTTGTGTTCCTTTTGTGAGAAAGGCATTAAATCCTTTGGCCTTTGCATCTCTTGTTCTCCACTTTCAAGATCTATTGTGGCCCCGAGGGGGGTGGTTGCAGTGCAGGCATGAGTGCAATCTGGGATCCCTTGACACTGTTTGTTTCTTTGTTATCCGCCATCATGGTGGAAGTGATCTGTTCCTTGGTGTTTAGCAATGTGGGACCCCGTCGGTGATGGTCTCGAGTGAGGTTGTTGGGGTTCCTCTCGATGACGAGCCTCCATGGTGGTATCTTTAAGCACGGAATCTATTATGGTTAAGTAAGAAGAATTCATGAAAATGTGACGTATTGGAAAATTGTTTGGGCCAAGACCCCCCTTAGAATTTGTGCATCTCTCGCTTCATAAGGAATGGTTCCCTCATGATCTTATAGTGAGAAAATTTCAATTTTTGCCGCCAGACCACCTTCTTTTCATCTTTGAGAACAAGGAGATGGCATTTCAAGTGCTTCACATGGGCACTTGGCAAGTGTGGAGAGCTACCTTATGACTTGTTAAGTGATTCCAAAGTTTTGTCCCAAAAAAGTCTAAACCCCTTGTGCTACCCATTTTAGGTCAAGCTTCCCAATCTTCTATTCTTCTTGTATGACTTCATGAGGGAGATTGTTTCACTGATTGGTCCACCACTAGCCTCGAGGGAGGTTGTGGGGGGCTTCATCTATGAAGGATTGAAGTATTCTTTCAACACACGCTAGCACTTGCAGATCTACATCAAAATTGACCTTAACAAAGCTCTACCTTTGATCATCTGCATAGACTTTGGGAAAGGGGAATTCTAGGATCAAGAAATCACTTAAGAGAACCTCCCAAATGCATGTTTCCACTATGGTCTTCAAGGACACACTATTAAAGAGTGTCCTCAAAAATAGAACACTAAAACCAAACAGAACCAAGAAGCCACCAAAGAAGTCCACACAAGCACTAGGGTAGAAGATCACTACCCATTTTTGAGAATGAGAAAAGACACTAGGGTCTTAGAGATAGAGTCAAAAGGGTTCATGGGAGTTAGACACAAAAGGAAAAGAAGCCCTTGGGGGTCCTATGAGAGGAAACCCACAGTTGTGGCTCCTCTAAATAGCTTGTATTGCAACGTGGAAAAGGAGATCAATGAATTGAAATTTCCAAGAGGGAACTAGCAATTAAGAAAATCGAGATACTTAGAGCTTGATCATCGGATCATCACTCCTGAAAGAGATGATAAATTGAGCTCGATCACACCATTAGTAAAAACTATGGCTTTAGTACTAGCAATAAAGAAAATCGAGCTACTTAGAGCTCGATCATCGGATCATCACTCCCGAAAGAGATGATAAATTGACTCCCATAGAAGATGAGTCATAAGGGAAAACAACCATTGGACATGCCATGAAAGAGCCCCCTTAAAGGTAAGTTATATGGACAAGACCCCTCGGTTTTGAGGAAAAAAGATGAACCCAATGAGAAAAAGACATGGACCCTCTCTATTGATGGTTACATTGATTGACGAACCCCTCCAAAGCAACTATTATTGGCGAAACATTTTTACGACAATAGCCTAAACATGAATTTCATCTAAATTAAAGAGATAAAAATCTATGAGGAGGATATTTAGAAATGACTTAAATGCATCTCTCCATCTCATTTCTAGATCACCACTTCACACCCTAGATGGGCTAGTGGCACATCTATTGGAATAAATAACTTTTGGTTTTGTAAACGTTTTGACTTCTACGAAGATCAGAAACATCATTGGATTGCTCCCTCTTTTGGGGAATCTTCTAGTTCACTGTGGTCTCCATGTATGCCCCGAACAAGGAGTCATAGAGGGTTGACATCTAGGTCTCTAATGACTCCATTTGCCACAACATCATGCTTTGCAATGACTTCAACATGGTAGAAAACCCTTCAGATCGGTGGGATAAGAGGGGGTGTACCGCTGATGGTTAGGAGAAAGATATCTAGGACAAAATCAAGATTGACCTCGATCTCGTGGAGATTAAAGATACGAATTGCTTCTCTTGGTCGAGCCTCCAAGCAAGAAATGATCTAACAAAAGAAGGGTTGGATAGAAGCTATGTTGCTCAAAATATTATCCATCAGTGGGGCCAACCCACCATGTCTCAACACCATGACCTCGTCATATTGGACCACTACCCTTTTACTCTCACTTTCAAATTGTTTACCAAATCTGGGAAAGCACCTTGGTTTCATGCTCATCTCACATCCTTCACACTTCCCTCTCTCCATCAGGAAATTTCCTTGGTCTGGGGCTCGACACTCGCAAACAGCGTCTCTCCAGAAAAAACTTCGAGGGTGGAGATTGACAAGAATCGGAAATTTTTGGTGAGGACTCATAAAATGCTTCGCAATGTTCGAGCAAGGTCGAGAGAGAAACTTTATCAGAGGCCTTGGCATCATGAGGAGAAATTGAACAAAGGGAACTGCCAATACTAGACAAGATTATAGAAAATCAGAGGCCTGTTGAGATACAAGGAAGAAATCTAAAGGAAAAACTTACAAGTATAATTTCAAGATTGGCGGGAAGGTAAGGCTGACAAACCAACTAAAGTGATGTGTGGCATCCTTAGGAGGAAGCAAATGAGAGAATCTATTCTATTATTGATAGGATATAATGGGGTGGAATGCAACACCAAAGAAGAAAACAAGGATATGCTTTTTGACCACTTTACTCAACTCATAGGGTTTTTGACACACCTTTCTCCCCACAAGGGTGATTGCATGGCTACAATCTGGAGAGTATCTTTCTCAAGAATACCGCAAAATCTATTAGGCAAGGATGCTTGTTAGTCCCTCTCCTTTTTGGGATTTTCACAAAGGGCCTTAGTCTGGTAGTTCCACATCACGTGGAAATGGGCCATATAAAAGGTCTCTCTCTTCCTCTCAAATAGTCCCAGATGGTCAGCAGGCTATTCCTTGATGACATGAACACATTTGTACATAATGATTTGAACATCATTGAAACCTTTTGGGGGTGATTCACACATTCTGTAAGCCATCTAGTTCCAAAATAAACAACCCAAAAACTTCTTTAGAGCCATCATCAGAAGGCCACCCCAACTGTTAGTTGACTATTTTTAGAAAATCATCCCGAGGCATCTTGTGTTCCACCTCCTCATCATTCTTATGGTCTTTGATGTCTTGATGGAGAAATGTTGGTCCTGGGTGCTTTCCAGATCAAATAACAAGTTAGCACACTAGAAGGCATGGAGTTCAAGCTTGTAGGGCAGGCCATGGTAATTAACACCTTCCTCATCTCCACGACCATTTACTTTCTCTCTTGTTAGAGACGGAAGGATCAAGATCTCAGCAAATTGGAAAGATTTTGTAGATACTTTCTATGGACCTGGGACCACAACATAAGGGAGGTTACCAAAATTAAGTGGTCATTGTTATCAAACATGATAGTGGAACTAGACATGCGTGAGTTCGTATAATCATTAAGTATGTAACAACAAATAGAAGCTAACATACATACATACAGATATGTTTTATTAATGTAATTTTATTCTTTCTGAAGTGACTTTCTGAGAGAGACAAAACTTGGTACTTAGTTTACAAAAGACCGAATTAGGAAGTGGGTGGTCTCACAAGTGGTGTCTGAAAACGATGTGGATACTTATGTCACATCATCATGACAATGCACGGTACTCATTTCTTTTATTTGTTATATTTATGTCTCTATACACACATGCACAAGCACACACAAACACACACAAATATACGTGTGTGTATGTGTGTCTCTACATCTACATTCAAGAAAGTCTTGTAGATAAGGACTAGTATCTTAGAAAGATGAAACATTGTGTATAGTCCTTGTCTTATTATTGTATATGTTGATATTCATAACATTGTCTTCAAGTTTAGATGCATCACTTACACTGAATACAAATCATTACCTACTCAAAATAACAAGGACCATAATACATATATAGATACATACATATCATGCAAATACACATACATATATATAGTTGAAGGTATATATTCACACATTTATAGAAATATCTCTCTCTCTCTCTCTCTCTCTCTCTCTCTCTATATATATATATATATATATATATATATATATATAT
>CM035436.1:111312865-111455365 GCA_020310875.1 Ceratopteris richardii | reverse complement strand
ACACTAAAATAGAAAATGATTTGTTCGCTATGGATACCCAAATTGTATTCAAAATTACTCAAGCAAGAAAGGAGAGGGCTTGCTTAGATTCCCCCCTACTAGCTAGCATCTAATTGCTCTCTAAGAGAAAATACATATCTAGGAATTTAATTTGAAGATGATTGTTGGTTAATATAGAGTTGGAAAGATTCCTTACAAGTTACGAATCACTTTTAATACATTATAGGAAAATACTCACACCTATGTGGGACTAAAATTTTGGCTTTTGAGAGGGGATTTAAGTTCAAACTTAAGTCATCGTTTCTCATGCTTGAATGCTTGCTCCGTATGGCTCCAAGTGGCATCCATTTTGTGGTCAATTTGATACTGAGGTTGAAGCTTGAGTTTCAACATATATATGTGTATGTATGTGTGTATGTTTATATGTAGGTCTATGTGTATGTATTTGTGTGTTTATGTGTATGTGTATGTATGTGTATGTGTGTGTATGTGTATATGTATGTCTTTGTGTATGTTTATATGTAGGTTTGTGTATGTATCTGTGTGTGTATGTGTATGTGTTTGTATGTGTATGTGTATGTGTATGTGTCTTTGTGTTGTATGTCTATCGCATACATGCATCTCCATGTACATCCATGTGCATGTGTGTGTCCATGGATGGGTATGTGCATTTGTGTGTATGTGCATGTGTATGTGTAAGTGTATTTGTGTCTATATGTGTGTCTATGTGCATGTGTATGTGTATGTGTGTATGTGTGTGTAGATGTGTGTATGTTCATTGGTATGTGTATATGTATGTGTATGTGTGTGCATATGTGTGTGTATGTGTATGCGCATGTGTGAGCATGCATGTGCATATATATGCATATATGTGCATGTGAGTATGTTAAATGAGTGTGTTAATTTATGAACGCAAAATAATTTAAATGATATATAAGCAATAAAAAATGTTTCTATCATAATTCGCCATAAACTATCATCATGAACGTTTTCAATAGTGTCCAATAAAGAGAGAAAGAGAGTTAGGGAGAGAGAGAGAGAGAGAGATCAAGCAAGGGAGAAAGAGAGAGAGAGGTCGGAAGAGAAAGAGAGTGAGACAGAGAGAGGGAGGCTTCTCCTGCATCGCCTCCTGGGTGTACCGACGATTATTCTGATGACACTATTGGGAGTGTCGTCGTGTATACTGACGACCATACCTCCAAAATTTTTTTTGGGCAGAGTGTTTAGTTTTTTGCTACAGCAACATTACCATGATCTTGCTTAACAAAAGACAATACACTCTGCCCAAAAAAAAAAAACGAGTACATGTGATGTGTACTCTAATAACAACCGAAATATGATTTCATGAAACAGAGTATTATTGTACACAAAAGAGATAATGAGAATGAACAATGAACCATGTACAAAAGAAGTTCTATATTTCAATAATGAAGCATGTACAAGAGTGTGGCAAACCACTGTCATATATGACGCTTTTACAAAATGTGGCAAAGCAATGTATTGCCATATGGAAATCAAATACAAAATATTGGTCTTCCACTGCCATACACATGCAAAGAACGTTCCATATCAACAGTCCTGCAACAAAGAACATTAATGGAATGAGATAAATTCACATGAAAATTAAAAACAACAAGTAAAAACCAAGTTTATAAATGAATTACCTCATCGCAAATGCTCCCATGAAACTACCGCACCGCGTCCCTCCAAGTCCTGCAATAGTGCAGTCAACCCATGACTATATCCGTAAGACTCCTCCGTTCGTGTTGGAGGACGACCCATTGCCAGCTCTTGAAACAAATATAAAAAGATTAGAGAAACGTATATGAGAAATTTAACACAAATAAATTCAATAAATGAAATGGTACTTACAAACTCATGATGCATCGTGTCATATCCACCGCTGCCCAAATGTGACGGTCCAATCATGTCTAGACGTGTGGTTGTGGCATTTCGCTGCTGGCGATATCGATCAGGAGTCTGCTGCTGCTTCTCACGAATCATGTCCCACTCCTCAGCATCTAACCATACAGGCTTTGGTAAGCCTTCTCTGAATGCATCACGAGCCTCGGATCGTTGATGCGACATGACCTCACGTGCGGTGTGTAGAATCGATTCTGAACTGACAATCGACTGTCCATCGGTTGGTCGGAACTCCTCGTAAATCGTCTGTGTGATATAATTCTTCCGATCGTTATCGTGTTCACTCCATTTCAGCATGATGGAGTGTCCAAACTGGATGGAGCAAAGCTGTCGTATGCGTGCACGCATTGCTTTGCCAGCCGCATCCATCACCGGAGCTCTATCTCGAATACTATACACCTTGGAGTCATCATGGTCATGAACACCCCAAGGTGTACGTGGTGTACTGCGTGGTGTACTGCGTGGTGTACTGCGTCGTGTAGTGGGTGGTGTACTGCATGGCGTACCTTCATCTAAGGTACTCGTCCTAGGAGTAGAAGCAGGCGACACAACGTCCGTCGCACTGCCTCCACAACAACCGCCTCCTACGCCTCCAGACCTACCTGTAGATCCACTCCTAGAACCTCCTGCTCCAGAGCGTGACCTTGATCTACGTGACGGGCTAGACCCTGTATCGCACTGAGGTGTCGAACGCACATGTCTACTAGTAGACCCAGTAGGAGATGGCTGCAAAGATGGTCGTGGTGGAGTCATAAAGCTAGGAGACATACCTCCTACGGGAGTAGCACCACCCGTAGGAGTGACACCGGCAGGAGTGAGGCCAGCGGGAGTGAGGCCGACAGGAGTAAGGCCGCTAGGAGTGAGGCCGGGAGGAGTGCTACCACGAGCGATCCAATATTGTGATGCAGCGGCCATATACACAGGAGGGACCTGAGAGATGAACTCCAAAATCTGCTCCTTTGTCATGGAATGTGGAGTGACTGGAGGGATGTCTCCCATCGTGCTCTGTAATAAAAGAACTCAAATAATTAGCATGCGAGAAGAAAAATAATATAGGGAATAAACAAAAAAAAAACAAAAATTAGTACGTACAAGTGTTTTATTCAAAAGTCCTCAATTCTAGCATCCTCTTGAAGATCCGATGCACCGAGAATATCTATCTCTATATTGATGGCTTCTAAATCGCTTGCTATGCTAGTTTCCTCCTGATCATCGTCTATTGCTTCATCTTCTCGAACAATGACCTCTTCTTCAATGACCTCTTCTTCTCGAACAATGATCTCTTCTTCCTCAACTATCGAATGAATCTCTGAGTCCACTAGAGATGGACTTTCTTCTACATCTATGTTTTGAAAGAATTTTCTACTACGTGGAGTGACTTGTAAAACAAATAGCCACTCTGGGTCTTTTGAATCTGGTATAAAAACAACTTGCTCACAGTGTTCGGGAAGTACAAATGTATCCCTTTCATCTGTCCATAATCTTGTGGAGTCGACTTGAAGCAAACCGCTCTTATCCCGTCTCACTGTTGCGTTTCTTCCAGAGGTGACTACTTTGAACCATTTCACGTCAAAAATAAAGTAATCAAACTTTCTAAAAGATAGTTTCAAGATGTCTTGAATCACACCACAATAATCTAACTTGGCTTCTAGAGCATTATCATCTCTTGCACTTGCTCTACTTTTTTGCAAAAAATTCACCATCACTCCACTATCAAAAATAGACCTATTTTGATGGATTCGTGCGATTTGAAAGTGTCGTCCATGAGACCATAGTCCTACAAGATCGTTGTTTCGTGTGAAAGCAGTCTTTAGACATCTCATGCATCCAGTAGGTGTACAAAACTCTGAAATTGTTTTCTTCACTTGTTGCTCTTCCATCTTGCGAAGCACCCAAGGAGCTCTTGGTAATGATACTATTCGGTTGGGCTTAGTAATTGCCCACAACTCTCGCATACGACCTCGCTCTTCTAAGTCACGTAGTACAGATATCTTTGCTCCATTGTAAAGTGGTAAACGAGCTAATCTTCGCATGTTTTCATATTCTTCATCAACTTCTGAGCGTGGAATTTCTGTTGTGTCCATGAAACTCTCGACACCTTCTTCACCATCATGATCTTCATCCATCTCATAAAATGCTTCAAGCATCTCTCCATATGTTCATTCTGTGTAATATTATTACTGCTTGCTTGTACGTCTAAGTCCTTTTTTGCTCTCTTTTGTCCACTAGAGGTTACCGGTGCAATGTGGTTTGGGTCCATCTGCTCACCTGGGGGACCATGCGAATGATAGTGTAGGTTTTCCAGTAGACTCCTATCAAAGGAACCATACTCTCTAACATGTGCACTACAAATCTGTCATTTCCGATAAATTTGATACTTGCACTATGTGCAAGGACATGCCATTCTCTCTTTAGGATCCAAAGAAGCCATCTGCTACAATATGGACATTTTAAAACATTTTAGAACATTTGTTTTTTTATTAAACCTAAAAATCTAACTCTTAAAGACTTAAATCTGAAATACTGAACCTAAATAAATACCTAAAAAAACTTAAAACCCTAATCTATATAGCTATCCTATTTTATCTATATATTCGGATTTTTTCTTGATTGATCCTATTAATTAAGTTATATGTATGCCTAAATCCTAAAACCCTAATTTTAAAGATTTATACCTAAATTATGTATATTTCTATACACATGTGTATATACATGTATATATGTATTATATGTGTATGTGTATGTGTGTATATATGTTATGTAGGTGTTAAAACCCTAAAACCCTAATCCAAATGACCTAGAACTAAAACATGTATATATATGTATGCATGTGTTTATATATGTGTATATGTATATATATGTGAATATAGATAGGTATATAAGTATGTGTGTTTGTGTATTCTATATATATTCACTGTATTTAAAATGATTTAATTTAAAACTATTTTTATATATTTAATCATATATATTTCATTTATTTATTTAAATGACTAGTTCTTATCATATTTTATTATCTATATAATTATCCTACCTTATATATATATCTGTTTATATATTAAGATTTTTTCCTTACTTAATCCTATTTTTATATATTTAATTATAAATATTTAATTAATTTATTTAAAACACTAGTTCTTTTTATATTTATTTATGTATATAATTATCTTATTTTATATATATATATTTATTTATATATTCAGATTTCTTACGTACGTAATCCTATTTTTATATATTTAATTTTATATATTTCATTATATATATTTAATTAAATTATTTAAAACACTAGTTCTTTTTATATTTATTTATGTATATAAATATCTTATTTTATAAATATATTTAATTATATATTCAGACTTTTTTCCTTACGTAATCCTATTTTTATATATTTAATTTTATATATTTAATTATAAATATTTAATTAAATTATTTAAAACACTAGTTCTTTTTATATTTATTTATGTATATAATTATCTTATTTTATATATATATTTATTTATATATTCAGGTTTCTTTTCCTTACGTAATCCTATTTTTATTTATTTAATCTTATATATTTAATTATATATAATTAATTAAATTATTTAAAACACTAGTTTTTTTATATTTATTTATGTATATAAGTATCTTATTTTATATATATATTTATTTATATATTCAGATTTTTTTTCCTTACAATCCTATTTTTATATATTTAATTTTATATATTTAATTATATATATTTAATTAAAACCCTAATCTTAAAATTCTAGATATGAAATCCTAAACCCTAAAACCCTAATCTTAAATATCTAGACCTAAAATATGTATATTTTTGTATACATGTGTATATACATGTATATATGTATTACATGTGCATGTGTATGTGTGCATATATCTTATGTAGATGTTATAACCCTAAAACCCTAATCTTAAAGATTTAAATCTAAAATATGTATATTTTTGTATGCATGTGTATCTACATGTATGTATGTATTATATGTATATGTGTGTTTGTGTATATATGTTATCTATGTATTAAAATCCTAAAACCCTAATCAGAAAGACTTAGACTTAAATCTGAAATACTAGACCCTAAAACCCTAATCTTAAATATCTAGACCTAAAATATGTATATTTCTGTATACATGTGTATATACATGTATATATGAATTATATGTGCATGTGTATGTGTGCATATATGTTATGTAGGTGTTATAACCCTAAAACCCTAATCTTAAAGATTTAAATATAAAATATGTAT
The DNA here is from genome assembly GCA_020310875.1 of Ceratopteris richardii. NCBI lineage: Eukaryota > Viridiplantae > Streptophyta > Polypodiopsida > Polypodiales > Pteridaceae > Ceratopteris > Ceratopteris richardii. Next base: position 111,449,202 of record CM035436.1, on the reverse strand, counting down.
ATTTTTGTATGCATGTGTATCTACATGTATGTATGTATTATATGTATATGTGTGGTTGTGTATATATGTTATCTACATATTAAAATCCTAAAACCCTAATCAGAAAGACTTAGACTTAAATCTGAAATACTAAAGCCTAAAACCCTAATCTTAAAATCTAGACCTAAAATATTTATATTTCTGTATACATGTGTATATACATGTATATATGTATTATATGTGCATGTGTATGTGTGCATATATGTTATGTAGGTGTTATAACCCTAAAACCCTAATCTTAAAGATTTAAATCTAAAATATGTATATTTTTGTATGCATGTGTATCTACATGTATGTATGTATTATATGTATATGTGTGCTTGTGTATATATGTTATCTACGTATTAAAATCCTAAAACCCTAATAAAAAAGACTTAGACTTAAATCAGAAATACTAAACCCTAAAACCCTAATCTTAAATATCTAGACCTAAAATATGTATATTTCTGTATACATGTGTATATACATGTATATATGTATTACATGTGTATGTGTATGTGTGCATATATGTTATGTAGCTGTTATAACCCTAAAACTCTAATCTTAAAGATTTAAATCTAAAATATGTATATTTTTGTATGCATGTGTATCTACATGTATGTATGTGTTATATGTATATGTGTGTTTGTGTATATATGTTATCTACGTATTAAAATCCTAAAACCCTTATCAGAAAGACTTAGACTTAAATCTGAAATACTAAACCCTAAAACCCTAATCTTGAATATCTAGACCTAAAATATGTATATTTCTATATACATGTGTATATACATGTATATATGTATTATATGTGCATGTGTATGTGTGCATATATGTTATGAAGGTGTTAAAACCCTAAAACCCTAATCTTAAAGATTTAACCCTAAAACCCTAATCCTATTTTTATATATTTGATGTAAAAACAAACTTCAAAATAAAAATAGGATTATATGTGTGTATGTATGCATGTGTGTATGTATGCATGTGTGTATATATGTGTGTGTATGTATGCATGTGTACATGTGTGTGTGTATGTATACATGTGTATACATGTGTGTGTATGTGTATGTGTGTGTATGTAGGCATGCACGTGTGTGCATGTGTGTGTACGTGTGTGTATGTATGCATGCATGTATGTGTATGTGTGTGTATGTGTATCCATGTGTATACATGTGTGTGTATGTATACATGCATGTGTGTATATGTGTGTATGTGTGCATGTGTGTATATATATGTGTATGCATGCCTATCGGTATATGTGTGTGTATGTATGCATGCATGTGTGTATATGTGTGTATATATGCGTGTGAGTATGTATGTGTGTATATGTGTGTGTGTATGTGTATGTATGCATATGTGTATATATTTGTGTGTATGTATGTGTGTCTGCATGTGTGTGTATGTATGCATGTGTGTGTATGTATGCATGTGTGTAAATTTATGTGTGTGTGTATGCATGCATATGTGTATATGTGTGTGTGTATGTAAGCATGCATGTGTGTATAGGTGTGTGTATGTAAGCATGCATGTGTGTACATGTATGTGTGTATGTATGCATGTGTAAATTAATGTGTATCTTCCTTTCTCTTCTCTCTCTCTTTCTTTCTCTCTCTCTCTCTCTCTCTCTCTCTCTCTCTCTCTCTCTCTCTCTCTCTCTCTCTCTCTCTCTCTCTCTCTTTCTCTCTCTCTCTCTCTATCAATAGCGAATAAAAGAATCACTTACAAGTATGTTCCTCTTTGAATCGTTGTCGTCAAAGCGTAATGTAGGTCGTCTCTCGTCCAATTCCAAACAATCGACGCCAAAGAACTTCTGCAAAATCAACGAAAAGAGAAATTAGAAACCCTAAAGCATAGAGAAACACAAATGCTAACAGTACGTGCAGCACTTACCAAGATGTGAGAGCTAAGCCAGGAGAGAGTGTGTGTGTGTGTGTACAGAGAGAGATCCGTGTGTGTGTGTGCACAAGACAATGCAGGTTTGCGCACGCAAGTTCGACAGTAGACCGACATTACTCAAACACGCGCAAAAATGTGAAGTTTTGCTCTCGGGTTCGCGGTATGTTTAAAACTCACCGCCGGTATAGGCACCGGTATGGACGTCGGTATACGCGTCGGTAGTTCTCAGTAAATTACCGACGCTTATACCGATGCTCATACCGACGCCTATACTGACGCTTATACCGGTGGCTATGGGCCACACTGACGATCCATTTAAAATGGTCATACTCACGGTCACTTGACCGTCGATATCTCTTAGTGAGATTTTCCGAGGGCTATACCGATGCCGACTATGACCGTCGGTATATGCAGCGTCGGTATGCCCCTCATATGTTGTAGTGTTTCTTGAAGCATAAGAGTGAATTTTTTGAGTGCTTTGTGAGATTCAAAAATATGATTGAAAAGCAATTGGGAATGTATATAAAATGCCTATGATCAGATTCAAGGGGAGAATATGTCTCAAGAGAATTTGATCAATACCTTAATGATCATGGAATCAGAAGGCAATTTTCTTGTAGATACACACCACAGCAAAATGGTGTTGCAAAACACAAAAATCGTGTGATACAGGAAGTTGCTAGAGCCATGTTGAATGAAAAAAACATGCCAGATATGTTTTGGGTAGAAGCTTGTCATACTGCTGTGCATGTTATAAATAGAGCTCCTATAGGCATGGTTCATGATCTCACTCCTTATGAGAGGCTATGGAAGCATAAGCCTAATGTTAGCTATTTACAAGTGCCTGGAAGTATTTGTTATGTGCATGTGCCTAGTGAGTTGAGACACAAGTTTGAGGCAAAATCTGAAAAGTGCATATTTGTTGGATACTTAGAAGAGAAGAAAGGATATCGATGTTATAATCTTGTTACAAAAGAATGTATAGTAAGCAGAGATGTTATATTTGATGAAAAAGCATCATGGTATGCACCCAGAGACATGGTTGTGATAGAGAATGATATGGATCATTCTATGCATAATTTTCATGATGAGCTTGGAACAAGTCGTAGGAATTTCGACCATGAAGAAAAAGCCAACACTATGGTTCATATGAATTTCCTACACCTGAAACGTCATGGAGTGAAAATGCAAAGGACTATGCAAGAAGAAAGGAGAAAGGAAAAGATAGGTACATGTATGATTCAGATGTTGATGATGAGATAGTAACGCTTGGCATGTTGAAAAATATGACGGAGAAATATGATCCTCGACGTGCAAGGAAAGAGACACGTTCAAAATTAGATGAAGAAACACCTTTGAGATGATCTACAAGAGTAAGACATCCTGTGGATAGACTGAAACTATACAATAAGTCTATGAAGCTTCATTATGCATACATGACAGAGAGAATCAAGCATGATGAACCAAAGAATTTTCATGATGTGTCAAAAAGTGAAGATTGGTGCAAAGCAGTGGATGATGAGATAAATGCATTGAAGAAGAATGATACACGGGATTTAGTGAAATTGCCACAGAATAAGAAAGCTATTGGATGTAAATGGGTATATAAAGGGAAGTGCAAAAGTGATGGTTCATTGAAAAGATTTAAAGTGTGTATAGTTGCAAAAAGATATGCACAAGTATATGGATTGGATTATGTTGAAAAATTTAGTCCAGTGGTGAAAATGACAACTAGGAGAAGCATAATTGCATGGGCTTCTATGAACAATTGGAAATTGTATCAAATGGATATTAAGAATGCATTTTTGAATGGAAAATTGCATGAGGAAGTCCATATGCAGCAACCAAAAGGTTATGTGCATCCAAAGTATCTTGACTATGTATGAAAGTTAAAGAAAGCGCTTTATGGATTGAAACAAGCTCCAAGAGCATGGTGTGAACGATTCACTAAGAAGTTGTTCGATCTAAAATTTATGCAACTCGAAGGCTGTTTATTCACTGTTTGTATGGAATCAAGGAAGCAAAATGATCCTATTAGTGATTTATCTCGATTTGGTAACGATGAAAAGAGGATTGCTAATTTAAAGAAGCAACTGAAATCTGAATTTTTGATGTTGGATTAGGGAGAGCTAAAATCCTTTTTGGGAATTGAAGTAATTTCAATGAAAGAGGGAATTGGGATGATACAACGCATTTATATGCTCGAAATGTACAAGAATTAAGTTCACCATGGGATAAAAAGGAACACCAATAAACTTTCCGAATATGACGTTGTTAAATAGATATTTGGAACTTTACAATAGAGTGTTTTCTAAATGAGAACATTTCTCGTTTCTTAGTAAGTAGAAAGAAACGATGGAAAGGGCTCGAGCTTATTCTCCTTTATAAGCCACTGAATAAGACAAGTTTCGTATAGCTACATGAACTTCAAGAAAGAAGTTGGTTGGACATCTTAACTTTGTAATCATCAGAACCTTATGTGATTATGCTGCTATGCGTTTTGTATAAACTCTACTGAATAATCTGTTTAATTTTGAATGCTTTAATGGATATTCGGAATTATTTTAAAGATGCATGTAAGAAGTTATACCAAAACATGAAATTTTTTCTTTCATGGCTTTTTTCTTATAATATTTGGATGTGTGAAATTCAAAATATGTGCACAAAAATAAATAAGTACCGGATGTAATTAGGAGGACCGTAGTTTACATAATGAAACAGACCCTTATTACAAACTTAAGAACATTGGGGAAAATCAGGAGATCACATTGAACAACGTTTTTGTTTACGAAATAAATTAACTTACTCTCTTAGTTAGTAGTTGGATTTTAGCTAGTTAGATATCTTATCTACGGTTTTCTACCTTCACGCATGTATTCTAGATTGCTATAAAACTGAATAGAGGCACTACACATGAGTGAGCTGGTACAGTCTATAAATATGTACCAGCATAGACAAGCTGACATACATAAATACATACACACACGCGCCCGTTTGCGTTTTGTTTTTAATGTTCTGTACATGCGTGTGCATGTACGAATCTAATTCAATCCTGCAAGCTTTATTTTTTTCAATCCCGCAAGCTTTGTGAACATGTAAGTATTGGAGCATAAATGTAAATCAATCCTTTCTCATGAGAGCTTCTCAAGCTTATTCTTACTTCTGTCTTATTTACTTCAACACTCGTCTCGTTGAGATAGGAGAAAAAGCGGTTAGTTCGAAGATCAAACTATTGCTGCAAAATGTACGGAAAAAGAGAACAATTGAGAAACCGTACACAAAGAATCTAGTTTGGCACACCCAGCGGGTGTGCAAAAAGGTATAAGGTATAACGCAGAAAAGTATGTAAATAATGCAAAAAGCAATTGTTGTTAAGTCTTTTTCTTTTTTTTGCCTTGAGTGTTTGAGTTTTAGAAAGGGTATACGACCCATACTAAAGCTGACCGAGAGCCTCACCGTACACATAAGAGCTCCAAGCAGCCAGATAAGCCTTCTTCTAGTAAAATCCGTGGTCCACTAGACACAACTCTTCCCTTGAATTTGACAACTGAATTTACCACTTCACCATTCTCAAAAGAGAAACCTAAGAAGACATTAGATTTTGCTTTCGTGAGAAGATCAAAAGATTGCTGCAAAATGTACGAGAAAAGAGAATCCTTGGTCCAACGCATGCTCTGACGTTGGATAGTAAAGAAAAGGTAATGAACGTCACCTATGAGTCAGAACACCATATGGTAGTCTGACACATTGTGGATGTTTCTCATGTATGACATCTCCTCACTGCGGATTGTGAAAAGAAAAACTAAAAGAACTTCCATAAATTGTAATCTTCAAAAGAAAGACTAAAAGAACTTCGATAGATGGTAAACTTCAAGAGCACAATGGTTATGACGGCTTTTATGCAAAAATTATTATTATTATTAATATTGCTTTTTACTGGCATAGGTTTCGCAGGAAGATTAATAATAATAATAATAATTTGCCCATCCACAAGCATCTTAACTTAGTTTGTGTACTGTCATCCTTTGGCTAGCACAGATGGACAATTTGATTTTAGGCACCCCGCGACCACAACCCTCTCTTGTTGTGGTCACCCATCCAAAGGAAGTTTCTACGAACAGTTACCAGTTTGGACAGCTCTTGCTCTTTCCGTCTCCAACAAGGGAGGAAGTAAATGGTCGATAAAATTAGTAATGTGCTGATAACCATTTCGCGACCAACAAGATTGATTTGCATACCTCTCCAAAAGGTTAAATTGCTTTTGACTCTAACCACGACCCAATTCCACCACTGCTCCAACGAGATACCAAAGCCCAAGGCAATCCCAAGAAGCCCAAAAATCTGGCCTGGAGGAATATTTTGATAGCCATGAACAAAGACACATTTGGGTTGGATCCTGACAATAGCTTTAAAAGTGGTCTTTGAGTGGTTGATTATTGATCCAAAAGCTTTGCAAAACATACCTAGGCATCTCCAAAATGTCTCTAGGTTGGTACTATTGTTGTGGACAAACGCATTCATATTCGGCAAAAAGTCTCATGGTGATCTAGTTGTGGTCACGAGGCAATCGGAGGCCTTTGTTATTACCTGCTTCCACCTATTGTTCCATAGGCCCTTTTGTGGCAATGGCAAAGAGAAGGGGAGTCAGTCGGCACTCTTTTCTAATCGATCTTTTTAGTTTGATCACCTTCGAAAGTCGGCCGTTAACATTAATTTGAGTCGACACATTTCCCAGAAGGGTTGAGATCATCTTGGTGAATTTCTAACTGCATCAGAGGTATTTTGGTGACTGCAGAATATAGTCTTGATTCCTCTGCGAATTCGAGACTTTTGCGAATATCTATAATGGCTTCCAATATTGACCTACCTTTGACGAAACCATTTTGGTCCTCATTTAACCATGCTTTGAGATGGCAGGAAATTCTATTGGCTCTAATTTTGGCAATGATCTTATATCCCGTTTGAAGCATCGTAATCGGACCCTAGTTCTCAATTCTGTTCTTTTCCCCTTTTTTTCTAATTAACTTGATTATGCCATTGTTGAGACAAGATGTGAGCGTGCCAAACTCGAGCACCTCTTGCAAGACCAAACAAAGAAGGGTGGTGATTACCAACTAAAAAGACTTAAAGAAATCATTAAGATGGTGCTAATTGCACAATAAATACCTTTGACGACGGTGGCTTCGGTCAATAATGTTGATGAGATCACATAGATATGACAGCGACAAGTGCGATCTTTCTGGAACAATTAAGAATGCAACAAAGCTCAGCAGATGCGAACGAACCTTGAATTTTAAATCCACATCCGCTAGTTGTAGTTTGATCGAAGGGAAGCAATCTAACAATTTGATACTTTGTAGTTAAAGTTGTACAAGAACCAAGATCACCATGGGATAAAAAGGAACACCAATAAACTTTCCGAATATGACGTGGTTAAACAGATATTTGGAACTTTACAATAGAGTGTTTTTTCAATAAGAATATTTATCGTTTCTTAGTAAGTCGAAAAAACTGATGGAAAGGGCTTGAGCTACATGAACTTCAAGAAAGAAATTGGTTGGAGATCTTATCTTTGTATGTATCAGAACTTCATGTGGTTATGCTGGAATGAGTTTCATATAAACTCTACTGAATAGTCTGTTCAATTTTTTATGTTTATAAGAATATTCGGAATTATTTTAAAGCTGCATGTAAGAAGTTACACCAAAACATGAAATTTTTTCTTTCATGAACTTTTTCTTATAATATTTGGATGTGTGAAGTTCAAAATATGTGGACAGGATACAACCACACTGGAGTAAATAAGGAGAGCACATTGAACAAATTTTTTTGTTTACGAATAAATTAATTTACTCTCTTACTTATTAGTTGGATTTTAGCTAGTTGGATATCTTATCTACGTTTTTCTACCTTCACGCATGTATTCTTTATTGTTATAAAACTGGTTAGAGGCACTACACATGAGTGAGCTGGTACAATCTATAAATATGTACCAGCATAGCCAAGCTGACATACATACACAAACACGCGCGCGTTTGCGGTTCTTTTTTCTTTTTTTTTAGTTTTTTGTAATTTATGTGCTGTACATGCGTCTGCATGTACGAATCTATTTCAATCCCGTAAGCTTTATGAATATGTAAGTATTGGAGCATAGATGGAAATCAATCTTTTCTCAAGGGAGCTTGTCAAGCATATTCTTACTTCTGCCTTATTTATCTCAACACGTCTCGTTGAGATAGGAGAAAAAGCGATTAGTGAGAAGATCAAAATATTGCTGCAAAATGTACTGGAAAAGAGAAAATTTGGGAAACGGTACACAGAGAATCTAGTTTGCGACACCTAGTGGGACCCTTGTATTGCTGCAAAATGTACGAGAAAGGCGAAAATTTAGGAAACGGTACACAGAAAATCCTTGGTCCAACGCATGCTCGGACGATGAATAGTAAAGAAAAGGTAGTGAACGTCACTTATGACTCATAAGGCCATATGGTACTCTGACAGATTGTGGATGTTTCTGATGTATTACATCTCCTCAGTGCGGATTGTGAAAAGAAAAACGAAAAGGAGTTCCATAGATTGTAAATCTTCGAAAGAAAAGCTAAACGAACTTCGATAGATTGTAATCTTCAAGCGTACAATGGTTATGACGGCTTTTATACAGAAACTTTTATCTCTTCACCCTTTTTACTGGCATAGGTTTCGCAGGAAGATTAATAATAATAATAATTTGCCCATCCGCAAGCGTGTTAACTTAGTTTGTGTACTTCCATCCATGTTACAGGATATACGGATCTTTTATGTTAACAATCTAAGAACATGTCATAGAATTTTCATCTTATTTGTACGAAGATCTTTTTGGAAGATTAGTCGATCAATTTTAAGGCCTTTTATTTCTTTCGAATCCTTCTTTTATTTCAACCTGGATCTTATTTCTACGAAGAATTTTTTGGAAAAGAAAAGGCGATTAAGTTTAAAACGTATGTAGACGTCAGTGGAACATACTTGGATTATTTTGTAGAAAATGCCATAACAATATACCTCTACCAGTTCCTATATACACAGTTCCTATAATTGGAGAGGCACCAAATTCCTCACTGAAGTATATATAAGTTCTCGATGTTTTCCATTCGCAAGTATATTCGCCATCAACCTTCTGAACCTTTGGTTCTCTCTTGGAAACAAGTTTCATTTTGATAAGCTAGAAATCAAACCTTATGACGCTCAGGAGAAGCGTTGTTTTTGAAGAAATCATTGATTTCCGTTATACGCTAGAATCTTTATATAGTTACGAAGCGCGACATTGGATTAAAATGCATATTATAGTTTCCTGTGTTCTTGTCTTTGTATGCGTATGTATCATGTATTTTTATGTACGTATGTATGTATGCATATGATTTTGTATGTACTTCTGAATATAAAAAACTTCTAGAAGCTCAACCATGTGTAGTGCCGGTAACCACTTTGGTTACATCATCAAATCTATTCCTGAAGAGGTAGGAGCCCTTAAACTAAATGCAATCCAAATACGAAGCAGACAAGTAACTCAACAATCACTTTTCGTAGAAATTGAGGTCCAATCCACCCAGATCCATTCATAAACCAATACAGTGCGTTGAATGTGGTGTCAAATTCTAATTTGATGTCATACGGCTTGTCACTAGAGTGTGTTCAACTGCCTTAAGCTAGGAAATACATAAAAGAATATCTAGCCTTATTTATTCTCATATATATTGAGACTTTTGATTGTTTCTAGTCACAGATTTCTATACTCTACAATTGAAGCATCACAACATATGCGTCTGTATATAAGTGTGCCATCTTATAGTATTGAGTAGATTCTCCCGAAGGATAGGGTTTAGGGAGAATCGTGAATTCCAACTGAAGTCTTCTACAACTTGTTCCATGATGCGAAAGATCTTATTTTCTGAATTTTTAATATGCGACCTAATCTTTGGGATAACTTAGAGAAGTTTTAATTTTACGTGACTATCGTACTATGCTATATGATCGTTGGAAGGGCCTATTTTCTTGATGTAACGGATTGGATGTCACGTTCACCATGGGAATTACAGAAGATCAAAACGATTTCAAGTTTCGTGAAAGTATTAATTCAAATCACAAAAAGAGGATCGCCTGGAGGACCTATTGCTAAACGTGGGAAATATATATTATATTTTCGTTCAGATTATCTGACGACATGGGACTTGAAAGGAACGGTATTTTTCATGAAGAATCATTTATATTTAACGAACGTGATTACTACAAGGGTTAAAATGTTTTCTCCTTGAAACAAAGATTCTACATCATAATGATTGCATTGAGAATGTAGAGAAGTGAATCTACTAACCATGTAAATATTTTATTGTTTAATGTCCCGATCGGTAAAGTCCTTCTACTAATTAAGTGCTAATAATTTTTATTTATGAGTCTCGGAAAGAAGAATGCACCAAAAAGAAAAAACAGGAGAAAGGACGAGAAACTTAGAATCACACCACTCGTGTATAATTGGGGAATAAACAAACTTAAGCAGCCCTTTCAGTTCATGTATGTACATACATGCTGGGAAAGACAAACCTCCTAAACGGGATGGAGGCGGGGGGGGGGGGGGGGGGGGGGGGGAGGGGGGGAGGTATAAGATGCACTTAGTGTGATGGATAGTATTACTAAGGAAAATTTGGCTGCAAAGCTCTCTTAATGAATTTTGTGTAAGGAAGTATGAACCAATGGGTCAGTAAGGTAATTCCACAGAAGAGAATACGCCAAACTACTTAGAACTACCAATAAACTGAGAATGTCAATAGATGTAGTAGTAGGAGTATGAACGACACCCACATCTTGCATACATGATCTTACTCTCACATAGTCAGTAATAGCTATCAAAGTTTCCTTTACCTAACCTCGAAATTGGACGTGGACACAATAGGATGCTTCTTGTTCAAGAAATGTCCGAGGCATCGACAGCAAGGAAGAACCACTTATGGATACCCGAGTGTTATAATAGCCTGCCAAATGCAACTTAGAAAAAATAATGGTAATATAGCGTAAATAATCCTCGTTACCATGAAAAATATATGTTTCTGAGAATAAAAAATGTAAGGAAAGATACACTTAACTAAGTGAAAGTTATTCACACCTAGTCTATGTATCAATTTAGTCATTTCAGAGACAATACATGGAATGCGAGGTTATTCGATGTATACATAAGTAAGGGATCCAATAGAATTTTGATGGAAACGAGCATCCATTGCATCTCAAAGATCATAAAGGATCAACCGAGAACATGTTTCCTTGAGAACATTAAAGGGTTATGAATCGTCGAGACCAAATGTTTTTGACGCAAAGGTATGCCCCCATCAACATGGACAGATTCAAGGCCCATTCAATGATTGGTCCTATGCATCTAGTTTGGAGTAAAGATCAACATTTTATCTACATAAACAACAATGCTAAGAAGTAAAACATCTAATTTCCTTAAGTACCGCTTGGTTTCAGGTAGACTACTTTTAATCGATGTGCTAACATATTTTTTCCGCGATATTTTCGAAGTTGGGTTCTCGTTAAGATTAGATAGCATGAAAAGATATTTTGATTTGCACTTGTGTTTATATTTATGAATGTTAAGAACCGGTACTTTTGATAAATTAGCTGCTGCAGAAATGTAGACACCACACAATGCAAGTGACTTATTTTTTCACGTAACGGGATGAATCTCTTCGTGAGCAAAGATTATTTCATGAAAGAAACAACAGCGTTGGCATTAAAGAAAAAGCTGCATGACGCGTTAGTTTTGGGAAAAACGTACCTTCGGAAGGCGTTTGCGATCGGTAAATTTATTCACTTTACAAACTGAATGGATTCGTTTGTGGTGGGTCTGGAGATTCGTGTTTGAGATTGGTTTGTGCAAGTTGAAACGTGTTCAAGATATCTTTGCCAGAAGGATATCTTTGTCAGAAGGCAATAGTTAGAGAGAATAGCACGCTTGTCTGGAGATTCTTATTATGTTCAAGTTGAAACGTGTTTAAGATTCATAAATCCATGCGGGCTAGTGCATGTGCCGAGGAATACCCTTTAGGTAGAATATAATCGTTGGGAAGAATCCTCTTGACTTCAACGGTCGGAGACAAATGACCAGCAGAGATAACGAGATTTTATGTGTATTCTCCCTTAGAACACATTTGCACACGACCTCCCTTGCACTTGTTTCATTGCCGACATCATAATTCCAAGAGATTCTAATTCAGGTAATTAGAAGTTCTGCAGTCCACATGCCATAGGTGAATTGGTTTGGCTTTGACCTCTTGAGATGGAGGTCTAGGGTTCCACCCACTGGCTAGACATGTAATGCTTTTGGCCTATTAACCCAATTGTAATGGAGTTGTCACCATATCGAACATGTGCTTTGTGGGATATGTGGAGTCTCACAAGTACTATACCCATTAAGTTGTACAATCGCACTTTCAAAGTTAAAACTGGGGGGGGGGGGTATGCTTGGACTGAACCTCTAGTTTAAAAAAACTAGAGGTTCTGCCAATTTTTGAGAAAATATGAATCGAGCAAACAAGCTGTATGGTTTTGTTGGCTGAGATAATGTTATTGCAGCATTATTAGATGCCCTCCCCTAATTGTGCCAGAAATAATTTTGAGGAAAGTAACTTCACCAATAGTTTTGACGAGAAGACATAACCATGACGATGAAAAGTATGATCTTCTGACATTTTTCAAAGTTAAAGCTCAAGGCAGTAGGCTTTGGCTGAACCTCTGTTTACATGTTCTGCTGAATTTTGTACAAGTATGAATGGAGCAAACAAACTATACGGTCGGGATAAGGTTATTGAAGCATTATTCGATGCTTCAAATTATGCAAAAAATGTCTTACAAAATGATGCAAATTGTGTAAGAAATACCTTAAATAATTATGGCGATGAGAACTGAGAACATTTTGAAAGAATTAAAGATGCAACAAAGTTCAATAGATCGGAATGATGGATTAGTTAGCATGAACCTTGAATTCTAGATTCACATCTCGTAGTTGCATTTAGATCCAAGGGAGTCAATGTAAGATTTTGGAGTTAAATTTGTACCAGGACTAAGGCCACGATGCTATGAAATGTAACAACAACAAACTTTCCGAATATGAGGTTGTTAAATAAAGACCTTAAACGGGACAGTGGAGGAAAAGTTACATATGTACAAGGGCAATCCCCAGGCCACAAGGCACCCTAATCCCCTTCGAAAGGAAAAAAAGGAATCGAACTTCATATGAGTAATAATCAAAAGAGAAAACCATAAGTATCCTCAAGGAGGGTTTGTTCATTGTGTGTAGAAGTGCGAAAGACACAGGAGAAGCACACACAAGGTGCACAATCATAGCAAGACACATAGAGAAGATGAATGGCTAGAATAGCTCTCTTTGATTAGGGTGAACTAAACTTAAGTAAGAGCCTAATAATATCCCTAAGTACAAAGTTCCACCATATATGGCTAAATCATGTATGTGTAACATGGGTAGAAAACCTCCCGCTAGCACTAGAGTAGAAAGTGCCCATGTATAAAGAAAAGGTTCACATCAAAGCTACTTGAGGAACACATGAGTGTAACAAACCCCCTTTAGCAATGATGTCAACACATACAAGGAGTGAGAGATCAAGCCCCCTAAATCTTTGTGAGAAGTTACAAAATTTTTTCCCATGGAAGAGCTTTCCAGAATATGTGTGCCACATTATCTTTTGTATGCACATATAACAAATCAATATCTCTTGCATGAAGGTGCTCTCTCACATAGTGATAATGCAACTCAATATGTTTGGTCTGTGCATGGAAGAGTGGGTTTTGTCTAATAGCGAATCCACTCTCACTATCAGTGAGAGTATGCATAGCATCATCAATCTCTAGGCAAATATCCATCAATAGCCATCTCAACCATATACACTCCACTATGGCTATGAAAACTACCCTCTACTCAGTTTCACAACTCAATGTCTCCACTGTAGGTTGCTCGTTACACAACTACGATGTGCATGAGTCTCGATGGAAAAAAGCAATTCATGCTAGTGGACATGTGAGTATCATAACAACTAGCCTGATCACCATTTGTAAAAGCATGCAAGCATTTCTGAATCTCTCTTCCATAAAAGAGACATAAGATCAAAGTGCCTTTGAGATATCTAAACCACAGGTTTCATTACTTTCCAATGCATAGTGCCAAGGCTATGCATGAATGGACTCAAATCAGAAACTACATACTGTATATCCGGCCTTGTGTTGGATGCATATATAAGACATCAATCTCTAGGAAAAGATCCATCTCAACCATATACACTCCACTGTGGCTCTGAAAACTACCCTCTACTTAGCTTCACAACTCAAATTCTCCACTGTAGGTTGCTTCTTACACAAGTACGATATGCATGAGTCTCAATGGAAAAAGCAATTCACACTAGTGGACATGTGAGTATCATAACAAATACCCTAATCACTATTTGTAAAATCATGCAAGCATGTCTCAATCTCTCTTCCATATAATAGACATAAGTTCAAAGTGCCTTTGAGATATCTAAACACATGTTTCACTACTTTCGAATGTGTAGTGCCAAGGCTATGCATGAATGCACTCAACTCAAAAACTATGTACTATATATTCGGCCTTGTGTTGGATGCATATATAAGACATCCCATAGCTTGCTGATAATGAGAAATGTCAAATGCATCACTTGAATCCTCAATTGAGAACCTAAATCTTGTCTCAAGTGGTGTGGAAACTACCTTGCAATCCTCAAAGTAAAAACATTGAAGTAGTTTCTCAACATACTTTTCTTGATGCATAACAATTCCCCCCTCAACTAGTACAAACTCAGTGCCAAGATAGTAGCTCAAAAGACCAAGATAAGTGACACCAGAACTATGTTGCAGATGAGCCATAAGAATTTCAAGTTTTGCATCGCATGACCTAGCCAAGAGTATTTCATCACCACAAAGAACAACCACTATAAGATGAGCCCCATCTTTGCATCGGTAGAGTGTGCTTTCAATTGAACTATATGTGAAGCCATGAGCAACCAAGTGCTTATGTATTTTGTCATAACATGCACCTCCAGATTTGTTGAGACCATACAAGGCTTTATGAAAGCGACAAACCATATGCTCCTGCCCTTTCATGGCAAATCTAGGTGGTTGTTTTGGATAAACCTCTCCTTGCCAATGATCATCCAAGAAAGCTATCTTTATGTCTAAGTGATGTACTGTCAATGCCATATTCTTCTGCATATCCTTTGGCAACCAATATAGCTTTATAGGGATCACAGCTACCATGAGACTTTCTCTTAATCTTGTAAACCCACTTTGTAACAATGGCATTTTCTCCTTTTGGTAATTCACATAACTCCCAAGTAAAATTCCTATGTATGGAATCCATTTTTTATTGCATAGCACTCATCCATTGTCGATCATCACATGTATCTTTAGAAGTAAGTGGCTCCTTTTTACAATCTATTGCAATAAGAGAATAATCCACAAAATTAGTTGATGCATGGTCATATCTTGATCTCGTTCTACCAATTAAAGGTGCACTCAAATTGCTATCTTGCAAAGTTTGTTTCAACCACTTTGGCATAGTTTGTGCACTCTTGAAAGAGATGTGTTCATTATTCAATACATCATCAAACATGTATATCATGTGTAGCTAGAAATTTTCAGCAATTCCAATAATTTTTTACTGAAAAATTTCAACGATGTTTGGCTGGAAATTCTTTGCCCTTTTAGCGCTATTTTGCTGGACTTTTTTTAGGCCTTTGAGGCTTATTTTGCTTGTCTACATCCCCATAGTCAAGCGCACCATTTGGAACAAATGCATGAGTGTATCAAACACATATTGTGAGCTAACTATTGGCTACTTTTAACATTCAATTAAGGGAAAACTAAATTTTCAGCAAAGACAACATCTCGACTCATAATAAATATGTCTATCAATGGATGGTACAAATGATACCCCTTATTTGCAGAATTGTAACCAACAAATATGCATTTCTTTGCCTTGTGATGAAGTTTGTGATGTTGTTGTGATTCCACAAGAGCATTTGCCAAACACGAAAATATGCACATGTAACTTACCATAGGCTTATGTCCATTCCTAGTCTCATAAGGATTGATTACTCCCAATGCCTTTGTAGGGTGGTGATTCAACAAAACCTTTGCACACATGACTGCTTCCATCGAAAACGTATCAAGAAGGTGCTTTCCTTTAACCATACATCGTGCCATTTCAAGGAGTGTTCTATTTTTATGATCAACAACACCATTTTGGTGAAGTGTATATGACACTGTACCTTGGTATGAAATTCCTCTTTAACAAAGAAAAGGATTAAAATCAAGTGATCTGTATTGACCACCATGATCCACGTGTAGAGTCAAAATCTTTTGTGAAGAAGAATTTTCAATCATAGCTAAAAATGCTTTGAAGCAAGAGAATACCTCATTCTTTGCTTTCATAGGATACACTCATGTTTGGGAGTAGCATCATATCAATGAAGGTAACAAAATATAATGTTTTTCAAAAGATGGAGTCTTGAAAGGACCACATTCAACACTATGAACAAGATGCAATTTTCGTGTAGTGTGTATATGACTATCTTTTTGAAAAGAAGCACGATGCTTTTTTCCAAGATTGCAACCTTCACATGCATGTTTTTCAATGGACTCAAGTGTTGGCAAACCCATAACCATGTCCTTCTTTTGCAAGTAAAGCAAACTATTGAAATGCAAGTGACGAAAACGAGCATACCAAAGCTCCATTTCAGCCATGGAAGAAGTATGAGCAACCAATGCATTTGAGGTAGCATCCTTATATGTATCCATGTGATAAAAACCATGAAACAATGTACCGGACATCACAATAAGATCACCATTGCTGAGATCATGAACCATAAATCATCAAGAAAGTGTACGTGGAGTCCAACTTTGGCAATCCTTGAAAGTGAAATCAGGTTCTTCTCGATACTAGGCACATATAATTAATTTTTCAAGAGAATCACATCTCCATTTTGCAGCCACAAGCTCAATTTCTCCTCTTCCAATGATAGGATAAGAGGCATTGTTTGCACACACCACATATCCTCCTTTGGGTGCATCTTTTAAAGATGTAGAAAACATTTTGCATGATTTTATGTGCTTTGAAGCATTATCAAAGAACCAATCGAAATCAGCCTCACTAACAACCATACAATTAGACTGCAAAGATGCATCATAATAACATGTTACAACACATGCGCAAAAATATTGAGCCATGTTAGCTTCATCATTCTTTGCATTTGTTGAAGTTTTAGCAATAGACATGTTAGATTCCTTCTTTTTTTCATTGTGCTTAGCAAGCTTTTTAGACGCGTCAATAGTATGACCAGCCTCTCGGAAATATTTGCATCTCTTCTTCTTTTTCAAATTAGCATCATTAGAGGAATAATTGGAAGAGGAAGGTTGAGGCTTTGGTTTTGATGAAACCAAAGCTAAAACATACTTGCTTTTCCCTTTTTGTGAGATAGCAAGTGCTTGTGTTCCCTCAATCAAACCACTCCTATCCACTCTAGATTGCTCTTCATGCAAAACAAGAGACACAAAATCATCAAATGCATTGAGATTCCCTTCTGAAAACAAACGGAGTGTAGTAGGAAATGTTTGAAAAGTGATAATCCTTTCAACACCATAGAAGTGCGCGATGTATCCAGAATAATCTCATCAATGTTGGCCAATTTCTCTTTCAAGTTCTTGATGCATGTCACATACACATCCACAAAATCATTTCAGCCATACATCCTCAAGTTGCTTCCTCAAGTATGCAACACATGCTTCATTACACATGGCATACAAAAAGGCAAGAGTATCCCATGCATGCCTTGATGTAGAACATGACCGAATGTGTGGAACTAGATGATGCTCTACAGAAAGCGCAATCAATGCATGAGCTTGAGCATCTTTTCCATCCCGTCTAATTTGGTTCTATGTAGGTGGACATGGAGTAACCACTGTACTTGAACAAGAAGCTTCATCTGTGATAGTAGACTATGAAGTAGTACCTTGGGGTCTTCAATCTACATTTGCCAATATGTTCAAAACTCGTTTTGCAACAAGAACATGCTTCATCATGTATGACCACATTGGATAGTTGGTCCCATCAAGCATATCTTCAGCTTGAAGCATGCCAAACAAGTCATTCTTGCTTTCGATTTCACTGAAGAATAAGAATGTGATAAAATCTTCACTTCCACAAAAGCTGAAAAGAGTGCTGCGAATTCAACTCACAAACTATCACTCTGATGGCAATTCAACATATGAGTGAATCATGTATGTGGTAACATGGGAAAAAAACTCTAGATCACTAGAGTAAAAATTGCCCATGTATAGGAAAAAGGTTCACATCAAAGCTACTCAAGGAACACATAAGTGTAATAGGGTTTACAGTCTTTATTGAATTTTGGAATATTACAATTACATTGGAGAGAATATGCAATTGACTTTATATGGGAGCTTAAAATTTTCCTAAGAGTAGCGAGGTGAGTGAACTCTTTGAAAACATCTTTATTCAGAAAGATTTTCTTATTTTTGTTGGTCCAAATAGTTCAAAGGCTTTGAGCTCTCTCTACTACCACTAAGGAAGATCCAATTTTGGACATTCTCGAATAAGAATTTCTTTACAAGAGAGTTATTTCCCTCTGATATTGTGACATATTTTATTGATAATATGCTAAATTCTTTGAATGTTTGAACACAAGTAGAATAGGTGGGTTAAATCCTTCTCACTATCCCAAAAGGAGCATTTTTCCTCACTTTTAATAATATATTTATCCTTGTCGCCTATCAACATTGCATTGTGGATGATGAGCCACTACGAGTAAGATTGTTTGATTTTTGCTCACAAATTCCTAATGTAATGAAATTTGTACCACCACTGGACTTTCGATGAGGTCACTTCCCATCTTTGATTGAGCTTTTTAATCATCCTATGGAGGGATCCTTTTCTCTTCTTGAATAGATCTATCATGGCTTTAGCAATCTCCCAGATTTTGAAATCTTCATTGCAAATACATTGCTAAAGTTTCTTGATCATGAAAGCTTTATGCTCCAATATAACTTGTTTGCATTTAGTTAGAGATATTATGGATGTTCTACTCCAAGTTATGCTCAATTCTTTTAGATAATTTATTACAACATTTCATGCCCTTTGTAAAGAATTTATGTTCTCTTATCCCAAGGTTTGCATTATTCCATAAAGAGAGCCAACCTATCCATATGGATTCCCAAAGAAAATAAGAGTATTTTTCAGAAGATTGATTGTTAATGGAGTATGACTTGTTTACCTCCGTCCAAGCACTCCAATACATGCAAAACAATTTACTATCGTTAGGAAGAAAACTTTGAGAAGCTATAATATACCATTTGGAGTAATTGGTGTAAGGCGGCCGGATTGGCATCATGAAATATTATATTTTTTCTATATCGCACGTACGGAAAGGTCGTAGCGAAGTGATGTAACCCGTTTTCTATTAATGAAGAGACATTATGCTGTTCTCTAGAGAGAGGAGACGGGATCGCCAGACTCTTTGTCTCGGCGATTTGCGATCCTCCGGAGATGTCGGAGTGCAAAGTCCAGTAACTCTGAGTATTCTTACTTTACTTTGTTGAATTACATTAATTTCTGGTTAACATAGTAATGTTCGGTGACGATGATCAATCTGCGCTATGGTGATCATTAACTTCTATGATACCTATGACGTAAAGAATAGCTGGAATGCGAGCAGTAAGATTGTGTAGAAGAATTGATACTGAGTAATAGTGTACTGCTTAATTTGTTAGTTAAGTGGGAAAACTAGATAAAGGGCCTCTGAAGTATCAGAGCCCTACCATCCCCAAGAACCCGAACAGAGATTAAAAGGCGGACTTGATGGAAGTTTTCCTTTTAACATTGGCGCCATCTGTGGGAAGATGGCAATTGATTAAGAAATCAGTAAAGGTAGAGCAGCACGTTAGGCAAGCGGTAGAGAGGTGATATATGCCGGTTATTCAGTCCGGCGAGTCTTATCCGAAGTATAGAAGAGACCAGCACCCCTGGGCAGTTCCAAATCCATTAGGGACACCCTCAAGCGGTAGAAGTGCAGGCCATTTAAGCTTAATTGTCGAAGGATCGAAGCCAGTTAGCAGTGATTCCGGTACCAGTTCGGTGATACATGATGAGATTATGGTAGATTCCGGTATAATTTCAGAATTTGAACCTTTCGAGGGAAAAATTTGTGTTACCCAGAGAGATCGTTGCCGGTGGAAGTATACCCTGTTTCGGTGAAAATTCGACAAGTTCGGGTGAAAGTTTGGTACCAGTTGGTGGGAATTTACAGTTTTTCCATGACAGTGTGATAATCCTTGGTGGATCCTTATTACATACACCATTGTTTGGAGCAAAATTGCCTTCTTTTGATACCACAGCTGAGGATAGGCTATTTGATTTGGAGATACGTAAGAGATTCAAGCCTATTTTCGAGCCGGAAGATGAGTACTGTGATAATACAGATTCCGAAGGACAAGGCACACCCCCTCAGAACTTAGGAAACAGCAGCGGTATCAATATTAGCACCATGAGTGGTCATCAACAGCAACAACAACAGCAACAACCACATCCAATCATTCCACTTCGATCAGTTCCAACAGGGGTGACGTACACAAAGTTCGGTGGATTTCCAGGGGACGATCCTGATGCACATGTGTGTAGGTTTGAGATCAGTTATGCAGTATTAAACCACCCACTTGACCCGATGTACAAGGCCATCGTATTTCAGGCTACATTGGTCAATGAAGCAGCGAGGTGGCTAACAGAGTATGATATCAACCATTTCGCTAACTATGATGAGGTGAGAGACGCATTTTTACAGAGGTTCCGATTGAAGAAGAATCCTGCTAAAATCTTCGACTATTTGTAGAACAATGGGTAGAAGCCGCACCAAACTGTTTAGGAATATGCAACATTGTTTAGAACTCACTTAAGACAACTACCTCCGGCACATGCTAATCTACCGGATGATGTTATAACCTAGTGGTTCATTAACGGTTTGACCCCACATTTAAGACAAATACTGATCATCCACTGTGTGGGGGCTATGACACTAGATGCTGTTATTGCGATGGCCGTGCAATTAGAGCATAAATTTGGGGGATTCACCGAAGAATTCGAGTGGCTGAAGGCTAGTAAGAACGTAACAGATGATCTGGCTAAACAGATGTATTGCACCAAGTGCCAAAATCAAGGGCACACTAGTGCTACATGTGCCCTTAACCAGATGTATTGTGCCATCTACAACACAAAAAGACACTCAACGGAAAATTGCATGTATAATGCCAAGGTGCAGGGGCGAGAAGCTATAAATGCCATCATACAGGAACCAGGTCAGCCAGCAACCCATTACGTGCCACCATAGATGCGAACCAATCAATCACAAGGATATCGGAATTATAGGGGTCAGCGGAACACCAATTTTAATTCAAATCGATGGCAGGTGGGTACATCAACGGAAGGTACTTCTTGTCCACCACCTCGATGTCAATTTTGCGGCAAGATTGGCCACATTCGTAGATTTTCCAAGGATGTAGCAGAGTACGACAAAAGGAAGTAGGAGCCACAGAATCCAATGACCAACATGGTCTATATTTCACCAGTTGAATCACAAACAGTAGCGGTTCAAATTCGATCGGGTAAGCACTTACAACCCGCCGTTGAGGTGTTCGAGCCTGGTATCCGCGAGCAACAGCGAATGTATACAAGGGCTAGTCAATGGAATAGCCAAAGAGCCAATGGTGTTTCCTGATCCAATTCCGGTAGCACAGGTTCCCCTACCTAAGGCAAGAGCAAATGAACAAACTAGTACCCCAGCAACAGTAGAATCATCATCAGAATCGGTGAGAAGTATGATCCAAACAGATCAGGTATGGGATATTCTAACCAAGGTTCAATTACACTACCTTTGGGACAGTTACTCACCTTAGTGCCAGGAGTCAGGCAGCAATTCCAACAACAGGTTAGTCCTCAATCTTCCTGTACTCCAGCGACTGCCACAATACAACCGGAAGCTGATTCTACGGTGGATCATTCAGTCCCATTGATCACTGTCTGGCATAAAAATCACAAGATTACTCAAGCGCTAATTGATGGCGGTTCAGGTGTGAATATAGCAACGACAACACTCTGCAAGCAATTGGGGTGGACCCAAATGGAGCCGGTATAATTTTTTGTACGAATGGCAGACCAATCTCGAGTCCATCCGGTGGGACTAGTACGAAATATTCCGATTACCTTGCAAGGTGTCACCTTTAAAATGACTTTTGTAGTTCTTGAACTACCAGAATCCAGCCTCAACTACAATCTACATTTCGGTCGACCATGGTTGAAACAAGCCAAAGTGGTAGAGGATTGGTCCAGGCAGGAGTTAACTGTCAAAGATAACCATCGTAAATATGTAGTTAAATTGGATGCCATGCAGCCCTGCGAGCTTCATGCAAGACCATATGTAGCGGAGCCGGTCCACATGTTGGATGGCTTATCTGACGACGAGGAAGAGGGGTTTCTGAAGACGATCTGATCTCATTAGGTACTGTAGATCTCCAGTTGGTCGCAAACAAGTGGAGTCCGACCGCTTGCACGGTGGTACCAATGACCGGAGATGCAACTGTAGATGATAGTGTCGCTATGGATGGGGCCACCTTACATCCCCTTTTGCAGTTAGATGATGATCTGGTAGAACCTCGACAATTTTATGTACCAAAAGATTAGTTAGTAACATATAATTTGGGTGATGCGGTCAACCCGCGACCCGTTAAGATTAAGACATGATTGTCAACGACATTTCAAGATGATTTGATACGACTCCTGAGTGAGTTCTCCGATGTTTTCTCTTGGGACTATCGAGATATGAAAGGTCTGGACCCGCACATTTATCAACATTGGGTAGTGCTCAAACCAGAAGCAAAGCCAATCAAACAGTCCAGTTACCAAATGAACCCCAATTATGCAGCACAGGTCAAAGCAGAACTCGATCGGTTACTAGAGGTGGGATTCATCATACCAATCGAGCATGTTAAATGGATATCTCCAATCGTGATCGTCCCGAAGAAAAATAAACAGCTGCGCATCTGTGTTGATTATCGGAAACTGAATGCTGCTACTGTACCGGATCTATTTCCTCTCCCCTTTCTGGAAACAATGCTTGATCGGGTGGCAAGGCACGAGATGTATTCATTTTTGGATGGTTACAGTGGTTATAACTAGGTGAGGATGGCCGAACACGACATACCTAAAATAGTCTTTATCACAAACTGGGGTGTTTATGCTTATACACTAATGTGGTTTGGGTTAAGGAATGCTCCAAGTACGTTTCAACAATGTATGCAAGAAGTCTTTTCACCCTACGTGACTACTTTTATGCAAGTATATTTAGACAACTTTTCCTTATTTGGCAAGATTGGGGCGCACCTCTATCATTTACGGTGCTGCTTTCAAAAAGGTCACGAATACCGATTATACTGGAATCCGACAAAGTCAAATTTTGCAGTATCTTGTGGCAAACTACTCGGACATATTATCTCTGCACAAGGAATACAAGTTGATCCGAATAAAGTTGCAGCCGTGTTGGAGGCTCCAGTCCCCACAACACCGAAAGAAGTTATGTGCTTCCTGGGCCAGATCTGGTGGCATGGCCCACATTTACGGTGGTTAGCTCATTTAGCAACACCACTTAATCCGCTTATGACTAGTCCTCCACGGTAGTATGAATGGACTCCAGAGTTCCAAAATGCATTTGATCATTTAAAGGTGTTATTGACGCAGGCCCCCATTTTGCAACCACCTGATTGGGACCGTCCGTTCCATGTCTTTGTGGATGCATCGGACATAGCTATTGGCAGCGTTCTAATGTAGCAAACTAACAAATGCTTTTGGCCTGTATATTATGCAAGTCGCCGATTAGCCCCTGCTGAAAGGAACTATTCAGTGACCGAACGAGAATGTCTCGGGTTGGTGTACTCTGTAAAGAAATTCTGACATTATTTGTTGGGCGAAAAATTCACCTTCCACTGGGATCATGCCGCACTTGTGTATTTGGTCCGGCAGCAACATTTAGGTGGTCTCTTGGCTCGATGGGTTTTATTATTATAGGAATTCGACTATGAAGTTATTCATCGACCCGGAACAACACATGCATTGGCGGGTTTTCTATCTCAATTGGATTTCGGTGAAGCTCCGATGGGGGTTGATGACACTACACCGGCAATTTACACTACGGAGTCAACTATTGAAGAATCCACCGAACCTCTTGTTCCTCCTACATACTACGATACGTTACTCACTTTTCTAACTGAGGGGTGTCTTCCTCCTCATACTCCCCCTACTTTGCGACGGAAATTTGCAGTTTATAGTCGCAGATTCCGGTTGATTGTAGGCCAACTGTACTACATGGATCATACTGGTGTTTTACTTGGATGTATTCCACCACACGAAGTAGAATCGCTTATTGCTATGGATCATTCATTACCCTCGGGTGGACATTTCGCAGCTGATCTTACACACCGTAAAATTCTGCAAAGTGGGCTTTGGTGGCCTACCATGTACAAAAATGTGACTCAGTTTGTGCAGTAGTGCGATACGTGTCAACGGTTTGGATAGCCATTACATCAGCACCTCTTTCCCCTTCAACCTATATTACCGCTAGAACCCTTTCAAAAGTGGGGTCTAGATTTTATTGGTCCCATAACACCTCCTGCTACTCTCACCGACAATCACTATATCTTGACTTGTACCGATTACGCCACTTGATGGGCGGAAGCTTGGGCATTACGGTCGGCCACAACTGTTTTGATGGCAAAATGCTTGATGAAGGATGTCTTCCCGCGTTATGGATTACCTCTGGAAATAATGACAGATCAAGGAACACATTTTGCAAACCGCTTAATTCAAGTAGTGACTCAGACTTTTCAAATTGTCCATAAACTCAACTCACCGTACTGTCCACGTGCCAATGGTTTGGCAGAAAGTACCAATAAGACTTTGTTCACTATGCTCCGCAAATTGCTTTTGGAATGTCCAAAACGTTGGGACCAGTTACTACCTGCAGTTTTGTGGGCTTACCGGACTACCTACAAAGTTGCTACTGGCATAACCCCATTCAAGCTTGCTTATGGATTGGAAGCCACTGCACCAATGGAAGTAGTAGTGACGAGTTTATGTGTTGCCTTAGCTCATTGTACAACTTACTTTGAGAGTAAAAATAAAATCCCATTTGCAAGTTCTGAAGACCTTCTAATTTCTAGTGCACCAGATATTCCCCAAGATGTGGATTCTCCATATATGCGAGAGGGGTAAATCCATGTTCTGAAAACACCCAAGAAGAGTTTCAATGCTTCTGAGATATTTTATCTTCTTAAAACACAAGTAATCCTGGAACAACTATCGAAACTTCTTGGCATGAACACTACCAATGCAAGGATGAGACAAGTACTCCTAGATGCCAAAATTAGACACTATTATTCATTAGGTTTAATTACTTTGCCTCAATTGCCTATCCAAATACCATTGTCAAAGAAATTTATTTTTCTTCTAATCAACAAGGTCCAAAGATGTCTACTTCTTAGAATTTTTTAGATCTATTTGAAAGACACATTTTTTTCCATTTTAATGAGCAAAGCATACAAAGACCTTCTTTTACACTTAGAAAGGTACAAAGAGAGAGAGCGATTGAGAGAGATAGAGAGCAAGAGGGAGAGAGAGAGGGCAAGAGAAACACGGAGAGAGGGATAGATAGAGAGAGAAAGAGAGCTTAATGAAAAAGAGGAAGAAAGATGGACATAGAGGGAGAGAGAGAATGAGAGAGACAAAGAAAATGGGAGGGGAGAGAGAGAGAGAGAGTGAAAGACAGAGAGAGAAAGAGAGAGAGAAAGAGAAAGATAGAGCACGGGCTCATAAGTGCAATGCAGATATGAACATTGGTTTGATTTTCGATTAGATGCTACACAAAACATGACGATGAAAAAGCCATGCATGTTTTTCGTCAAAATCAAGCATCGTATAAATGATGTGGATTCATTGTATATGGGATCATCAATAAATTTTCACATGTGATAATCTTGATTCAAATATTCCATGCTATTTAACATTCGATATATGATGCTCGTGTTGTGTTGCAAATGTGATACTTGTTGGAACATCAAGCTTACACTATGCTTGAGGTGGATTTGATCTACATCAAAGGCTATCGCACCAAAAGAATGTCCGTTGGAGAGTTCTTTTTCTTATGCTCATTTATTGTATTTTTTTGAGAGATCTTTTATGGTTCATTTACCATTGTAAAAGCCTTGAGCTTTGCACATGTAAAGGTAGAAAGATAGAGCCCAAATCCCACGAATTTGTGGTGGTTGAAGTTGCATTCAATCAAGCAATCAATCACCTAAAAGTAGATCAAACTAGATCTTCACTTTTCCTAGATTGTAGGGAAGTGAATTGATTCCCTCCAACAACCATTCCCACCTTCATTTGAATTCAAATTCAACTTTTAAAAGTCTTGGAACACTCCTAGAGGCTATATAAAGACTTGGAATCACTTGTACATTACATGGAAGCAATATACATACACTTGTGACCATCATTGTCTTGCTCCTTCAATTCTCTGCATCATCTTCTTCGCCAATAGTAACCTTGCAGAGGCTGCTGCTCTCTCTCCAAAGCTTCAAATTGATTGCAAGATATCTCATTGGAAAGGTATAAGTGTCTAGGTTATGCCTATAAATTTTCAAAGCATTTGGTTTAGTAGATTGGGAGAAAACTGAGTTTTGTTTGTCTTAGGGTCAATCTCTGTGTATTCCTAAAAAATAGGAAGTACCACCGGTGAATGTCGCATTCATTCCTATAGCATATTTTTCTTATTCCTTATACTTTTGTGCATTCCATACACTCAACCCTATTTTAATCACTCCCATAAAAGGATTTTTTCTAATTGTAATCACGCTGGTCGCTATGGGCATTTGAAGTTCATTGTCTCTTCCATAGATAGTAAGTTTTTTTGAGCTAGTCGACCTGCGAAGCTATCTGTTTTGTATCGACTCATTGTCCTTGATGCTCCAAAGTACATAGTGCATTTCTTTGCACTTATTGCATGCCTATAAGGTCTATTTGAGTCTCCATAAGCTCAAGGGCTGGTCTTGTGCCGGTTGGCTTGACCAAACTTCATCGCTTCGAAACGCACTTTTCTACCTTCTACAAGCTTCTCCAAGTTCTTTCAGTGGTATCAGAGCTAGATCAAGATGGGTGACGACTTTCCCTCAATGATCAAGAAGCTTGATCGACACAACTACGCGGCTTTGAAAATCAGAGTGGAGGCCTATTTCCAAGGTAGAAATCTTTATGGAATTGTTGCAGGTGATGAAGCTATGCCTATTCCAAGATCCAAAGGAGGACCTACACAAAACGAGACAGATAAGCTCAGACTTTTGTGCGCAAGGGATGCTCAAGCAAGGTCGTACATACTAAACTCTATCTGTGACTTTCTATTACCACATATTAGAGGATGCAAGACATCTCAAGAGACATGGGATGCCCTCAAGACCTTCTTTTCTGCTAGTACCAAAGCAAGAAAGAATCTTCTTTGGAACGAGTTCAACCAAATGAGGAAGACACCTAAACAAACCATCACAGAGTTTGTTACCAAGGTCAAGGAGTTTGCGGATCATTTAGCATCCATTGGAGAGCTAATTGAAGAAGAGTTCATCATGAGGAAAATTCTCAATGGCATTCGAAGTGATAAGCAATGGAAATCCTTCACGACGGCCTATGATCTCATCATGGATGTGCAAACTCCAGACTTCAACATCTTTCTTGGACAACTCTTCAATCAAGAATCCAACAATAGCGTAAAGGAAGGTAACTCTTATCATGGTAATTCAACTAGTGCTCTATATGCAGATAAGAAGGATAAGAAGCAGAAAGGCAAGAAGAAGGAAGAAGATGAAGAAGAGACTTCTCAAGCCAACTTCGCAAGCAAGAGCAAGTGGAAAGGGAAGAAGAAAGGACCAAAGCAAGACAAAGCCAAAGGTGAGAATGTTCAACCTTGTGCCATATGCGATAAAACCAACCACACCACTCAGAATTGCTAGGTCAATGGGAAGACCCAGAAAGGAAGTGGAAGAGGTGGATATGGCAGCAATAGAGGCAGAGGTGGACACAACTTCAACAACAACAATAGAAGCTATAATAGAAGGGACTACAACAATTATTCAGAAGATCAACCACATGAAGAATCATTGCTTCTTATGAATCTAAGCCACAAAGAAGGTAAAGAAGATGATCATTTGTTCTACATAGATTCAGGATGTTCGAATCATGTTGCAGGCAATATTGCTCTTCTATCTGACTTGGAAAGTCCAAAGCATAGACATGAAGTGCAAAGAGGGGATGACACGAAGCACAATGTGGAGAAGATTGGTAATGTCAAAGCTTCCAATGGCAGGATAAACATTCTGAGTAAGGTTCTCTATGTACCCACGATCACTAAAAACCTAATAAGTGTAGTCCAAATAGTTGAAAAAGGCTTGCAAGTTAGGTTCACCGAACATGGAGCTTTTGTGGAAGATCCATGTCAAGGCTTCAAGAAGATAGCCCGAGGTGAGAAGCATGGTAGGATCTTTACTTTTGAAGTAGGAGAAACCAGGAACATAGCTCTATTCAACTTTGGGTCTCAAACCCTAAGTGAGCTTGAAGTGTGGCATAAGAGACTTGCTCATGTGAATGAAAGAACCTTGAAGGATATATGCAATGATCAAAGTGTTCTAGGACTGTCGAACATAACAAAGCAACACATGATCAACAGGTGTGATGCATGTCAGATTGGGAAGGCACAAAGACAACCATTCAACCACAAAGGCGACATCCACAACAACTTATTGGACTTAGTACATACGGATGTATGGGGACCAAGTCAAGAACCTTCATTGGCAGGATCAAGGTATTATGTCTCATTTATTGACGACCATAGTAGATGGATTGTTCTATACTTTATCAAGAGTAAGAATGAAGTGTTTGATTGCTTCAAGAAGTATCTTGCACATGTGGAGAATCATACAAGTAGATCACTAAAGAAGCTCAGATCTGATGGAGGGGGAGAATAATTCTCCAAAGATTTTGATGAGTTCTTGCAGGACAAAGGTATCAAAAGGGAAGTGACTACTAGGTACTCTCCTCAACTAAATGGAATTGTAGAGAGGAGAAACAAGACATTGGTTGGATCAGCCCGAACAATGCTTGAAGAGAAGAAGGTGCCACATTATCTATGGGCAGAAGCTATTTCAATTGCTGTGTACCTTGTCAATTGACTACCATCCAAATCACTTCAAGGTATCACTCCTTATGAAGCATGGCATGGAAGAAAACCTAGTCTTGGACATTGTAAGGTTTTTGGTTGTTTAGCTTATGTTCATGTACCATCACAAATAAGAGGTAAGCTAGATGAAAGGGAAACAAAGGCACTGTTTATTGGATATGATTCAACTCTGATGGGTTACAGGTTCTTCAATCCTTCAACCAAGCAATTCACTACAAGTAGAGATGTTGTGTTTGAAGAACACGGGTCTTGGTATGATGAAGACAAACAAAAGGTAACACTACCATATGATCTTGATTCTGATTCTCATCAATTAGGAAGCAAGCATGATACACAGGTCCAGGATCCAAGAAGTGATATAGATGATGACCAAGATGAAAGAGAAAGGGATTACAAGCTATGGAAGTAAAGAGGCAAAGCAAAGATGCAAGAAGTTGGAGAATGCTCCAAACAAGCACCTAGAAGATTAGCAAGAGAGAAGAAACAACCAGAAAGGTATGGATATGATTCCACATTCGTTACGAAGCATTCAATCTACTTGGCAAAAGACTCTGATTCAGAGGAACCCTCAACCTATGAAGAGGCAAAGGGAAACCCTAATTGGGAAAAGGCCATGAATGTAGAGATAGATGCATTGAAGGAGATGGACACTTGGGATTTGGTTCCACTGTTGCCAAATCAAAAGGTAATTAGTTGCAGATGGGTATATAAAGTTAAAATAAATTCAGATGGATCAGTTTGCAGGTACAAGGCAAGATTAGTTGCCGAAGGATGCTCACAAACTCATGGTATAGACTATGAGGAAACATTCTCACCAGTTGCAAAGATGACTACAATCAGGACATTGATAAGTGTAGCTGCTGCAAGGAATTGGAGACTCCTCCAACTTGATGTGAAAAATGAATTCTTAAATGGTTGGATAAGTGAAGAGGTATACATGTCACAACCACCAGATTTTGAAAACCATAATCATCCATCTTATGTTTGCAGACTTAAGAAAGCATTGTATGAATTGAAACAAGCTCCTAGAGCTTGGAATTACAGGTTGGTTACATATCTTCAAGATCAAGGGTTCAAAGCTAGCAACTCAGATCCTTCTCTATTCATCAAAAGGGATCACAATGAGGTTATCTATCTATGTGTATATGTAGATGATATTATTGTGACAGGTGATGATTTCAATGACATTCAAAGGATCAAGAGACACATGCAAGAGGAGTTCAAAATTAGTGACCTAGGTGAGCTCACATATTTCCTAGGTATGCATGTGATATAGATAGATGAAGGAATGTATTTGACTCAAAGAAGATACATTCAAGATCTTCTTCTCAAGTTCAAAATGGAGAACACTAAACCTGCAGGTACACCTTTGGACATGAATCATAAACTTAGTGTTTATGAAGGTGAGAAAATTGAAGACATTAAAGAGTGTCAAAGCTTGGTAGGTAGCTTGATATATGCTACTCATACAAGGGTAGACATCTCATATAGTGTGGGAGTGCTTAGTCAGTTCATGCACTCACCGAGAAGACCACACATGGATGTGGCTAAGAGAGTACTGAAGTATCTCAAAGGTACAATCAACGAAGGTATATTCTATCCTTACTCTTCAGATTTGGATATCAAAATCTACTCAGATGCAGATTGGGCAAGAGCTAAGGATGATAGAAAAAGTACTTCTGGTTACTTAGCATTTGCAGGTTTGAAGCTAGTGTCATGGAGTTCCAAGAAGCAACCAATAGTTCCTTTATCCTCAACTGAAGTAGAGTACAGAGGCTTGACCATAGCAACTCAAAAAGCAATATGGTTAAGAGCATTGTATATAGATTTGGGACTTGTGAGCTCCAAACCTCACATATTTGGAGATAATGTAAGTTCCATGCATCCAGTGGCAAATCCTATTTTCCATGCGAGAACGAAGCACATAGAAGTCCATTACCACTTCATCAGGGAGAAGCTCATGGCAAAGGAGATCGACATTTCTTTTGTTCCAACTGAAAAGCAAGTAGCAAATATGATGACGAATGCACTTGATGGAATAAAGCTTTGTAGATTCAAAGCTATGGCAGGTATTCAACTTATCAGAGAATGAAGACTCAAGCATACTTTAGCTTGAGGGGGAGCTGTTGGAACACCAAGCTTACACTATGCTTGAGGTGGATTTGATCTACATCGAAGGCTGTCGCGCCGAAAGAATATCCATTGGAGAGTTCTTTTTCTTATGCTCATTTATTGTATTTTTTTGAGAGATTTTTTATGGTTCATTTACCGTTGTAAAAGCCTTGAGCTTTATACATGTAAAGGTAGAAGGATACAGCCCAAATCCCATGAATTTAGGGTGGTTGAAGTTGCATTCAATCAAGCAATCAATCACCTAAAATTAGATCAAACTAGATCTTCACTTTTCCTAGATTGTAGAGAAGTGAATTGATTCCCTCCAACAACCATTCCCACCTTCATTTGAATTCAAATTCAACTTGTAAAATTCTTGGAACACTCCTAGAGGCTATATAAAGACTTGGAATCACTTGTACATTATATGGAAGCAATATACATACACTTCTGACCATCATTGTCTTGCTCCTTCAATTCTCTGCATGATCTTCTTCGCCAATAGTAATCTGTCAGAGGCTCCTGCTCTCTCTCCAGAGCTCCAAATTGAGTGCAAGATATCTCATTGGAAATATATAAGTGTCTAGTTTATTCCTACAAATTTTCAAAGCATTTGATTTTGTAGAGTGGGAGAAAACTGAGTTTTTTGGTCTCAGGGTCAATCTCTCCGTATTCCTGAAAAATAGCAAGTAGCACCGGTGAATGTCCCATTCATTCCTATAGCATATTTTGCTTATTCCTTATATTTTTGTACATTCCATACACGAAACCCTATGTGTATCACTCCCATAAAAGGATTTTTTCTAATTGTAATCACGCTGGTCGCTATGGGCATTTGAAGTTCATTGTCTTTTCCATAGATAGTAAGTTTTTTTTGACCTAGTCGACCCGCGAAGCTATCTGTTTTGTATCGACTCATTCTCCTTGATCCTCCAAAGTACATAGTGCATTTCTTTGCACTTATTGCATGCCTATAAGGTCTATTTTAGTCTTCATAAGCTCAAGGGCTGGTCTTGTGCCGGTTGGCTTGACAAAACTTCATCGCTTTGAAACGCTCTTTTCTACCTTCTACAAGCTTCTCCAAGTTCTTTCAATACTCATACATGTGATGTTTTAATAACTATTGTTAGGATCCTAGGAAAGAGCATCCATATTTTAGCATTGTTTAAATGAGGATTTTTGCTTGATTCTCAATGTGAGACAATGGGCAATCTTGAAGAGATGAAATTGTTTCACGTCAAGTATCACTACACCCGATATTCCTTGTAGTGGCTCTTGTCATTGGAAAGTGAGTGAATAGCTTCTTTTTTTCTTGCCGACAAATAAGAGACCGGCAAAGACACATCATTTTCGTCATAATGTTTTGCGTTCTTAACTGTGAGAAAAGGGCGAGGGAGGAACCTCTATGAGAGGTAAAGGGAGAAGAATTACACAAGAGGAGAGGCTCACAATCATAGCATAGTTGGCTTCTTTAGAATCACAATCATTTCCCTTATTGTAAATCATTTTGGGAATTCGTTTTCTTTTTTAGATTACTTTCAGTTTGAATTCTTGCACACACCTTTATTATGATTTTCCGCTTTGCATGTTCACCTTTCTTTAAAGTAAACCTACAAGTTTTTTCTACTCATTTCCTCTTCGCATCTAAGCATGTTTCTTATCTTTGGGAATTGGTCTTTGACTACAAGCAAGCAGTGGGTTTTTCACCATTTTTATGAGAGGTGATCTTTTGCTAGATTTGGAGAATGAAGGTGTGTAGAAAGTTGATGACTTTGACGGTTGTGGATCCTGTGCACATCTCTATAGTGTTTTCAATTCGCGGTAGTCCTTGCCAGGAGATAGAGGTGATGACTTACAAGCTCAATATGCCCTTGAACACATGCTAATATTGCCATTGCCTTGGCCAATGATTGTGTTTGTCCATGCCAATCATTATGGCTCATGGGGATAGGCGATGGCGTGTGCACTTGCAAAAAAAAAAAAAACATGTGTTGCATCACCCATCTATAGAGAGGAATAGAACCAATGGACTCGGAGGGGGGTTGCACGGCCGTGGTGTCCGAAGGATTCTAATACTCTGACTCAAGAATAGGAAAATTAAAATCTTTCTCAAAAGTGGTGAACTTTAACCTCTTAGAAAAATGTCTTATATGATTTATTATTTTGATTGACCTTTCTCTGGAGTACTTGTAGGTTGTGAAGGTGGAGATATCTATTTGGATTCTCATTTGATCCCTCCAAATCCTCATTTGAATTCCCTTTATATAATCTATCTTAATAAACCCTATGAGCATTATGAATACTCAATATATGTAAGACTATGAGGATGTGACTAAGCACTTCAATGTGGGTGTTGATTGCTTGTATGTATGGTGATTCATTATGAATTGATGTGTTTTTAGTATAAGAAAAATAAAGATAGATTAGTTAAATTAACCTTTATGAGTCTATGAGTGTTTGGAGATATGCCTATGCATTTGTGATTTCTCTATAAATTGAGGAATTCTAAATACGAGCGGCCAAGTCATTGTCGAAAAGCCTTAAATATAATTCTCGTATGAATTTCTGAGTTATAACTTATGTGTGCTAAAGAGGAGCTATGTACATATGTATGATTCTCATGTATGGCTAAACATGTGTGATTTCATGTGTGTATGACTATCTATGCATAAATGCGTGTGATTTAATATATGGGCCTATTTGTTTAATATGTGTTATGTGATTAGTAATTAAATTGATATATATGGATATATTTGAATTAACATCTACGAATGACCAAATTTAATGGATATAACTAAATTTAGTTGATTTGAATTAATATTGGTTAATAAATATAAATAATAATGATAGATATATATATATATATATATATATATATATATATATATATATATATATATATATATATATATATGATTTAAAAAAATAATCCATATGATTTTAATAGTCAGTATAAATTCCGTTCCTTAATTATTAAATAATAAATAAACATGTGTGTTAGCATTCACATAAGCATGTTAAATTACTATATATGTAGTTTCTAAAAAGAAAGCATGAGCGGTTATCCTTGATCTTATCTTAAGTGTATACATATCTTAAGAATCTTTGCTATGCTTTTCTAATGCTTCCTTTTCAGCTGCGTACATTGGAGAGAGAGAGAGAGAGGAACAGAGAGAGAGAGAAGTTGAGTAAATGTTCATTTTCTGTCTTTCTTCTTCTCTCATCTACAACTCTTCGATGGCGCTGAAGTGAACAAGGGATGTATATGAGAGAGAAAACCTTATCTCTCTCTCTCTCTTAATCTCCTTCCACCCGGCGACTGCTTTGCTTGTGTCGAGACGCGGGAACAGAGAGAGAGAGAGAGAAAATGTATAAACGTTCTGTTTGGTTGCTGAAGTGAACAAGGGATGTATATGAGAGAGAAAACCTTATCTCTCTCTCTCTGAATCTCCTTCCACCCGGCGACTGCTTTGCTTGTGTAGAGACGCGGGAACAGAGAGAGAGAGAGAGAGAGAGAGAGAGAGAGAGAGAGAGAAAATGTTCGATGGCGCTGAAGTGAACAAGGGATGTATATGAGAGAGAAAACCTTATCTCTCTCTCTCTCTGAATCTCCTTCCACCCGGCGACTGCTTTGCTTGTGTAGAGACGCGGGAACAGAGAGAGAGAGAGAGAGAGAGAGAGAGAGAGAGAGAGAGAGAGAGAGAAAATGTATAAACGTTGCTATTGATACTCTTTAGGTGTAATGATGAATGGATGTTTGATTATTTACACCACGACTCTACTAACCACCTGTTTGATGCTCTATTGCAATGCGACAGGACATGCTATGTACAACATGCACTCTGTGAGCCTGCAAGAAGTTTGTACATGTCCTCTTGTTGTACGTTACAATCTAACTGCATACAAGTGCTCAAAAATGCATACAATCAAGATGAGTTGAGCAGAGTTTTCATGTAGCCTAACTTTTCTTCGATTAATGAAGACGCGAATAACCTGCGTTATGCTACACACCCAAGAATACAGCTCATGTCATCACTTAGCAAAGAGAGAGAAAGAAGAGTCTTCGTTACTTCCCCTCATTTTTCAGGAGTGCTTCAGCACAGCCTCTTGTCTCTCTCTTCCCTTCATCTCCCATGTCAAGTGTGTGTGTGTTCTCTTTTTTTTCGATTGTTAGTGTCGTTTACCCTTCTCCATCGATGTTAGATTTTAGTGAGCTATAGATATTGTGTCGTCAAAACAGGCTTAACTTTCATTGGAAACTATATGTTAATAGTCGCAAAATACAAACTTAAAGAAAGAGGCATACATGATATATGTACATGATGCATTTCCCACAAACGCTTGGTTCGGTTTCTGAATAGTGAGACAAATGTTTTTACACATGTTCGATGAATTCAGATCAGTGTAACTCACGACTCTCAATTTCTCTGTTATGCATACTGGCATACGTGCTCTCGCTCTTTTTCACTAGAGAACTTGTGCTTAGAGATAGATAGACAGAGAGGGAGAGAGTTTAGTAGGTAGAGATAGACGATAGCAAAGCTGCAAAAGCTCGGGTCTGATATGCACGGACGGAGAGAGAGAATATCATGGCCTTTTGCATGTTGTACTACGCAAATGAGGAGAAAATAAAGAGGAAGATTGATGGTGCTATGTCAAATCAATCTTTTTCTTCTGGTTATACACACAGATGCACGATGTTGCTTCAAATCTTGCTGGAGCGTAACTTCCTTTTATAGACAAGATTCACTGCGATAGAAGAGGGAAGTTTTGGAATTCTTCTTCATTGCTCATTATTAGTTATGCATGGTCGTACTTGATCGTATCTGCACTGTTTTTTTATTTTTCACGCTCTATGAGATACTTATTTTGACAGGGATCATAAGATATACAACTATTAGGAATTAGAATAGGTGGTTTAGGTTGCTGATTTTAAATATGCACATCACAGTTTGATTAAAGAGTGTTGCCCATAGTTTACGCCAAGCAGTTGATTAACTCTGAGTTAATTCTGCTATAATTGTAAGTTTATATTTACAGATATGGTTATGTGCATATTGGTTGTAGTAATTCATGCATATAAATGCAAAATTATAAGTGCAACATTTATCCGAGATGAGGCAAAATTTTGACTTGCATATATTCAATGCTCGATAGTTATTTTGCGGGGTTCGGAGGTTGAAGTTGCCGTAGAGAAACAAATGGTTGATGCAACTAAAGATCGTATGGTATGTTGACAATTTTTCATTGTGTTTCTCATTCATGCATACATGTTGGCTTGCATAAGCTTCTATTTACATCAAAGCTGTCAGTGTCAAAAGCGCAGAACTATATATTAACCCATCAATTTCTGTACATCCTCCATTCTATGATCATACTACTGCGGAAGCTGCTGCTATAGTGTCTTTTTGTTCTGGCACATGTCACTGGGTTCCAATTATTGATAGTAAAAAGGAGCATTATGAGTTTGTTAGTAACAATGAAATAAAGATTTCACGTTTCTCTAATATATGCTTTTCACATTACAAGTGCAATCCATTACGTTGTTTTATATGAAAATACATGATTGTCTTTTGAACAATCGTTTTCAATCCAGAGAACCCTATCATATCATGCTAAATGACAGTTTGTATAAACTGCTTCCCTCTGACAGTTTTGTTTATGAAATGCAAGTTCTTATGTTGCATTGACGTAGAAAAATGCATTTTCTCTCTATATATAGCACTATAACCTGATGTACAATAATGTCATCTTTTGCGCTTGAATTCTACTCCAATGTTAAAGACGTGCAAATGGTTTGTCTTTGGAATGCTGAATCATTTTATTAAGAACTGTTAATATTTTTCTCAGTTGCAATAGTTCTTTTGATACTGTGATTCTGCACTGCTCAGATATAATATCTGCTTAAACTAAATGAGATTCATACATTAGGTATGATATAGAGAATCATATGTACGTATTAGGTTTACCTCGCCTTCATTCTAAACGAAGAAGTGATGAAATAAATTAAAGATTGAGAAACTTTTATGATAACGTTTTTTTGAAATAAGTAGACAGAACGGATTTTGATTTTACTTTGATAAATTTCTGTTGAAGTGTATGGTCCTTTGTGGACATGGTTGACTGAGTGTTTTACCATTGTAACTTTATTCAAATCAAGGAACACTGGAGTGTGTGACGATATGTTTTCTTTAAAGAAACGCATGCTAAATAGATTGTCGTTCTTTGCACATTTTTGTTCTTCCTATAATGGGTGGAAAGGTTATGTGATAAGAGAAGCTAAGTCCAAAGTCTCGTATGCATGAAAGTTGTTTTGCACTTCACTTTCCAACATATATTTTCATAGCCACCAAAGCGATATAGATTCAGCAAACTTATTTAAATTGTTGGCCGTCCAAAGCAAGTTCGTCAAGAATGCAAAGTAGTTTTACTACATTTCAAAAATAAATTCTGAAGTTAACGGCCTTTTTTTTTGAGATATATACATTCAAAAAAGCCTTCAATACTTACTGTGTGCAATAAAGAATTAAATAAAACTTGAAATTAAAGAGGGTTGAAAGCATGTAAAAATAAGCCAAACCTTACCTAGGTTTTCAAAAGAAAATTTGTGTTTCCAAATGAGTGCATTGTGCTAGTGAGTAGAAACAATATGTCACTTGAGCTCGTTTAAAAAGAACACCCTGTGTGTGCCGAGGCATTGGACCCTTGTGCGGTGGGATTGCTCCATCCATGGACCCTTCATGCTCTAACAATTCGGTTGTCATAAAGTACTGGATGTCTTCTGCCTTGCAAATAGATTCGGAGCCTGTCAATGCCTTTGCTTGGTAGGGTGTCCAAGCCTTCATTGGGGGGTTTCCTATTCTTCTTTTTGCAACTGTCACTTTTGTCTACGGCAACACATGTGTAGGTACAACTAATTCATAGTATGTTGCAAATGGCTAAAATAACTATATCATATGGTAAATACTATCACATATAAATACTATCACATATAAATGAAGCCTACAGACTTTATAGGAAGATCATAAGCATTGGAATTTGCATTGCTTTATCACATCATTCATATATAAAAGACATCTTCATCTTGAAGCCATTATGTTAAGGTCGAATTTAGATCAACATGATGAATTGGTGATTCTGGTTCATGAAATAAAATAGAATTTCTATAATAATAAAAAAATGATAATTATGGCGAAATGCAATTGGAAGATATGTGATATGTTTTCTAATGAGGAATTATCATGCATGTCGCATATTTTTTCCTTCTCTTTTTCAAGAATGCTTTACATGCAGGTGACTATAGGAATATTATGATAGGATTAAGGTTGCTATTATTTGAATATCAAAAAGTCTTGTTGGATGACATTTCCATGTGCATATAACAATGTATCTTGTTTATACATTCACAAATTGTTCGACCTACTCTTATGATTGTGCACTCAAAGGTTAGCCTCTGATTTATATCATGAATGTTTATTGTTTTTTGTAGATATGTGTAAAGAGATTTAGGAACTAAAATATGTTACTATCACATGTGCTTTAATTCCTATATGTGTTCTTATGTTCAAACACTACAAGGAATACGGGCCCATAGCGATGGTTAAGGCGATAGAATTTGGTCGCTATAAAATTGCAAAAAGCATCGCAAGAAGTGTGAGCGTGGACCATCTATTAAACGATGAGAAACGTGACATTTTTATCGATGTGTGGTGCCACGCGATGTGCGATGCTTGTAGTGAGTGTCGTTAAAGCGACGATACAGAAAAGCATCGCATAAGCGACACTAATTTGCATCCGATAAACAATGGTGATTAATGTTGCTTATGCGACACCAATTGTAGTGCTTTTTGGGATGCTTTACCATTGCTAACACGATGGCCTTTTGACAAAAAAATTAAAAACCTTGTGGAGGCTCTTTCATCCGCATCTTCACGCATCAGATTGAAGAGCTCTCCAACTTCGCAATTGCAATGAGCTTACAAGCTAAAACAATTGATTTTAGAATTTTTGTTTTGTCTAATCTCTATCTTATTGCCTCTCTCTGTCTCTGTTTCTCTCTTTCTACCTCCTTGTCTCTTTGAATTATCTCTCTCTCTCTCTCTCTCTATTGCAAGTTATTCAATAAGCTAACAGAGCAAACAATACGGCTAACTATTGTAATTACAATTTAAATTCTTTGTATATAATTTGAAATGTGTCATTTTCATCAATTAGCATACTCACACTTATTGATATGCACATATACACTTATACATGATGAAGATGCACGTTCACACAAATACACATGCACATACACACACATATATACACACACATACATGTGCACATACACTTATGCATACACGTGATGGAGAGTGTTAATCTCCAAAAGAAAAAGCTACTCTTGAAGTTAGAGCACCTCTATATCAAGAGTAACTCAAACCATTCACCAATTTTGAGAATTAATGATCAATTATACAAATTTTGGATAAATTGTGAAGAAGATGATTTTTTATAAAACTTTGCACAAGGTGTCGCCTATAGTTTGCACACCTTCTCCAAGTTAAATCATTTCAAAAGATTTATTAGAACTTTAGAAATTTAACAAGTCACCTATGTCTAAAACTGTTCTTCTGAGAAGTCGATTCAGACACCTATAACTTCTAACAATTGGTTCTCTCAATCTAGAACCCGCTTATGCAAATGCTTTTAAGCATAGGTAGCTTACCTTCCAACTTAAAGAATGAGTGCTTGCTTGCTCAAAACATTACACTGTAGAAGGAGAACTAACCAAAACATTAGCATCGAGTTTTGTGCCTCCTGCAACTTCTCTTGTTTCCATTTACATATGTAAATGTTCCTACACTCAATTCTCTTAGCTTGATCACAATTAGAAATTGCAAATTTGTACAGAGGTCAATCAACTATAGACTTAGACTTGTACAAAAGCATTTCACAAAAGATTCAACACAAAAGGAGAATACTTAGAAAAATCCGGCACAACATTTTCTATTTCTGAGAAAATTTACATCTGAGTAATGAGAGAGATTCTACTCACTTCTAGAGCGTCTAATGACATCTAATTCTCTTCCAAACTTGTTCTTACATAATCTCTCATATTTGCCCCGACATTTTCTTTTTTTATATAGGCAAAAATTTACAAGCTCATAACCATACAAAGGTATAAGAGAAACTGACTCTAAGTTAATGTACATATGTATACACATCTTCATCCTCTGAATATACACTTCCTTCAAGCTTCATAACTAGATCTTTTCTTCAGTCCTTGACTTCCAAACCTTCATCAAAACTTCAATTGTTGATTGCCCTGCACCAAGAGCTCCCCATTAATCATCAATTGAGGTTTTCTCCATCTTCTTTATGCCTGCCGTATCTTTGAATCACTGTAGCTTTGGTCCATCCAAGCTCTTGGTTAGCATATCAACTATCTGATCTTTTGTTGAAGTATGTATTACTTCAATCTCTTTATCCATCACCTTCTCTCTTAGAAAGTGATACTAAATCTCAATATGTTTAGTCCTGGCATGAAAAACAAGATTAGCAGCTAAATACAATGAACTCATGTTATCTCCATGAATAGTGGGTGTACTCTGAATGATGTCAAAACTCTTCATAAGAGTCTTAAGCCATGTCACTTCCTTTGTAGCTTCCACCATACCTTTATACTCTGCTTCTGTAGATGACAAAGCAACTGTGTGTTGCTTCTTTGAACGCCATGAAATCAACTTATCTCCCACATAGCACAAATATCCATAAGTTGATCTCCTATCATCAGGATTACCTGCCAACTCTGTATCACTATAGATCTTGATGTTTGTATCTGATGTAAAACCATAATACAAACCTTCTTTGAGTGTACCCTTAACGTAGCTCAACACTCTTTGTCCTGCAATCCAATGTTCTTTCCTAGGACGGTGCATGAATTGAGACAATACTCCCACTGCATATGACAAATCAGGTCTAGTTAAAGTAGCATAGATTAGACTTCCAACCAAACTTTGATATAGTTTCATATCCTTGAACTCTTCTCCTCCATATCTAATCAATTTATGATTCACCTCCATTGGAGTAGGTGCTACCCTACAATCATCCATTTTAAACTTGATCAACAAGTTTTTCAAATACCTTTCTTGAGTTATATACAGTCCATGTTGAGTGTATGAGATCTCCATGCCCAAGAAATATGACAAATCTCCCAAGTCACTGATCTTGAACTCTTTCTCCATTTGCTTCTTTAGACTTTGAATGCCTTTCTCATCTGTACCTGTAAGAATTATATCATCAACATATATACACATGTAAATAAACCCATCTTCACTTGCTTTAACAAGCAAGCTACTATCTGCTTTAGATACTTGGAGTCCAAGTTGTTTTAAGAACTTCACAAGTCTATAACTCCATGCCCTTGGGGCTTGCTTCAAGCCTTACAAAGCTCTCTTGAGCTTACATACATGATCTGGATACCTTTCATTTCTGACTCCTTGTAGTTTCTCTATGAAAACATCATTTGAAATATAACCACTTAGAAAAGCATTCTTCACATCTAATTGACATAATTTCCAACCTTTACATGCAGCAATAGCTATGAGTGTCTTTATAGTTATATTTTCCACAGGACTATAGGTCTTATCATAATCTACTCCATATGTTTGAGCAAAACCTTTCACAACAAGTCTAGCTTTATACCTAGACACACTTCCATCTGCATACCTCTTTGTCTTGTAGACCCATTTGCATCCAATGATCTTTTGACTATTTGGTTTAGGAACCAAATCCCATGTCATATTCTCTATCAATGCATCATACTCTTTCTGCATAGCTTTCTCCCAATTTTCCTTACCTTTTGCCTCTTCATATGTAGAAGGGTCTTCATCTTCCTTTACCATATAAGCATAATCTTTGGTAGCCAAAAAAGAAGTGTCATAGCTATACCTTGTAGGTTGCCATTTGTGTCTTGATGACCTTCTAAGTTCTCCACTCTTGAGGTTTCTGGTTCATTACATTCTGGATCAAATCTTGGCACTTCTCGAACTTCAACGTGTACTTCATTGTTCTCCTCTTCATCAAATATATGAACCTTTGATTTACCTTTCTTTTGATTCACAACTTCTTCATCACCTGCATAAATATTGATTGTACCTGCATACCAAGTACCTTGCTCATCAAATGTAATATCCTTTGACACTAGGAATTGTTTTGTGGATGGACTCCACAACCTATATCCCATCTGCTTATCATCATATCCAATGAATACATATTTTTCAGCTTTGGGTTCCAATTTATGCCTCAATTGAGACGGCACATATGCATATGCCAAACAACCAAATACTTTGCAATGATCTAGAATAGTTCTCTTACCCCATCAGGCCTCATATGGTGTCATACCCTGCAAAGCTTTACCTAGTAATCTATTGACCAAATATGTAGCTGTATTTATAGCCTCAGCCCACAAATAATTTGCGTAATTTTTCTCCTTCATCATGGATCTTGCAAACTCAACAAGAGTTCTATTCCTCCTTTATGCTACACCATTTTTGTTGAGGAGAGTACCTGCAAGTAATTTCCCTTTTTCTACTTGCATTTCACAAGTAATCACTGAACTCATTAGAGAAATACTCTCCCCCTCCATCAGACCTTAGTCTCTTCAACTTATGACCTGTAATTCTCTCTACATACACATGATAATGTTTGAATGTATTGAATACCTATAACTTATCTTTCAACACATAGATACTGAACCATCTGGTAGCATCATCAACATAAATCACATAATACCTTGAACCATTGATACTGAAATCCTTTGATGGTCCCCACACATCTGTGTGTACCAATTCAAGCTTTTCTGAATACATAAAACCATGCTTGGAATAAGATTGCTTATGAGCCTTACCTAATTGACATGCCTCACATCTGTATGTCATATGTTGACTTGCAACATTAGGCAATCCAAGCACTGAACCATTATTAACCATATCTTTAATACCTCTTTCATTGAAATGTCCAAGCCTTTTGTGCCAAAGATCTTACTCAGAGATCTTATGCCCTCCATAGGTATACAAGGCATGAACAACATTACCTTGGATCTTCAATGTGAACAACCTTCCTTCTTTCTTTCCTGAAACAATTTGCTTATACCCATTGCTAGGGTCTTCCACAAACACTCCTCCATTACTGAACCTAACTTCATAACCTTTTTCAACAATTAGGCCTACACTTATCAGATTCTCAGGAATTGTAGGAACATACAAAACCTTACTCAAGAGAGTACTTCCATCCTTAGCCTTCACTGATCCAATTGACTTCACATTATGCTTTGTATTGTCACCTGTTTGAACAACATGATTAGCTATCTTATTCTCCAAATCAGTCATCAAAGCTATGTTGACACTGAGGTGATTACTACACCCTGAGTCAATGTAGAAGACTCTTTGGTCTTCACTTTGCCTTTCATAGGTTGCATTCATTATCAATGTTGAATCCTCCTTCTGTTCTAAAGCATAATTGTAGTAGGTATTGTTGTATTGTTGACTTTGGAATCCTCTACCTGCA
The DNA here is from genome assembly GCA_020310875.1 of Ceratopteris richardii. NCBI lineage: Eukaryota > Viridiplantae > Streptophyta > Polypodiopsida > Polypodiales > Pteridaceae > Ceratopteris > Ceratopteris richardii. The sequence goes on along the minus strand of CM035436.1, from coordinate 111,405,241 downwards.
TTTCTTCCAAAGTAACCCCTACTACCTCTACGTCTGAAATTACCTCTTTGATTTCCGCCACCTCTTCCTCTTGAATTAAAATTCTGATTATATCCACCATTATTTTGAGTATTATGCCAACAATCATTAGCTAAATTATTTGTCTTACCACAAATCCAGCAAGCTTTAACTCCATCTTTATTATTCCTGCCTCTTCCTCTACCTTTGCCACCACCTCTTCCTCTTAGAAAGTTGGCTTGGCTAGTTGTACCTTCATTTTCATTTGATTGTTGCTTCCCTTTGATATTCTTCTTCTTATCCTTTGAATACATTGCATGATCTGTACTCTTATCACTTTCACCTTTGGCATCCTCCTCAAAGCTTAGCATATGTCCTAGCATCTGATTTAAATCAGGAGTGAAATGATGAAGTGATAATTCAGTAGACAAAATGAATGGCTTCCATTTGTCATCACCTCTTAAACCTATAAGGATTTGCCTTACCAATTTATCCTCCTTAATGTCTTCATCAACTGCTCCTAATGCATCGACAATGTCCTTCATCCTTCTTACATAATCTGAGATGGATTGAGAGGCCTTCTTCTTGAATGTGGTAAATTCTGCCCACAAGGATGCCTTCCTTGACTTTGTGGTGTTTTGGAAATGCTCCTTCAAAGCATTCCATATATCACTTGCACTTTCAAGACCTCTAATGTGAGGTAGCAAGTAGTCATTAATTGCCATGTAGATAATGCTCCTAGCTTGAGCATCTTTCTTCATCCAAGTCTTCAAATCTGATAATTCTTCCCTAGTTGGAACACTAGGATCTCTGAAGTGAGGCTTTTCTTCTTCACCTCTTATATAACCTATCAAGTCTTTGCTCATAAGATGAGCTTCCATCCTCATTGACCATGCTGGATAGTTCTCTCTATCCAACTTCTCTATCTGAAGAGAATCTCCCATCCTTTCTTCACCTCTATATTGAATTCTTTCAACTTTATGAGTAATAGATGTACCTTTACTTCGAATGATGTTCCTTTTGGCCTTCTTGATAACTCCTCATCTCCTTCTCAAGCTTTGCTTTCAAGCTTTCACCTTTTGAACCTTCAAGTGTTGAATTCTTTACAGCTGCAGTAGTGGGGGTCCTCCTTTCTTTAGTTTTGATGCTTCGTGCACTGATATCACTGATGGAGAGTGTTAATCTCCAAAAGAACAAGCTACTCTTGAAGTAATAGCACCTATATATCAAGAGTAACTCAAACCATTCACCAATTTTGAGAATTAATAATCAATTATATAGATTTTGGATAAACTATGAAGAGGATGATTCTACAGAAAGTCCGTTGCACATATCTCTCTCATTGACTTATCAAATCTGTAAAGTTTTTGATAAAAATTTGCATAAGGTGTCGCTTATAGTTTTCGCACCTTCTCCAACTTAAATCATTTCCAAAGATTCATTAGATCTTGAGAAATGAACTTAATAAGTCACCTATGTCTAAAACTCTTCTTTGGAGAAGTCGATTCAGACACCTATAAGTTCTAACACTTGGTTCTCTCAATCTAGAACCCATTTATGCAAATGCTTTTAACCATAAGTAGCTTACCTTCGAACTTAAAGAATGAGTGCTTGCTTGCTCAAAACTTTACATCGTAGAAGGAGAACTGACCAAAACATTAGCATCGAATTTTGCACCTCCTACAACTTCTCTCGTTTCCATTTACACATGTAAATGTTCCTACACTCAATTCTCTGAGCCTGATCACAATTAGAAACTGAAAATGGTTACAGAAGTCAATCAACTATAGGCTTAGAATTTTACAAAAGGATCTCACAAAAGATTCAACACAGAAGGAGAATACTCAGAAAAATCAGGTGCAACATTTTCTATTTCTGAGAAAATTCACATTTGAGTAATGAGAGAGATTCTACTCACTTCTAGAGTGTCTAATGACATCTAATTCTCTTCCAAACTTGTTCTTAAATAATCTCTCATATTTGCCCCAACATTGTCTTTGTTTATATAGGCAGAAATGTACAAGCTCATAACCATACAAAGGTATAAGATAAACTGACTCTAAATTAATGTACATATGTATACACATCTTCATCCTCTAAATATACACTTCCTTCAAGCTTCATAAATTGATCTTTTCTTCAGTCCTTGACTTCGAAACCTTCATCAAACCTTCAATTGTTGATTGCCCTGCACCAACAACATGCACATACACATGCATATGCACAAGCATTTCTACAACCACATAAAAAGAATTGCATCCATGCATGATTGCATGCATACATATATATATATATATATATATATATATATATATATATATATATATATATATATATATATATATATATATATATATATATATATATATATATATATATATATATATATATACAGACACACACACATACACACATTAACATATACTTAAATAGATGTATATGCACATCCACATGCATGCACTTGGATGCAAATGGAAATGCATCCACATGCACATGCATGTTTCATACATATACACATGCATATACCTACACTTCTATACGTTTATACACATACACATACATATGCACAGATGTATATATACACACACATACACATATATATGCACATACGTACACACACATATACACATACACACACATGCACACACACACATATACACATATACACATATACATGCACATTCACACATATACACATACACTTACACTTATAAATGCACATACATATACACATTGACATACACATACACATACACTTACACATGCACATGCACATACATACATATACAGACACATACACATGCACATGCACATACACATACATACACATATACACTTACACATGCACATGCATATACACATATGCATATGTACATACATTCATATACACACACATTACACACATATACATGCACATATGTACACACACATATTACATATATATACATGCACATACATACATACATATACACATATACACATCCACATGCACATACACATACATATGCATATACACTTACACATGCACATGTAGATACATGCATATACACATATACATATGCACATAAATACATGGGCATATATACATAGATACATAAATATACATGTATATAGACATACTTACACATATAGAAATATACCTAGATGTGTACATATACATTTTATATACACATACATTTTATATAAATATACATTTTACATGTGTTTTTGTACTTTAATTATATAATTAAAGTACAAAAACACATGCTTAATATAAACAATAACAACAATCAATAGAACAAAACTTTTCATTACTTAATACCATACACACAATTCACACACACACACACACACACACACACATATATATATATATATATATCAATGTACATACATATCCAATGTCATAATCAAGAATCCTAATCATCATCATCATCATCATCAGCATCAGGATTATCCTCATCCTCATCCTCATCATCACGATCAATCGCATGATCTGATGTATTTGTGTGAGCACCCTGTGAAGATCGAGATCGTCCCTCCTATGTCTGTCTCTCCACCGCGTCCATATCTGCCTCTCCATATGTAATACTCTTGTATTACATATTAAAAAAGTTAAAACATCCATAAAAACAAAATAATTATATAAAATTTAATAATACTGACAAAGGCATCCAGATGATCTCCCATATACTCCCTGAAACGCCGATATCCAAAATGTGTAGCATACTTGATCTTATGTTTTGTAGGATATCCGCCATAATCCTTTCGTTGCATTGAAACAAATAAAAAAGATTAGTTCATAGCATACTCACAATAACACATATACTTACAAATCTAGCTACAAGACGACGATGGCCCATTTGGCCTAGGTGGGATGTGTGGCCTCACTCAACTCTCTTCTTTGTAGCAGCTTGATTATTTACAGAAAAAAGAAATACATAAATTAAATGTCAGAAATTACTAAAATATATGAAAATTATAAATATACTCTATTAATTTGTATACATTGTGCTGAGGAAATGACTCATGAAGATGTAGGTGAAAAACTGCCACATCTGAGGTGGTATGTTAGGTCACCTCTTATTTTTTTCCACCATACAATATCTCTAGTAAATCTAATCTCAAACAGAAAAAACAAATTAGAATACATACACATATATACACACACATACACATACCCACATACCCACATACACATACATGCAAACATATACACATACATATATGCATACATATACACATACATACATATAACATAAACAAACATATACATATCTAGAGATATACATAGACACATACACATGCATGCATATACACTCAATCATACAAAATACATGCATTTATCCCACAATAATGTGTATTTGTGTATATGTGAATATGTGTGTATGTCTAAATGTCTGTATGTGAATATGTGTGTATGTGTAAATATGTATATGTGAATGTTTATGTATGTAAATAATCAGATTATTAATATCAAATACCATTATTTGTAGATTTCGATCAATCATATGGAACTCCACCATCGTTTCCTAATTGTGCAAGGACTATATACTGTAAGTATCAAACTTTTAATTTTAAATATATTTGATAGATACATAACTGATATATTTTTTTCTTTCTTATTATAATCACATTTTGATCAATCAAAGGGCACTTCACCACCTCCTACCCATGTAACAACTTCACATGTGTCCTCCGATAGGAATTATGATGAATTTTACTACCAAGAGCATACTATATGTTGTTGTAACTCTTGCTATGGCACACATCGAAGATCAAGATTGGAACGTATTGAACATGAGGTAGAGTATGGTACTTTTGAGCATGCACAGTCACTTAGTAAATGTGATAATGCTTCGGTATGTATTTTTTCTATAAATTAATGTCATTATTTTATTTAAAAACCATATACAAAATCAAATTACTGTTGATATACAAGAATACTTGTTTGATGATGATGATCATAATAATAATTCTCATAATGTTAATATACCTCGTACACGTCATGGACTTACTGTTCATCAATTACAAGCAGAGGTTTCTAGAAATCCTCTACCTGTTGGTTTAGAGACTGGAATGGTTGGACATTATCCATTGCCAGCTCGTCGTCGTTCTCTAGTGCAAACAATAAAAGAAGATATGGAGGATGGAATAGAGGACCACTTCCTTGAGATGGAGAGGTTTTCAACTTTTGGGGTAATCGCTATATGATTCCTTCATCTACTATTACTAATGTTGGTCATGGTCTCTTTATTTTAGAGGTTTTGTATGTGCCTCTAGACTCTGAAGTCACTCTTATGTCATTTTGTGGTCCTATATACGGGGAGATTGGCATCAACTTTCACGTTATGTTCAAAGCGTGAGTACTTATGGGATATGCTTGAATGCAAAATCCCTTACTAGTAGAAGGATTTCACATGTAGAAAATGAAAGATTATATATTTATGGAAGACCTTACATGCATGGAAATTTTAGTAGGTTTAATAAATCATAGTCAAGGGTAACATAATAGTTCAAGGACTAGTTGCACATTTGAGGAGCGTGAAAATAGTCATGAATCAGCATACATGAGTAGAGATGTATCAAGATACATAGTTGTCAATGCTATTACTACATTACATGCAGGTGATGAATTATTAGTGAATTAAAGAGCACCTTTTATCTAGAGAGAGAATGAAAATTTTCTATCCATATTTAATAGCTTATATATTTAATTTTATGTTTAAATTTTAGTTTCTATTCATTTATGGAATACTAATGATTCTTATTCATGTGTGTAGATTCCAACATATGATGTTGATGATATTCCTCCACACCATTCACAATTGCCAGTAGACCTCATCTATCAAAAGATTCTATGAGGAGGCTACATAAAAGGGATCCTGTGGAATATGCAAGGTTGAAAGATCTATATTCAAAAGAAGATAAAGTACAAGATTTGTGCGACAATGATGAAGATGATGGCATGGCAAATTTTATTGAGGATTGGTATCAAAATGATAGTGAGATCATTGATAGTTCTAAAAATGAGAAATATCTTTGAGAGGAATGTCTAAAGCATGTATATGAAGGAAGTCGTTTGACATGACTAAGTGCAAGCTTACTTATTCTCAATCTTCAAAATCATTTTGGATGGAGTAATGTATCTGTTTGGGCACTATTAAGGTATAATTTTCAGTTTTCTATCTGTTTACATATATACATGCATAAATATATACATATAAATACATGCATATATAGACATACACATAATTATACATGAATGCATACACACACATAAACATACACAAACATATGCACACATACACATGTTATGAGAGTAAGGTCAAATTATACATACTTGTATCAAATGAAGATGTTTTGTCCATCTAGCCTTTAGAATTGTACACCCAACCTTTAGAATCTCCCTTTACACATCTATTTCTCCTATTCTAGTCGACCTAATACATGTGTTGTTAACTCTTTTAAGAATTTTGCATACAAATATTAAGTATCAGTTAACTATGGAGGTATTAGGTCGTTAGGAAAATGGGAGGACCAAATTTAACTTGAAGATTTTGAAGGATGGAAAAATAATTTTAAAGGATGGGCGGAAAGAAAGCATCCATTCAGTGCAAGTTTTTATTCTTACTTTGGCTAATGTAAGAACAAGAACTTGCATTGAATGGACACTTTCTGTCCACGCATCCTCTAAAACTATTCATGCATCTTTCAAAACCTTGAAGATAAATTTGGTCCTCCTATTTTCCAAATGACCTAATACCTCTATAGCAAACTGATATTTTATATTTGTAAATGAATATGTAAGCCTTAGTTAGCAAGGCACGTAATAGATTTACTATAAAATGGGAGACACCTAGACGATTTAATGGTCTAGATATCTATATGAAAGTCTATAAACCACAATAAACAAAAAGAAAACTACAAATAAAATCAAATATACATAGCTACACATGCATACATACACATACATACATACACATATATATACACATAAACATACATATACACATGTTATGAGAGTAAAGTCAAATTATACATACTTGTATCGAATGAAGATATTTTGTCCATCTAACCTTTGGAATTGTCTACCCAACCTTTAGAATCTTCCTGACACATCTCCTTCTCCTATTCTAGTGGACCTAATACCTACCCTGCTAACTTGTTTATGAGCTTTGCATACAAATATTTAGTATGAGTTAGCTATGGAGGTATTAAGTCATTTGAAAAATAGGAGAAGTAAATTTACCTCAAAGAATTTGAAGGATGGAAGAATAATTTTAAAGGATGGGCATACACAAAGCGTTCATTTAGTGCAAGTTTTTGTTTTTTTCATATATGTATATTAGTTTCTATTTACTAATTTAATTTCTTTTGCAGGCTCAAATTTTCACTAATATGTGGGCTTTTTTATAGCATATTAGAATCAAAACCATTGATTCTTTACATAAAACAGAGGATTCTAGTATGGTTTCTTCTTTCAAGAAACTATCATGTGCTAGCTCAAAAGACACGAACCTTATAGATGGCGAACTTGGATACATGGGAACTGTTGTTGGTATCTATGAAATATCATTTCGTACATTCAAACAGGTAGAAAAAAGTTTATATTTTTTATGATAGAGTTTACAATTTTTTTAAGCACCTAATAATGGGTTTTTGTTTATATCTATTTTGATAGGTCATTTTGAAGGTTGATTGGTTTCAATCCAAGTATAAAGGTAGTAATTCCACATTAAGAAAGCAATTATCTAGGTTTTGGGCAACTGATTCTTCCAAGGTAATGTGATCTACTAAAGAACCATGTATTTTTCCTAGGCATATTGAACAAGAATTATTTTATAAAAACCCAGATGCTCATCCTTGGTGGCAACTCTTTCATGTTTAACCTAGAGGTAGGTCATTGTTTGAACATTAGAGTTTCTAAAATAGGGTTTTTAAAATCCTAATATCAAAATAAGTGTTTTCAAATTAGGATTTTTGAACTAGAATATTTATAATAGGGTTTTTGAATTAGGATATGTATATATATATATATATATATATATATATATATATATATATATATATATATATATATATATATATATATATATATGTGTGTGTGTGTGTGTGTGTGTATGTATTGTTATAAAATGAGATATATATACTATAGTTTATATATTATATATATGTATATATATATATATATATATATATATATATATATATATATATATATATATATATATATATATATATATATATATATATATATATATATATATATATATATATATATGTGCGTATGCACGTGTATGCGTGTATATGCATGTCAATATGATTATGTGAGTCTATCTGTGTGTACATATGATAATATATGTGTATGTGTATGTGAGTATGTGTATGTTTCTATGTGTGTAATAATTATATTTGTGTAACTACATGCATGTGTATGTGTGTGTAAAAATATGCATGTATGTGTGTATATGTATAAATGTGCATGTATGTGTCTATGTGTGTAAATGTGCATGTATGATTTATATGTGTGTGTATGCATGTATTTGTACCTCTAGTCTCACTCCTTTTTCTCTCTCTCTCTCATATACATACATACATACATACATAAACACACATACTCATATCCACATATATATACATAAAAGCAATGTGTACCATGCATTATCGGGACGATGAGCCATAAGTGTCTCCATCTCTTTTAGCCAGCACTTTTGTGACCATCCTGTCCCAAACTCTATCTCAAGTGAACTAAGTACGTATTTTTTATCCCTCTCATCATGCTCACTACAAAAATAAAAAAATCATGTAAATAAAACATAAGATATTTATTTCAATTTATATGTAAAATTTATACTTACTTCCACTGTAAGTGGACAAGGTGTAGGTAAGAGTCACATAATGCTCGCATTCTTCTCTTGAACTCCAATCCATTCCCTATGTACACAATGTTCCCCTCTAGCTCTATATCGCACTCTAGCCCTAAGGTGCCTATGCATGTCGTCATAGGCACCTATGCTCTGTCATCATGATGTGGGGGGGGAGAGAGGAGGGGGTGGCGGGGGGAGAGAGGAGGGGGTGGCAGGGCTTGGTGGTGGCGGGGCTCTGTCATCATGATGTGGTGGGGGGAGAGAGGAGGGGGTGGCGGGGAGAGGTGGTTGTGGTGGGGGGAGAGAGGAGGGGGTTTTGCGGTTGGTGGGGGCAGAGAGGAGGGGGTGGCAGGGAAGGTGGCCACGGGGTGGTGGGGGGAGAGAGGAGGGGGTTGTGGGGTTGGTGGGGGGAGAGAGGAGGGGGTTGTGGGGTTGGTGGGGGGAGAGAGGAGGGGGTGGTGGGGAGAGGTGGCCACAGGGTGGTGGGGGGAGAGAGGAGGGGGTTGTGGGGTTGGTGGGGGGAGAGAGGAGGGAATGGCGGGGAGAGGTGGCCGAGGGGTGGGGGGAGAGAGGAGGGGGTTGCGGGGTTGGTGGCGGGAGAGAGGAGAGGGTAGAGGGGCGTGGTGGTGGTGGGGCTGGTGGGGGGAGAGAGGAGGGGATGGCGAGGAGAGGTGGCCATAGGGTTGTGGGGGGAGAGAGGAGGGGGTTGTGGGGTTGGTGGGATGAGAGAGGAGGGGGTGTCTAGGAGAGGTGGCCGCAGGGTGGTGGGGGGAGAGAGAAGGGGGCTGCGGGGTTGGTGGGGGGGAGAGAGGAGGGAGTGGTGGGGCGCGGTGGTGGTGGGACTGGTGGGGGGAGAGAGCAGGGGGTGGCGGGGAGAGGTGGCCACGGGGAGGTGGGGGCAGAGAGGAGGCGGTGGCGGGGGGTGGTGGTTGCGGGGTGTGTGGGGGGAGAGAAGAGAGGGTGATGGGACGTGGTGGTGTCGAGGCTAGTGGGGGGAGAGAGGAGAGAGTGGCGGGGAGAGATGGCCACGGGGTGGTGGAGGGAGATAGGCGGTGGGGAGGTGGGGGGTAGCAGCGGGTGTGGTGGGGGAAAGGGGTGGGGACTACGGGGGGAAGGGGGCGGGGGGAGAGAGAGAGAGAGAGAGAGAGAGAGAGAGAGAGAGAGAGAGAGAGAGAGAGAGAGAGAGAGAGAGAGAGAGAGAGAGAGAGAGAGAGAGAGAGAGAGAGAGAGAGATGTCGCAATACAAGAAGTTTGACAATAACAATTATAAAAAATGGAAGCTTAGGATCTAGAATTATCCCATGGCTATGGGATCTCATGAGTGGCATAGATGCAAGACCTAGAATATGAGAGAATCCAACTCTTGATGAATTAAGGAACTTCAGAGAGTGGAATGAAAGGAATAAGAAATTCATCTTCATACTAATTGAGCACATTAGTATCACTACAATAGGGCATATACAAGATGGTGCCCTTGATGGTCAATGAGGAAATGAACATTGGAGGCTCAAAGAAAAGTTCAATAAAGGCAAAGTGTGATAGAGATAAGGGTAGAGGAAGAGGAATATATCAAGGCAAAGAAAGATTTAGACAAGGTAGAGGAAGAGGTAGACGAGGTAGAGGATCAAATGGTGATTCTGATCAAGACGAAGGAAGCTAATACTCTTTGTCAAGAAGGAGAGGAAGGCTGAGAGGTAGAGGAGGAAGGTCAAACCATAATAGAGACAACCAAAAATAAGAAGGATGCTTCATTGTTTGGAAAGTATGTCCATTATGCAAGACATTTCTATCAAAGGGGCAGGCAAAACTCAACCAACAAAGGTCAAGCAAATTATGCATCTACTTTAAATAAAATTGATATTATGATAGCACATGGTAGATTGATAGTGGTTGTATCAACCACATGAGTAGCAATGAGGATTTCTTCTCAAATATGCCATTAGGGGAAAAAATGAACCCTCCATGGGCGTTTTAGATTAAGGAGTGATTAGGAATGGATCAATGAGAGGAGGGTGGTGGACACAGTCTAGTCCCTTAATCAGATAGGCTAGGCATAGGCTTCCCTTGTTTTTGTGTGTTCAAAGAGGACAACACCACCTAGAAATGATGGTTTTAGTTGTGTGAATGGTTTTGGAAAGCTTAGGTTTCATTCAGAGCCCTTGGATTAACTTGATGATCCAAAGGGTGAGGTTGAGTGGTAGAAGTCAAGGCAACATTGAATAAGGGCCATTGGATTTGTAAGATTTTCAATGGCTTGGATCTAGTTATTCTTCAAAAATGCGCACTCAATTTTTGATCCGTCCGATTGTAGTCCTTATCGGGTGGTAAATATAAACAATCCTTGATCTTGTGCACCTTTAAATGTGGTTCATTGGATGTGCTCAATATCTGACGGCTCTAGATGAAGCCTTGCTTTGGAAAGCGCCTTCTTGCCGAGACCATTGGATGAAGACACCGATCAGCCGGTAGGGAATCGATGCGCAAGAGATCTCAGTGCCATTTGCGGTAGATCATAGGATCTTTTAAGATCTAAAGGTCTATAATTTTGCAGAGTTTTATGCGAAATCAGCGCAAGGATCTTTCTCAGCCCCATTTGCGCCCGTTCGTTGGATCAATGAGCATCTAATGGCTGAAATGAATGCAGAGACTGGTGAAGGTTAGGCCCACGTCCACGAAAAATGATGGCTTCCCTCTCTAAGTTCTCTACGACATTTAAACAGAGCCGTCAATCAAAAAAATCCAATGGTCAAGGATGCTAACGTACGAGATTTCAAAAACAAAGCTTCATGAAGTATTATTTTTTATCATAAAACCACTAGTGGTTTTATATCCCTCCTTAACCTCATATATTAAGCTCTATAATCCCTAAAAGTTAGGAATCCTTACAAGGCCCATGCAGAGTCCATTTTTTCCCCTAATGCATGTGCCATCAAACAAAGGACATGTAGAAACAGGTGATGAAACTCCACATGCTATTACACATATGGGTGATGTTATGTTGGGAGTTTTCCATAACCCTAAGTGTGTAAAGGACGTTTTTCATATTCCTACAATCACAAGACTTTTGTTTCTTTGGGGAAATGGTTGTGAAAGGATTTTAGGTTAAGCTGCATCAGAAAGGATATTCTATGAAAAACCTATAATGGGCTACAAAATGATAGTGAATGGCAAGAAAGACAGAAGACTATTCAACTTGGATGTGAATCTTAACTTCAACCATACAACGTATTTTAAATTTAAGAACATGAAGGCAGTCGAAATGGACCTCTAGCACAAAAGGTATAGACACATTACTACACAAAGGTTTAAGGACATGTAAAAGAAGTGGTTACTATTAGGGTTACCTAATCTCTACAACGAAAATCTCAAAAGGTTGTTTGAAGCTTATGAGTTAGGAAAGTAGACAAGGTTACCCTTTAAAGAATTACAATTATGCGAGCTAACATTTATTTGACCTCATTCATACAGATGTTTGGGGACCAACCAAATGAAGGTTCACTTTGTGGTGATAGATATTTTCTAACTTTCATTGATGAATATACAAGGATGACTTGCCCTATTGTATGAGGCATAAATGTGAGGTCTTATGTTATTTCAAGAATTTTAAGGCTATGTTTGAAAGAGTATGTTATAAGTACATCAACTGTATAAGGTCAAATGGAGGGGTCAAATACTTATCCCATGAGTTCTCTATTTTCTTTGAGAGTAATGGTATCAAAAGACAAATCGCATGGAGGTACACACTATAAAAAAATGGTGTGCTGGATGGAAAGAATAAGTATAATTATGAATCTTCTAGGGCAATGATGAAGGTGAATGGTTTGCCAAATTGTTATTTGGCTGATTCAACAACTATGGCTATATACATCATGCACAGAGCTCCCACATTAGGTATACATGCTACTACACGTTATGAAGTTTGGTACAATAGGAAGCCAGATGTTTCACATTTGAGATTCTTTGGTTATACATGCTATGTTTTAATTACAAAGGAACTAAGCATCAAACTTCATGATACATAAAAAAGGTGTCTCTTCATAGGATATGAAATGCACAGAAGGTTATAGGTGTTACAATCCTATAACAAGGGAATAAAAAAGTTCAAGGGATGTTAGAATTTATAAATTTTTGCATTGTTATGCTATAAGTGTATCTATGGAGGGAAATGAAGATGAAAAAAAGAGGATGTCAAGAGGTGAACCAGAAAGCATGGTTCCTAGTGGAGCAAAAGAGTTGCATTCTCAACCATCTTGGCATAGAATTAGTCCCACATCAAGTCAATTAAGTGTTGTAGTGAGTAATATTAAAGCCAAGATCATACAAATAGAAGACGATGAGGACCTACAGATTGAACGTAACATCACCCCTCATGGGAGGACTTGGAAGAGCTCAAAGACTAACAACAAAAAATATTCAAATGAATGGAATGGTGAGATAAGAAAGTCTGATAGGGTAAGGCATCCATTTCAACCTATTATTCATGTAAGGCTAGACATTATTTGTACATGACTAAAGTCATTGAAGAATCCACATGATCTAAACAAGCAAACATATGTAGGGAATGGCAAGAAGCTATGCATTGGGAAATCAAAGCTTTCCAAGATAGACATACTTGGAATCTTGTACCAAGAATGAAATATATGAAGGTAATGGGAAAAAAGTCGGGTTGAAAGGTTAATAAACATTCACATGGTAGTATTTCTAGGTACAAATATAAGCTTGTACCCAAAGGCGTTGTTCACACATATGGAATAGATTATGAGGAGAACTTTATCTATGTGTCTAAGATGAGTACTGTTAGATTCATCATTGCAAAAGTGGAACAAGCAAGAATTGGAATATGTATCCACTTTATGTGAAGAATGCTTTCCTCAATGTAGAGCTAGAGGAATTGTTTATATGCATCAACCATTAGGGTTTGAATATAAATTCATGAATGGGTATTTCTACAAGTTTAAGAAATTAGGATATGGTTATAAGAAATCCCCAATGGTATGCAATCAAAGGCTTCTAGACTATCTCATCAATTGAAGATACAATCAAATCAATGTGCATCCATCATTCTTCTAGAAGAAGGAAGGTGAAATATGTGTCTACTTATGTGTATATGTACAAGATCTAATTATTACTAGAGATCATGAAGAAGGTATGAAGGAAATAAAAGAGAAGCTAAAAAAGGAGTTAAAGATCTAGGACAATGGTATTTGGTTCATTTGGCATTTTCTAGCTATTGAAGTTATAGATAAGGGCAATGGCATTTGGCTCATGTAGAGAAAGTACATTTTGGATTTCTTGAAGTATGAACTTATAGGATGAAAACCATTGAGAAATCCTATGGAGGTAAACAAAAACTTGACTTCAATAGAAGGTAAAGAATTAGAGGATCCATTCTTATAGAGTTCTATAGGTCTATCATTGAATTATAACACCATCGTTAGGACAGACTTAGCATATGTTATCTCAAATCATGCACACAAATAGGGTCCCACATCTAATTTCCGCAAAGGTCATGCTCATATATCTCAAAGGTACACTTAATGATGGTTTATTTTATCCTTTTGAAGATGATTTGCAAGTCAAAGCATATACAGATGTTATCTGGGATTGATCAAAAGAAGAGAGGATAAGTAGAAGGGGATATGTGGTGATGTTTTGCAAGAAAGTCATCTCTTGGATGATAGAGATACAACAAGCAATTGCTTTATCCTCCAATAAAGCTGAATATAGAGGATTAACTCAAGTAACTTCTTATCTTCTGTAGTTGAAGAAGATAATGATTAAATTAAATTTACAGGTTAATCAATTCTCAACCATGTGTGAAAATATTAGCGTGTATCTTTCTACGGATTCCATGTTCAATGCTAGAAGCAAACACATAGAGGTACACTAGAGAAAATATGGTGGCTAAAGATGTTTAAGTGCAACATAGCAGCATAGTTGGTGCAAAGTTCAAGCGTACACATTTGGCTAGAAGTTCATGAACAATTGAAGCTCCTTGGAAACCATTGCTAAGAAGTTTTCATCCTTTACCATTTGTAAAAGCTTATTTAACTTGAAAGAATATTTTTAGCTACCTACAAACTTGTGGAGTTTGTTAGATGGAAAGTCATGAATTTATGTTGGAGAGAATAACTCCTAGATTGGTTGATTATTTTTAGAGAGAGAGCCAAAAGTTGAATTCAAATTCAAAATTTGAATGTAGCACTTATATAAAGTAACATGTGAAAGTTGCGGTTAGAAGTGACTCTATTCCCACGTTCTCCATTGCCATATTGTAAGGGAGTGAGGTCTACACTGTAGCCTACACTACTCACCATCATTAGGCTATGATTGTTAATCCTATGATCTTGTACAACATTGTTCATTACTACAATAGATCTATATTGCTCATCTATGATCTCTCTATTATAGTCATTCATAACTGTCAACTTGTACTGCTCATATCTTAGTCATTTCTCCACCGTTGTCAATGTTATATAGCTTATTCTAGTCCCCTCCAAGTTATCTACAGGCTCACAAATTTTGAAGACAATCCGTTCAGCCATTTTGGAGGAAAGCGTGTGGAAGCACTCATAGGTCAGACTCTATAGAGTTCCTAAAAAATTGGGGGTAATGATTCAATCTCTAAGTTGATTGCTTTGTGCATAGTGCATCATTTTAAGTTATTCCACTTGTAATAATTAGCTTACTAAGCTAGTTAGATACGTCTAAAAGGAATTTTTCTAATTCCTACTCCACTGGAAGCACTGAGCATAACAAGTCGCAGGTGTGTGAACAAAAACAGAAGGTTTTCATTAATCCTTCAACTTGGAAGTAGTTTGTTTTGGTTCAATCATTTCTCACATCATTTCCAAATGACATATGCACTTGTATAGTGTCATGGAGAGCTAAGAGGGCCCAAAGACTCTGAAGCTACAAGAGGGCTGGTACAAAGCAAGATCTGGTACTACCTACTCCTTTCTTGGAGTGTCCATCCATCTTTCCCAAGAGTGGTATCATAGCAAAGCTAAGGTAAAATGGGAGATGGTTTTCCTTCTTTCATTGATAAATTGACATGAACAACTATGAATCATGGTTCTTGAGGATGAAGACATACTTGAAAGGAAGGATACTCTATGGATACATCTCAGGAGATGAGGAGATGCCCATGTTCAGAAGCAAAGAACAACCTAGAAGAGAGGAGCATGAAAGACTCAACACATGGTCTGCCAAGGATGTCTTAGCAAGGTCCTACTTACTTAACTCAATATCTGATTTTCTTCTTCCACATATTAGGAATTGTAAGACATCGCAAGAGACTTGGGAAACATTGTCTTCTTATTTCTCTTCCAACACAAGGGCTAGGAAGAACCAATTGGGGATTGAGTTTACCACTCAAGAAAGCAACCTAAGCAAGGCATCTCACAGTATATGACCAAAGTCAGAGATGTAGCAGATCAATTCACAAGCATAGGAGAAGAAATTGAAGAAGAGCAGATTGTAAGACAAGAAATCAATGGTATTAAAGCTGATGACAAATGGGAGAGCTTCACAACTGCCATGGACTTGTACATGGACATGCAGATTCCAGATCTTACCACACTCATGGGGAAACTATTTGCCCATGAGCCAAGCTCAACAAGAATGGAGATTCATCAAGAGTTAATAGCTATGCTTCCATATACACTGATAAAAATAAGTTCAAAGACAAAGGGAAGAATAAGAAGGTTGAAGATGAAGGAACTACCTCCCAAGCAAACTATGCAGGGAGAGGTAGAACCTCAAGAGGAAGGGGGAGGGGAGGTAAGCAAGGTAGGGGGAGACCCTATAACTCCTCACCATGCAATATTTGTGGATTGTCAAATCATACTACAGATGAGTGTTACAAGAATTTCAAGAATCCAAGAGGTAGAGGATATCAAGGAGGTGGACATACACAATCAAGTTGAAGATTCAATAACCATCAAGGATACAACAACAACTACAACAACAACTACAAATACCAAGGAGGTTACAAATCAAGGAAAGATTACAAAAACTACATAGAGGAGCAAGAAGATTCTCTTTTGATTATGAATATGACTTCAAAACCAGGTATAAATGATGATCATCTCTTCTACATTGACTCGGGATGCTCAAACCATGTGGCAGGCAATGTCGCTCTTCTCTTTGACCTTGAAGAACCAAAGGGTAAGCATCATGTACAAACAAGTCATGACACCAAGCACTCAGTGATTAAAGTAGGAAATGTTAAGACCTCTGATGGAAACAAGAATCTATTGAGTAGGGTTGTACATGTACCTACAATTACCAAGAATTTGATGAGTATTGGAAAGATTGTGGAAATGGGTTTGCAGGTTAGGTTCAACCAATATGGAAAATTTGTGGAGGATCCCCAACATGGATTCAAAAGAAGTGCCAAAGGAGAGAAGACATGTAGATTATTCACTTTTGAACTTGAAGATACAAGGAATATTGCACTCTGTAGTTACAAAGATCAAACATTATCAGAGCTTGAAATTCGGCATAAGAGATTAGGGCATGTTGGTGAAAGAACCTTAAACAGATATGTAGAGATCAATGTGTGCTTGGGATACCTAATGTATCCAAGCAGCACATGATCTATAAATGTGGTGCTTGTCAGCTTGGAAAATCTCATAGGTTATCCCTCTCAAGGGAAGGCTACATGCATGAGGACTACCTAGAGCTTGTCCATATAGATGTATGGGGACCACGTAAGGATCCCTCAATCTCTCAATCAAGGTATTATGTATCTTTCATTGATGATTATAGTAGGTGGAATGTATTGTACTTTATGAAGCACAAAGATGAAGTATTCAGTTGCTTTAAAAAGTATCTTGCACTTGTTGAGAACGAAACAAGGAGAAACCTAAAAAGATTAAGGTTTGATGGAGGAGCTGAGTACTTCTCAAATGAGTTTGATGTAATCTTGTAGGACAGAGGAATCAAGAGAGAAATTACAACAAGGTATACCCCTGAGAAAAATGGGGTGGCAGAAAGGAGAAATAGATTAATTGTTGAAAGAGCTAGGTCAATGTTAAATGAGAAAAAACTACCTAATTACTTGTGGGAAGAGAGTGTGTATACTGCCACTTATCTTGTAAACAGGTTGTCATCCAAATCTCTTCATGGGATGACCCCATATGAAGCATGTCATGGTAGAAGACCTTCACTTGATCATTGAAGGATCTTTGGATGTGTAGCTTATGTGCATAGCCCTTCTTAGATAAGAG
Organism: Ceratopteris richardii; assembly: GCA_020310875.1. Lineage (NCBI taxonomy): Eukaryota > Viridiplantae > Streptophyta > Polypodiopsida > Polypodiales > Pteridaceae > Ceratopteris > Ceratopteris richardii. The sequence goes on along the minus strand of CM035436.1, from coordinate 111,387,162 downwards.
GTAAGCTAGACCCTAAGGCAAATAAGTGCATCTTCATAGGGAATGACTTGAATCAGAAAGAATATAGGCTCTACAATCCTTCAAACAAAGGATTCATGGTCAGTAGAGATGTGCTCTTTGATGAAAATGACTCTTGGTTTGATAGTGAATGCAAGAAAGTAAAGCTGCCCTATGACTTGGAAGAGTCGTTTCGAAGCCTCACTAAGGAGAAGCCTACTCAAAATGGAGACATCAACTGAGATAATGAGGACATCATCAACCTAGAAGAGTTCAAGGCATGGAAGTCCAAAGGAAAAGTCAAGATGAAGAAGTTGGAAGATGTACTTGAGTCATCAAACCAAGCAATCAGAAGATCACAAAGGTAGAGCAAGAAGCCAATCAGATATGGGTATGACACTTCCCTAGTTACTAAGCACTCTATTTATCTTGCAAAAGACTTATCATTTGAAGAGGCATCATCATATGAAGAAGCAAAGACCAAGGCAAAATAAAAGGAAGCTATGGATGAGGAAATTGAAGCACTCAAGGAGAGTGATACTTGGGAACTAGTACCAAAGAAGGAGTCTATGAAGGTAATTGGTTCTAGATGGATCTATAAGATCAAAATGAATTCTCATGGATCAGTAAGTAGGTACAAAACTAGACTTGTGGCTAAGGTTTTTGCAAAAATCCTAGGATTTTATTATGAAGAAACCTTCTCACCTATGGCCAAAATGCCAACCATCAAGGTATTGGTAAGTGTGGCTCCATCAAAGAATATGAACATGTATCAGTTGGATGTAAAAAATGCATTTCTAAATGGCTAGATTTTAGAGGAGGTGTACGTGTCTCAACCTCCTAGCTATGATGACCTAAACAAGGTAACATATGTATGTAAATTGAACAAGGCTCTTTATGGATTGAACCAGGAACCTAGGGCATGGAACCATAGATTGACTACATATCTTCAGGATCAAGGTTTTATCATGAGTAAAGTAGATACTTCTCTGTTCATCAAGAGAAGTAATTCAGAGGTAATATACCTATGTGTATATGTTGATGACATCATACTCACAGGTAATGATGCTAATGACATCAAGTAGATCAAGAATCAGATGATGAAGGAGTCCAAAATTAGTGACCTTGGATCAGTAAAATATTTTCTTGGACTTGAGTTAGTCTATACTAACTCTTGAATTTATATTACTCAGAGAAAGTATATAGAGGATATGTTAAAGAAGTTTCATTTGCATGATGCCAAAGTTGCAAGTACTCCAATGGAGGTAAACCTAAAATTAAGTGATCATGAAGGTGATGTACTTGAGAACATTGCAAGTTACCAAAGCATAGTGGGAAGCTATGCTACATTAATAAGGATTGATATTGCTTATGGAGTAATTTTTCTAAGTTAGTTTATGCATAGGCCTAGGGCACCTCATTTGGAAGATGCCAAAAGGATTTTGAAGTACCTTAAGGGCACTCAAAATCATGGATTGTATTTTCCTTATACATCAGACTTGGACATCAAGATATATTCAGATGGAGATTGGGCAGGATGCAAAGATGATAGAAGGAGTACCTCAGGATACCTATCCTTTGGAGGTGATAAACCTATATCATGGTCTTCAAAGAAGCAACCTACCATTGCTTTATCTTCTACAGAGGTAGAATATAGAGGATTGGCCAATGCCACTCAAGAGCCCATATGGATCAGATTGCTATACACAGATTTAGGTTTGCATACTACATCTCCAATGCTTTTTGGAGATAATACAAGCTCATTACATCTTGCAGCAAATCCTATTTGTCATACTAGGACCAAGCATATAGAGGTCCACTATCATTATGTGAGAGAGAAGCTATTGAGCAAGGAAATTCAGATGGCTTATGTATCAACTAATATGCAATGTGCAGATTTGTTAACTAAAGCATTAGATGGTCAAGAAATTTTCAGGTTTAAGTCAATGATTGGATTGCAGGATATTCACAAAGATTGAAGAAGAAGGCCAAGCTAAACTGTTTGGCTTGAGGGGGAGCTGTTGGTGCAAAGTTGAAGCCTACACATTTGGCTAGAAGTTCATGAACAATTGAAGCTCCATGGAAACCATTGCTAGGAAGATTTTATCCTTTACAATTTGTAAAAGCTTATTTAACTCAAAATAATTTTTGTAGCTAACTACAAACTCGTGGAGTTTGTTAGATGAAAATTCACCACTTTATGTTGGAGAGAATAACTCCTACATTGGTGGATTACTTTTAGAGAGAGAGAGAGCCAAAAGTTGAATTCAAATTCAAAATTTGAATGTAGCACTTGTAAAAGGTAACATGTAAAAGTCGCGGTTAGAAGTGACTCTATTCTTGAATTCTCCATTGCCATTTTCTAAGAGTGTGAGGTCTACATTGTAGCGTACACTACTCACCATCATTAGGCTATGATTTTCAAGCCTATGATCTTGTACAACATTGTTCAATTGTATAGTGTCATTGGAGAGCTAAGAGGGCCCAAAATGCAACTTTGAAGCTACAAGGGGCTGGTACAAAGCAAGATCTGGGAGTACCTACTCATTTCATGGATTCCCATCTTTCCCAACAAGTACCAAGGACCAATATGTTGACATTTTCACAAAACCTTTGGATTCAACAAAGCGAACAAGGTTCAAGAAGGGCATTGATTTATAGGAGGTAGGTTGAAGAACTAAGGCTTGAAGCTTTAGAGGGGTTGTTGAACATCAAGCTTCAACCTTAATGGTCAATTGAACATCAGATGGATGTCCCTTGGAGCTACATGGAGCAAGCTTCAAGCGCAAGGAATGAAGTTAAATTCCAATTTCAAATCCCCCTCACAAAATCCATAATTTGAATCACACTTAGCTGTGATTAGAAAAGCATATAATTTAGGAAATGTGATTCTTAACTTGTATGGAATCTTTCCAACTCTACATGTACACACAAAGTACTTCAAATGGATAATCCCACATATGTGTTGGCTCTTAGAGAGTGCTGAAAAGCAAGCTACTTGGCCCCTAAGCTAAACAAGCCCTCTGCTTTCTTACTTGAGTGATTTTAATAAATTCTGTGTAGCTCTAGCTAACACACAGATTTTTGTGTGAGTATTTTAGATTGTTGTGAGTGTTGAGCAGTGTTCATTATTCATATCTCACTCATTGCATGTAATATTTTGTTTTTTAGAAATCTAATCAAGTCTTTAAAGTTTGTTGGAAGCATCTTTCATTTCTCTGCATAGTGAGTTCTTTGTTGGTTTGTGGGATATAGGCAATCTTAATGTTAAATTAATCAATGCAATTGGAAGGTCTTGCTCATAGATATATCAATTCGTAATATCAATATACATTCCTTTCTATTGAGTATTTCTCTACAATTATCTCATATGTTTCCAAAGATCCATTTATGTCCTAGCTACATAGCATCATGCATTTCACTCATAATGTTCCTTTGTAGTTCTCTAAAGCCTATAACTCTTCGAAGATTCATGGTTTCTCTTTTTCAGTGTCTCCATAAATAGCTTTCTTTTTGGGAAAATGTTGAATGTTTTTAATTTCATATTTCTAACTCTGTCTTTAGACCAATGATCGTGAGGAGCTAAAGTATTTGGATACTTTGCAATCTCCTTTCATTTTTCTTCATAGACATCTTCTTGGAAATGTTCTAGTGTGAGGTTATTGGCATCATTTGCACATATATGTAAATATATTTCATTTTCATCATTTAGTTATTCATGTTTATCAAGATGTCTCATAAAAGCATTTCAACAAATGGATTATCCTTCCCTTATAAATGTAAAATTTAGTGTTAATTGACTTAATCTAGACAATCAAGTGAAGGATCAATATATCAAGAATGAGAAAATTTCTAATCATGCTAAGAAGTGGTTAGGGTTTTGTTTTGAAGATAACATGAGCTCGAATGAAATAGTCTTTTCCACACTTCAATGTTGTTACAAATCCCCAGATTCCCCAAATTTGCCTCTTAGTCTCCTATGCCTACAAAAATCTAAAATGGTGTCCTCTATGTCCAAACTTGATGCACCTTCTAAACATGTATGTGAAGGATGTATTTTGGGAAAAATGCAATGTTTCTCCTTCCCAAACGATGGTTTAGTTTGAGCTAGTTAGAAGTTGTAGCTTCTTCACAGTGATATATGTGGTCTTATGTGGACACTTTCTTTAGGGAACTACATTTACTTCTTGACTTTCATTGTGGATTTTTCCAGGCATGCATGGGTGTATCCACTCAAAGTGATGTCGAAAGTGTTTATGCTCTTTAAATGGTTTCTATTTCTTACTTAAAACTTGTTAGCATGCAAAATGGGCACCCTTTCTTTTGAACAAGGGGAGGGATACATGTCTTCTGATTCTAATGGGTTTCTTGTTGAGCATGGGATAAAAGATGAGTGTATAGTGTCGTATAGACTTCTAATGAATGGAGTTTCTAAAAGAAAGAATAGGTTACTCATAGAAATGATGAGGTATATGATCAAAAGTCACACTTTACCACATACCTTCTTGTTGGGCATTATTATGTGTGCAATATATATGTTTAACACATGTCCCACCAAAGCATTGTAGTGTATCACTCCATATGAGGGTTGGCATGGTTAGAAGTCATTTGTTGCTCATCCATGTGTGTTTGGTTGTTTGGCATATGCATTAGTACCTAAACAAGAACAGAGGAAATCAAATGATAAATAAGTGAGATGTATTTTTCTTGGGTAGAGTTTTGAAAGCAAAGGCTCTAATCTATATCATCCATAGAGTAAAAAAAGTTTGTTAAGTTGTGATGTTGTTCTTGTGGAAGATGCAATTTAGCCATTACTTTCATGTATTAAGGAGACATCGGTTAGCTCCAAGGACATGTATGATGCTTTGTTGCCTATTTTTAGAGATGGAAAGTCAAGTGTTGGTACAAATGAGGCAATTTTGCAGCCTTTATAGGTTTTACATGATGATGGACAACATTTCATTTCTAATGTACATTTACATGATGCAGTTGTTGATGAGACGATTGATATAAGGGAGGCAACAACTATGCCTACAGGGCTCATGCACACTTTATGATATAGCATATTAGTTGAACCTTTGTTATATCATACTTGTTCAAGTCCTCATAGTGCTTGTTTTGCATCAGATTGCTATGTTATGGCTACCTCTAGTCTATGTGATGAGAATCAACCTGTATCTTTTGATGAAGCAAAAAAACTCAAAACATTGGATGGGTGTCCTGCAATGAGAATGTGATGCTATGATGAAGAACGGTACTTGGACTTTCTGTGATTTGTCCCCAAGCAAAGAGGCCATTGGCACTAAAGGGGTATACAAGTTGAAATATTAGCTTGATGGAGGATTCCACAAGAATAAGGCTAGGCTTGTTTGAAAAGGTTATGCTCAAGAAAGAGGCATTGATTTTGTTGAGAACTTTGCACCCACATGCCAAATGACTATTGTTCATAGCCTTTGTGCACTTGTAGCTCATAACGGTTGGAATGTACATTACTTGGATAATAAAACTGCATTTTTGAATGGTGATTTACTTGAAGAGCTCTATGTATTTCAACCTCATGTTTTTGTGCAGAAAGGGCATGAAAACAAAGTGTGCATGTTGAAAAAGGCCTCATATTGTTTGAACAAGCAACAAATGCTTAGAGTGAAAAGAAACATGACTACTTGATTGCACATGGTTTTGCGAGAACTCAAACTTAGAGCACCTAATATGTTAAGTATGCAAATGATGTGCTTCTTATTATCATTGTCTATGTTGATGCCATTCCGCTCACTAGTCCTAATGAGAAGCATATTGCTGACTTTAAGGTTGATTTTCATCACTCTTTTAAGTTGTCAAGTTTGGGGCATTTGCATCATTATTTGGGCATCCAATTTATGCAAGTTGATGATGGAATAGCTTTGTGTCAAAGAAAATATCTTGACACATTATTGCAGCATTTTGGCCCGGAAGACTACATACCTATTCTCAATCTTATGCAAACATGTTTATAAATGAGTCTTCATGATGATAGAGATTCATTTGATGTAGTTCTTTATCAAGATGATGTTGGGTGATTGATTTAGTTATGCATTACCTGGCATGATATTCACTGTGTTGTCTCTTAGGTGAGAAAGTTTGTATTGTTTTGCTCATGAGATTGCTATCTGACTGTAATTTGTGAGATCATATAGTACTATTTTGCATTGTTGTAGCTATCTCTTGTTTTGCTCATGATATTTGTTTTTATTGTAAAATATCTTTTTAGTATGGATTTTCACCTAGCCCATCCCACTGTAATTTGTGAGATCATATAGTATTGTTTTGCTCATGAGATTGCTATCTGACTGTAATTTGTGAGATCATATAGTACTGTTTTGCATTGTTGTAGCTATCTCTTGTTTTGCTCATGATATTTGTTTTTATTGTAAAATATCTTTTTAGTATGGATTTTCACCTAGCCCATCCCAATAGGACTACTAACAAAAATGAGAATGAAATAGCCTATTTCATTCCTTGACTTGTGTAATATTTCTACATCATAAATGAAATTACCTATATCTTCAAAAAGGATAAAATATCCCTGCTATGTCGCTCTTGGACGACTTTTGGATGGAAAGATGGAGATACTGTTTCTACCTATACTGAACGTTTTTGGCAACGTTTATTACTTATACGTTCACTTGAAATGATTCCTGAAGATACTTTACAGCGGAAATATGAAGATGGTTTGGAGATGGGAATCCAAGCTAAGCTCAACACCTTACGTCCGACAACGCTCTATGAAGCTATTTCTTTTGCACATGATGTTGAGAAAGAATTTCAATCTATCACTAAGTCCATTCGCTTACAACAAACACGTCAACGACCACAACTAATCAAACCCACTTTGCCACTCAAGCGTTCCTTTTCTACTTTTTCTTCTCCTCCTTTTCAACGTCCACCTACTTTTCAACGACCACCTATTTTTCAACGACCTCCTCAATCCACTTTTTCCCCAATCCCCAAGACAAACCCCTTACACCCTACCAAACCTCCAACCTTTCAAACTACGATGATGGATGCCCAACAAAAGAGGTCCCGTATCATCTGTTGGAATTGTGGTAAGATTGGTCATACCAAAGCTAGATGTAGGTTCCCAACTAACCACATGCAACCTGGCGGAGCTAAAGTACATAACATGGAGGTGGTTCCTGAAGATATTCAATTTGAAGACATTCAACCTGATTGGACTGAAGACGCATTGGAGCAGGATCTAAGTACCTTGGGTAACACAATTTCTATTCATTCTTTACTTTGCATGCAAGGTACTATTAATGGTAAAGTTGTTAATATTTTACATGATGATGGTAGTTCACATGACTTTATTTCTCACATATTAGTCAAAGATCTCCAATTAACCCCACTTCCTTCTATGTACAAAGTTAAGGCTGCATTCCAAGGAAACAGATATAATGTTACAAGTGAAGTGCATAATGTTCAAATTTGTATAGGCTCATACATGGATAAACACACATTCTTAATTGCTCCTTTGCAGTCCTATGATGTTATACTTGGTATGCCTTTTCGTCACCATTATAATCCATGCATTGATTATCATACACACACCATGCGTTTTAAGTTTAACAATCAAGATATCTGTTTGTCTGCAATACATGATTTCCAACCATTCCCATTAATTAGTCATACACAAGTAAAACGTGCATTCCGAAAAGGCTACAATTCATGTATTGTTTTTGTCAATAACATAGTCGATTATATACATACACTTCCTAATACCCATAAATCATTTATGGATTCTTATAAGGATTGTTTTATGGCTGATTTTCCTTCTAAACTACCACCTTCGAGAGGATCCCTTGATCATAGTATAGACTTAATTCCTGGTAGTTCTCCTCCCCATAAAGCACCTTATAGGCATGGACCTTTGCATCAACAAGAAATAACCAATCAAGTTAAGGATTTTCTTCACAAAGGACTTATCAGGCCTAGTTCTTCTCCCTTTGGAGCACCTGTTCTTTTAGTAGAGAAGAAGAACAAGACTTATAGGATGTGCATTGATTATAGAGCACTCAAGAAGATCACAATAAAAAATAGATATCCTATTCCTAGGATAGATGATTTATTAGATAAACTTCGTGGAGCACGTGTCTTTAGTAAAATTGATCTTAAATCTGGGTATCATCAAATAAGAATGTCACCAAATGATATTTTTAAGACTGCCTTTCGAACTCAGACTGGTCACTTTGAATTCATGGTAATGCCTTTTGGACTTACCAATGCACCTGCTACATTTGCACGCATGATGAATAATATTTTTCTTGAATACCAAGCTTTTGTTCTTGTTTTCTTCGATGACATACTTGTCTATAGTAAGAATGATGATGACCATGAAAAGCATTTAGCAATAGTTTTTAATTTGTTACGCACCAACCAACTTTATGCAAATCCTAAAAAGAGTTACTTTTTTCAAAGAGAATTAGAGTATTTAGGCCATATTGTTTCAAGTCAAGGAGTTCATGTAGATCCAAAGAAGATTAAAGTAATTGAAGAACGGCCTATACCACAATAGTTTGTAAAAGGTTTTTCTTATTTAGCCCTCCCACTCACTTTATTATTAAAGAAAAAGTTAAAATTTGCATGGGGATTGCCACAACAACAATCTTTTGAAAAACTTAAACAATCACTTTCTCATGCACCTGTTTTGCAATTACCTAATTTTACACAACCTTTCCATGTAGTTACAGATGCTAGTGGCTCAGGTATAGGTGTTGTATTGATGCAAAATGATCATCCCATTGCATTTGAAAGTAGGTAGCTTAAACCTTCTGAAAAAAACTACAGTACATATGATAAAGAACTTTTGGCAGTTGTACATGCTTTAAAAATTTGGAAACATTATCTCATGGGTACAGAAGTCATAATCAAAACCGACCAACAAGCTATTAAACATTTACTCAATCAACCATTGATTTCAGATCGACATATCAAATGGGCTTCATACATACAAAATTTTCAGCCTATGATTCAATATCAACCTGGCAAAGCTAATTTTGTAGCTGATGCCCTGAGTCGTTTTCCATCCCCACAAACAAATATTGGTTTTATTAATAATATTTATGTGGTTCATATTCATTCATTTCATGACATGATTCCTACACATGCATCTGATTTATATTTCTCACAAACATGGAATGCTTTCAATAATTCTACTACATTTAGTGAAGACCATTACACATTTCATAATGGATTCTTGTATTTTGATCATAAGCTATGTATTACACAAGATTTTAAAGAATTTGTTATGAAAGAGATGCATGAACCACCATATATGGGTCATAGGGGCATACAAAGTACTGTTTCTACATGTAAAGAATTCTTCTTTTGGCCAAATATGGAAAAGGACATTACACAATATGTTTCCCAATGCATTGTTTGTCAACGTGTCAAAAGACATCATGGTAAAGCATTTGGATTATTAATGCCACTTCCCATACCTAATGGGCCATGGGAACAAATTTCTATGGATTTTATTACTGGTCTTCCTACAACTTGATCACATCATGATATGATTTGGACAATTGTTGATAGGTTTAGTAAACAAGCATATTTCATTCCTTGTACGAAAACTCTTTCTGCACCTCAAGCTGCCAAATTATTTATTAAATGTATTTTTCCACATCATGGTTTTCCAAAAGTAATTTTATCCGATCGTGATGTTCGTTTTTGTAATCACTTTTGGGTTGCATTATTTAAAAACTTAGGTTCTAAAATAGATTTTAGTTCTGCATTTCATCCTGAAAGTAATGGGCAAAGTGAAGCTACAAATAGTACTATTTTGGATCTATTATGTTGTTATTATTTAGATAATCCAACTAATTGGGATGAGAAACTTTCTTTACTACAATTTGCATATAATAACACAACACATACCACTACTGGACGTGCACCAAATGAAATTGTGTATGGTAAAAAGCTTCCTACTCCCATGTCTATCATTCAAACTGACATACCTATGGCTGATTCTTTTGCACAAGATCATATTTCTATACTTCATGAGGTTCATGAGCATATTAAAAAGAGTCAGGAACGTTATACCCGTAATATTAATAAGAAACGAGCAGCTAAACAATTTAATGAAAATGATTATGTTTGGTTATGCATAATTAAACGACGTTTGAAAAATATTCTACAACATCCTAAGGTAAAACTTGCACCACGTTATTATGGACCTTTCCGTATTATTAAAAAAATTAATGAAAATGCTTTTAGATTAGATATACCTTCTCATTGGAATATTCATAATTCTTTTCATATCAGTTTATTGAAACCATTTAAAGGAATTTTACCACTCATTCCTATTTTGGATGATCCTCCATTGTTAGAAGAGGATGCTGAAGTTTTAATTCTAGAAAAAAATACTTGATCATGATGTTACTACTACACACACAGGTAATCAATATCATAGATATTTGATTAAATATAAAAATCATTCATTCGAAGAATCACAATGGATTCACAAAACATCACTAATTCCACATTATCATCATTTGATTTCTGCTTATCATTCACAATCACATTAAATTCCAATTTTCCAGTTCCATGCATGTTTTTTATTTACATGGCACATGCCTATGATTGTTCAGTGATGCGACATGTGATTGGCCATCCATGTCTATTTTAATTTTTTATCAACTGAGGTCAGTTGCTCGTCAACTGGGCGGCATGTTATCCTTTATGGGATATTTGGAATGAAGGTGTAATGCCTTGAGGATTTTAATGTGTTTTGTGTTTTGATTTAGCAGGTGAAGATCCATGAGGGTGTGAACGCGCATGGACTTGGAGGTATTTAGAAGAATATTTTTAGAAGATGGTTATTTTTAGTTATTTTTGTAAAAATAATGGATCGCTTTAGAAAGCGACGTTTTTGTAAAAATAGAAACTTACGAACTTGTAAATAAAGCAAAAACATGCTTTTTGGAGCGCGGCCCTCATGTATCTTCTATTCAGGACGTAATATGAATTTACTATAAATACGCATGCTCTGGTAGAGTGTCCATCAGAGCATGTGGGGGGAGATTGTACCCAATTTGGTGTCGTCTCTTATCTCTTTCTGTCTTTGAGTATTTTTATTTTCTGCGTTCGTGCGACTGCGGTATCTGGGACAACAATTTATGTCCACCATATTTCTCATTAAGGTTATGTGTCGTTGAAACACCTCAAGAAACTAAGCAATAGTAGTCCCATTAATGCCATCGACATAAGCGTCGGTACACCCAACGGGCACCGGTATACGTGATGGTGCACCCACCAGAGGCATCAGTATGACCATCGATATTACCGATGGTCAGGCCCACGGTCATACTGACAATCATATCGGTGGTTATACCGATGCCTATACTGGCACTTTAGTTTTGAAGCACATATTGACACCTACACGGACGTCAGGGCAAAAATGTGCCTCTTCAATTTCCTCGGTAAGAGCCTGGGTATAGGACCGATCTGTTGTAGTGAGTAAAATGTTGGGAAGACCCCCTATATTTGTTAGCCTCATTTCTCTCTTTATGATCCAACTAAATTCACCAAATAACTTGATTTAATTAGCTATATACTTCAATTAGATGTGTGAAAAAATCTCTCTATTTAAATCATACCCACATGTGAGCTCAAGGCATTCTTTTGTGAGCTTCATTTCCAAAAATAGAAGGTTTCTTCAACTCTTGTGAAAAGGAATTAATCTTTTTTAGTGCAAACATTTCAAAATGATGTTCCAAAGGACTTGATGCATCTTTAAGAATATTGGGGGACTTAAGGAAGTACATTAAGTATCCCTTAAGTCATATTGATTGGTGTAGAACACGTTTTTTGCAACACCAATTCATCTGTGAATACTCTCCATCACCTCATCACATAAATCCCTTTCGATTGCATCAACCAAATCATCATAATCTTCTTGGTATAGAGAGAATATTTACAACAATATTGCACTAAATACATATAGACATAGAAGACTGATTCGTAAACATAATATATGAGATCCAACTAAGCATTGAAATGTTAGGAGATTGTCAATTTCATATCATTAAATCTATTTCAACGTTAACGTTGGATCCAATAAAGCAATCCATATCGGTTTGCAAAGGAGTGACCATACCCCAACATATCATATATCACTTCCCCTCATCATGATTTTGACCTATGACCTAGTCTACCCCAATAGGACTACTATCAATGATGAGAATGAAAGGCGTATTTCGTTCTTTGACTTGTGTAATATCTCTATATCATGAATGGAATTACATATAAGCTCAGAAAGGTTAAAATATCCCTAATATCTCTTCTCTCTCATTTCTTAAATGTTCTTTCTTCAATCTCATTTGTGCGCATGGGTTTAATATACATTTTGAATTTCACGACACAAAATAGGCATAGAAAAGCTTTACCTACTAGGAAACCTTCACTCCTAAATCAAGTCATTTTGATATATCAGTGATCAACCAAGTTCCTCATGTTTGGTTTGTCAACCAAGTCGGTTTTATATATCATTGCACTCATAATGATTCTTTTACATTGCTATTACTAGCAACATATTAAATTCATATATATACATATATATATATATATATATATATATATATATATATATGTATGTATATATATATGTATGTGTGTGTGTGTGTGCGTATGTATATGTTTGTATCAATCTGTGTGTGTAACTAGAGCCTAAGCATTTCTCTTTGTGTCTATATGCACGACTATGCATGTATCTATTTCATTCCGTTGTTTTGATTTGTAAATATATTAGTATTTAAGCATATTTGGAAATCAAACATTTCTTAAAGAACGGCGTATGGAATTCGTACTTGTAGAAAGAAATGTTACATGGTATACTTACCTTAAGAAGAACCTCCCTTGAGTAGAAGATGTACTAGAAGGGTGAATGCTTGTCTTTCCTTAGAGTTTGGAGCTAGCCAAAGGTGGATACCCTTGTATCTCCTCTATAGTTTGGCATGCATAATGGGACACTTGCATTTTTGTGTGAGGTAACTACTACATGAACCACTTGTTTTCCATTATTATGTCTTGATTTTTGCATCTTGCAAGTGGGTAAATGACCCACAGTCGAGTAGACAGAGAGCCTCACAACCTACAAAGGAGGCTCAAGAATTCATCTTTACCTTTGGATAGTCAACATAGCTCCCCTCTACCCTTGAATTTGTCTATTAATTTGGATAGAACCCCATTCTCAAAGGAGAAGCATAGAAGGATATTTGAATTCTCTTCAAATACTTTAGAGGAAGCACAAGTACCAATGGAAAGCCTGTGGAACTTACTTTCAAGGCTGAACATTAAATTCCCGACCTTTAAAGGATCAACATATGAGGATTCAAATGACCACGTGAGGAGACTTATCTCCTTATGGTGTAGTTGTTGGCTTCAAAACTGATAGGACTAGATCCTAGTGCTATTCCCCTCTCAACATTATAAGTTCTTGTAGACAAATGTTATAGCTAGTATGTAGATGAGCATTTCACCACCTTGGAAGCATTCAAGACCTTATTCTCGCGAACATTCAGATCAAGCAACTCCTCATAGCGAGCCCTATATCAACTAGAGAATCTCACATTATGCCCAAATGAATCATTTCATGAATTAAATACTCATACTAAGGCACTTGTCTCCTAGTTACCATAGGCACAGGTGATTTCTTGGTCAAAAATTGGATATAAGAGGCTCTTCCTAGGTCATCTCAAGAAAAGCTTCGAGAATCTCTCAAGCTCGATTCCACTCTGAACAACTTTGTAGCAGTTGCATCTCCCATAGAGAAGGCTAGGATGCACTTTGAAGGAGGGACCCAAGAAAATTATGTGGTGAATCTGGACCCAATCGTGCAACTCAGAAGAGAATCAAACGAGCTAAACATGGAGCGGATTGAAAACGAAGAAGCGATTGTCTTGCAACTTGTCCACGAGAATGAAGATTTAGTTGCCCAACTTTAACGAGAAGTGGAGGACTTGTAGACCTTTTAGGACATTCGAAGGCAAGTTTGGTGTACCACATGCAGCAATAGTGGTCTGTTGTATAATCAACATATCTACTCTAAGAGAGACCACATTCTAAGTCTAATCAAAACCCACAAGGGGTGAGAGATGCACGTATCCACCCAACCAACTCCACCCATATATATACCTCAAGGCCAAGGGGGGAAATGTGAAGAGAGCTTGCCAAGTGTCCTCTCCACATGGATTCTAATCCAAGGCCTTCTAACCTTGGAAATCACATGACCTTCACATGGATTCTTAAAAGGACTTCTCTCAAGCTTGTATGTACAAGTCTCAAGGCTTGAGAGGCCTCCCTAAGGGTTAAATACCATACCCTTAGGAAATATCAATCCTAAGGGTCAAAACCCTTCAATTGGGAGTAAATAAATCCAAATAACTCAAGGGTTCAAACCACACTCATGGAGACACTTTCCCAAGGGTTTCCCAATTGAATCCAAGGGTTCTCCAAGTGCTTTTGGACCCTCAAAACCCATGTCTTTGGCCACTTTGACCCATAGTTAGACAAAATTCTTCCCCCCTTTAACATTTTCGTGCTCGAAAATGTGAGTAGGTATATTATGTGGAGTATTCGCCCCTGCCCCATGATCTTTTCTATAGATCATGGCTTTTCTCATCTCGCTAATTTGCTTCTTTATGGGAAGGAGATTCTATCTCATACTTGATCTAAAAAGAAGGAAATCCACTTGTGGGGCTAATCCCTACCCAAATCATTACTTAGCTTTGCATGTGAAACACTAAATCAAATGCTAAGTATGGATGATAAGGGTGGATTAAAACATCCCTCCCTAATTCAATGTTTCCCTATGTCTGAACTCTGCATCCATAGTACATACATATGAAGTAGGTAAATTGTAATAGTCTCCAACTAATTTGCTATGTAGGTCCATTTCTATGCACCATTGGGGTGTGGACCTAGCAAAATAGATGGATCTCTTACTAGTTCAAGGCTTTGAGAAGTCTCCTTAAATTGAGGTTGATCAAAACATCTAAATAAGATGTTTTCTGATTATTTTCTACTTCTTAACCAACATCTATTGATTCTTTTTCCAAATACAGAACTACTATGTCCTATTGTACTTTAGTGTCAAGGTAGAATGTAGGAAAGAAGTGATTCCATTCTTTGGGCATCCAACCTCAAAATGATTTTCCCAAGTCCTTGTCAAAAGCCTTGATTTGTTTGGAACTGTTAGAATCTATAAATGATTCCTAAGAGTTTTTCTTCAACCTCTTTTAAGAGAGCTTTGTAAATTCTTCATCCATTGATCTTAAAGCAATATTAGATGGACAAATGAATTCTCTTAAACTTAAGTGTCTTCTGAAATTGAAAGGGTTCTATACAAAACATCCATCTTTTGATGTTTAATTTGGTTATCCATTCCATCTAGCTAAACCTGATCTAGGAGTGTCTTTGAAGATTCCTTCCAAGTCAAATCCAAGGTCTATAAAAGCGAGAAGCAAGAACCAAAACTTGACGTGACCGGTTCAACTTTTGAAACACTAAAATGATTTGAGTCAAATCAGATGAGACTCAAAACTTTTAAGGATTTAATCTAGCTAATGGTTTGAAGCATTGTTTTTAGGATATTTGAATGTAAATGCTCAAGAAGATCATTTGAGTAAGGTTTAACCATCATCCATTTACCAAACTCTAGTGGTATAAAACATCGATGTCTCGAGCCATCGAATTTTGATGATGTTCAACTTTACTCTCAAACTATGATGCTTCAAATGAAGTTAGTCCTTTTCAATCTCTTAAGACTCCTATAGATTGGAATACCAAGTCTTGTATAAATCTTTTACTTGAAGAGATTGATAACCTCGTTGTACTATCAACGAGATGTTTTGGAGTAACTTAGTTTAACCCAAATTACATACATAACTAAGTCAATCTTTTTTCAATATCTCTTGATACATCTTTATTTTAAAAGATGTTGACTCACTTAGTTGTATTTGTCAACTAAGTGTGTTATCCAAGATTGACTCAGTCAGACTTACCTTTCTTGAAAGGAACTTTCCAAGTTCTCTCTCTAGAAATCCATGTAACATTTTTGATAAAGAACTACAAAGTCCTTAAAGAGATTACATCAGTCTTATTGAAAATCTTTATGAAGATCTAGAAAGTGATTTCATTTCACGATCTTCGAACTTTCTTAGTTACTTTGATATGGTCATATTCTTGACCAATCTATACTTCATTTTTATCGATGAAGTTTCTGTTTCCATTGGGATCGAGTTTTACTCCAACTCATGAGCCCAAGACTAAAAGATACCTATCATATCAAGGTTTGATGTCCCATAGCATCATTCCTACATTAATGTGAATATAAAGGATAGTGTCCCATACCACTATACTTAATATCCAACACTGATGTGTGAATGATATTTATCTTAAAGTCTAGAAGCTTAATCTAACTATAGAGTACCCTTTACTCAAATTCCTTTTCAAGTCAAGAGATTACCTCTATGTTTCCATCTTGCTTGGGTTTCTAAGATTTCCAACATATGATCACTCCGTGATCCTAATTATTCCTAAACTCATATTGGAAGCTCTAAACCTTTTGATGAAATAAATATCCATCCTGATGGAATAAACATACATTCTTTCTTTCTAAGGTTTTGAGTGCGATTCCAAAGGTTTTGAATCATATTCAAGATCTAATAAGTTCTTTCTTAACTAACTTAAAGTGATAAGAGATTACTCTTGCTTTTTAGATTCCTTGTTTATCCAAAGCTTTTCAAAAAGCTACCCTAGGGTTTTCTAGGAATCTCATTTACTACTTAAGTCTAAGCATCTTCTAATGCTTTTGGATTTCCCTTGAAATCCCTTTAAGAATAGGTGAATAAAATTTTCACCTTCCTAGATTTAATTATCAAAGTTGCATACTACGTATTTTGTATATTCTCTCCTACTTACTTTTAGAGAAGTATAAGATTTGGCATGCTTTATTTGACCTCGTGGTTTACAACCACCTTTTTCAACATATTTTGTGATATTGTTGGGATCCCATGCTAAATCTAGCATGCCATGAAGTTGCTTTCTGAGCAACTCATTCTTTGCCAACCATCTTATATATAAAAAGATGTTCTTTTATCTCATCATCTAAATTCTATGTTTCTCTTCATAGAATTAATTATACCAATTCTTGATAAGATTTGGTAGAGTCGGTACTTTCTTCCCCCCTTTGAAGAGTTTTCGTCCTCCAAAACTGTGAAATCTATGGTTTCATTTACAACTAGAGAGTCAATACTTTGACTCCTCCCAATACTGGATTACTCAACCAATCTTATACTTCTGAAAACTTTCTAGAAGATTTACAGCTATAAATAAATTCTAGTTTTGGTGTCTTTTAGAAAATCTTCTAGAGGTAGCTCAACAACCACTTGTCCTAATTTACTCATGAACTTCCTCTAGACTTTACGGGAGTGCTCATGAGTTTTCATGTTTTGCAACAATGCAATGCTTATGACTATTTGTGTTAGGACATGTGGCTTTGATTTTCAATGCTAATCAAAGCATAAGAGGTTTGGAAGTACTATGAAATAAGAAAAATATCTCCATTTCATCATTGTACATATAGAACTTTAAGTTCCTTCCATTAAGAACTGTTGCATCTGCTATAGAAAACCTTACTTGACTTTCCTGAGATGCAAATCTATTTAATGAAGCCTTCAATTAAATTGGATTTTTTTCAAAAAGGACGGAGCTTTCAAAGATGTATTGAATACCTTTCTTTGCTCATAATTGGTTTCCATCAATGTCTTTGATGGCATCAACTTAATAGAGCTTTATATTATGAGACTCTTGAAACCATTCTAGAGTGTCATTGTAATTAGGATATGTCATGAAGAACTCTTTTAGAAACGTTCTCAATTAACTATTTCTAAGTATGTCTTAAAGTACTTAGAGTAGTATTGTAGGTTCTATGAAGTAGTATAAGAATATTCCCTAAAGAACTATTTTAGGGCAATCATTTACCTAAGTCATCTCATTGAGACGCTTATCTTGGAACCATCTCTAAGTATATCTTATACTTAGAGTTAGCATTTATTATGCTAGGTTCTCTAGTGTATACATGACACTAAACTTATGTTATAATGAAAGAATTTCCCAAAAATGTTCTAAGTTACCAAAGAACTTGGAATTTTTCAGTTACAAACTCTTTCATTTGTGTCAAATAAATCTCTTTCTTAAGTCTTTGGCCTTATTGATTAGACATGTCAGGGGTTTTATGGAACCTAAAAATCCATGAACAAGACTTGAAGCTTGAGGCTCTTTCTATTTGTGTTAAGCTTTGTTGGCTTTTGGATCAAGACAACACATAAAAAGAATAAAGGAATAATGGTCTTTAAATCCCATATCATTAAATTTTTATGCTTTTGACTTCATACTAAGAAGTCATTTCCTATCTTAAGCTTAACCTTAATCTCTCTCTTGTCCCATAAAAACCATGCATATGGTCATTTATTGATTTGCATACTTAGTGTATCATCCATGGTCATTGTACCAAACAAAAATAGTGGTAAATTCAAAGGCTGCATTTACTCTCATGGTTTAAATAAGGTGACCACTCAAGATGTCTTTTCCTCAATCATTCACAAAACAAGTACTTGAAGAAGTGGTCGGACACACATTGTACAGTTTTCTTCACGCTTTGGTGGCTACAATGAGATACTGACTCATACTATTGATAGAAACAAAACAACCTTTATTACTCCATGGAGCACCTATGTTTACACGTGCATGGCTTTCGGCCTAAAAAATTCACCAGATTCATTTAATAGAACAATGTATCTGATATTGGGAGAATGGTTAACAACCTTTCTACACATTTTCATGAATGACTTTTAAGTGTTTTTAGGCATAGATAGGAGAGCAGTAGTCCACCATTCCATGATCACTAAGAAAATGTGGAGGAAATATTTGAGTAGTGTCTTAGCACATGTCTCAAGTTAAATCGCAATAAACATCATTTGTAGGGATAACTATTGATCCGACAAATTTCAATGCTATCCTCTCGATGGCTATCCAATGAACTCAAAAGGAAGTGCAAAGTTTTTTAGGCCATAGAGGATACCATAGAAAATTTATATGGATTTAATCGAAAATAGCTAATCCTCTCTCAAGGTTTACCAATAAGAGGGTTCCTTTCTCATGGAGTCATGAAGCTGAGAAACCATTTTGTATACTAAAGTTAAGGCTATGTACGGATCTGCTTTTAAGTGTTTCTAATAGATCATTAGAGTTCCATGTGCATACAAATGCTTATCGTCATGCAGTTGGAGCACTCTTGGCTCAGCCATCATGACACAAGGTTGACCACTCTATCCCCTATGCCAGAAAATTTCTTACCAAATTAGAAAGAAACTATAGCACTATAGAAAGGGAAGATTTGGCTATATTCTTTGCCCTTCAAAATTTTTGACACTACATCCAAGGTGTGTATTGTATTGTCATATCTAATCATTAGCCTTTGGAGTACTTAATTAACAAGCCTAGAATAGTTGGAAGGGTTCAGCACTGGTTACAACTATTTCAAGAAGTTGATTTGATATTAATATTAAGCCAGACAATAACACTACATGGAAAATCAGGTGTCAAGGACTACCGTGAGTGAAAGGGAAACAGGTATTAATGATGAATTATGGGTAGTAGTATCTTTCTAGTAGCAACTCCAACTCATTAGAATGATCGAATTCTACATTTCCTCACTTTTGGAAAATTTCCAAGACACCTAATACCAATAGAGAAGAAGATATTACTATTTAATGGCAAAGTTTACTCACTTATAGATGGAAATTTGTATAATTATTGTGAGGACATCATTTTGAGAAAGTCTATTTATCTGTAGGAGGTAAATTTTTGCTTGAAGGAACACATAGTCAAGGGCATCTAAACGGCCAGGAATTGGCTCACAAAATCATCCAAAAAGGACTATAATGGCGTCATATCTACAAAGATGCAATCAAGTTTGTTATAGAATGTGAGATCTACCAGAGATGTGCTCTTACCTAGATTGAATTTCCAACAATTTTTCATTTTGACATGATCTCTAACTTTCAAATGATGGGGTCTTCATTTCACTAGACCAATCAGTCCAATTGGTAAACTGGGGTTAAGAAGTGTATTCTGATGGTCTCGTGCCATGCAACTATGTGGATAGAAGCTAAGGTCAATATGAATTGGATGGCATTTACTATGGCAAAGTTTTTGTACAAACCTGTTTTCTCAAAAATAGGGTTCCCACTTGAAATTACCAATGATAGGTGTTTTCTCAAAATAAGGGTTCCCACTTGAGATTACCAATGATAGGAACACATACTTTGTAAATCAATTGCTCCAATTTTTCTTTGACAAGCACAAGGTGTTTCACAAAACATCATCTGCTTACTATTCGAGGGCTGCTATGCAAATTAGTTGTTGACCACCAAAGCTCTTGGGCACGCAAAAGCGTTGATCAATGTAGTATGGGATTTCCAAACTACGAGAAGGGGAACCACTAGCAAAAGTTTGTGTCGCTTAGTATATGGTAAAGAGTCATTGGCACCCTCTGAATTTATTATTAGGAGAGAAATGAAAGCTACAGCCATTGGAATTAAACCTCCCATTAGGAGATTGGTGGCATTAGAAGATTATAGGGAATGAAGTATGCAAAAACCACAGGTAGCAAAAGAATATCGGTATTGAATATCGGTAGCATAAAGATTGACATGCAATGGAGTAGAGAGATTAGCAATTCATTCATAATGAGGATTTGATGGTGATTGAATCTTTACATCAATCCCTTATCAGGATGGGTAGTGTTTACATGCATCGAACTTGGCAATGGATTCAGATTTTAGTTGAAGTTAAGAATAAAAAGTTTGAAATGAATATTATGAGGCCAAGCTCATTTTTAGACTCTGCGAGTATTTGAGAACATGAATGATTTTGAACTCAAGTTCTTGAGCTATAATATGAATTGGTTAAGCAATGATCTTCCTCCTTCCCTCCTCATTTCCTCTCTCTCTCTCTCTCTCTCTCTCTCTCTCTCCCCCACCAGCCCTCCATCCCGTAGTTGGCACGCTGCTGACCCGCGATCCCCCCACTCAGTGTCCTAGACTCTGTAAACTACCAACTCCCCTCACTTCCAAACCTATGAAACCCCCATTCCGATACCCACAAACCCTCCACCCCGTAGCTCCCATTGTGCCACCCCAAAATCCCCCACTCCACAGCTCCGACTCCATGACCTGCAAACCCCTTAGACTACAACCCGAGACCTCCCACTCTCTAACTCAAAAACCCCCCTACTCAGCAACCCACAAATACGCCACTCCATGACCCACAAACACCCGAATGCACTACGTGCAAACCCCACTCTATGATCCGCAAACCCCCACACTATTACACACGACCCCCACTCTACCATTGGTGACTTTTATCCAAGCTCAATGCTTGATCATTCATAAATGTAAAGTATTACTTATGCACAATCTCAATGAGAGAGTCATAGAAACATGCTCTTGAATTTCTTGAACAATTACTACCTTGAAAATTAAAAGTCTTTGAAGAAACTCGTGGCCATGTTAGGCATGAACTAGGAGCTGAGTTAGGAGTGATTGATTAGCTTGATAATTCCGCAACTTTAGGGGAACTTTCACGTAAAATCCCTTTAAGATTTGAGTTCAATGTTACTATATAAACACCTATGTGTAGTCATGGATTAGAGCACCACCTTCAGCTACATTCTAAAGAGATTTTGATCAAGCACCAAGCCACAAGAAAAAAAATGTTGTGCTCTCTTTCTCAAGCTTCATTTCTATTCATATCATGGAAACTATGCTCAATGTAGATTGATTTTCAATCTATACTTTGATGTTTTTCTTATTTGCTACTCCAAGTTCATATTCTCATTTTCAGTCAACTTCAATGAGTGAGTTCTATGTGTATAATCGATCTCTTGTTGAGTATTAAATTGGTATGAGTAACTTGATCTGTCTATTTATCATACCAATTTTCATCATCATTTGTTCATTACTCTGTAAACTACCTTCATTTGAGGCCAACTAGGTGTACTAGCACGCTAACTCCTAAAATGTTCGGTTGATAGCTTTATGTTGCTAGATTGAACTCTCTCAGTATGGTTCATCAAAAATCATCAAATTTATTGCTTTAGATTCCTTATATACCTAATTAAAAGTTTCAGAAGATCTCTATTCAATTCTCAGAATATAGTGAGCTTTGACTTAATTTCTAGAGTACAATCCATCCCAAAATAGCAAGTTTTTTCCCTTATCTATTTTGTATCAAGTAGTCTGTTTTGATGAATCAATTTAAGATTGATACTCCAAAAGCACTAGAGATGGTTTATATGCATCCTTAGCAAGGACAAGGTGTCTATTTATCATCTCTAAAGTTATCTTGGAAGATGTAGAGTAGGTTTGTAGCAGTAGGCACATCTTTGGAGTGTATCCTCCATCTTCCCTCAAAGGGATATCAGAGAAAAGATAAATCACTATGCGAGATGGATTTCCTTCCACCATTCAAAAATTGTTTAGAACAACTACTCACCCTAGTCTCTAAAGATAGAGGCTTACCTTCAAGGGAGAAATCTATTTAGATACATATTTGAAGATGAATTCATCCCAACAATGAGAAGCAAAGGACAAGGATCACATGAAGAGCAAGAAACTCTTACATTTTAGTGCTCAAAGGAAGCACTAGCTACGTCCTACATCTTAAAATCAATCTCAAATTTTCTCTTACCTCAGGTGAAAGGATGCAAGACCTCAAGAGAAACTTAGAAAGCACTTTCTTCCTTCTTCTCTTCAAACACTGGAGCAAGGAAGAACCAGCTACAGATGGAATTTACTACCTTGAAGAAAATTACCAAGTAAAGTGTGACTAATTATGTCATCAAAATGAAGGAGATCTCTAATTAGATACGAAGAATTTGAGAGGTAATTGAAGAAGAGCAAATCAAAAGGCAATTATCAATGGAATCAAGGCCAATGACATTTGAGAATCCTTGAGAACTGCCATGGACCTATACATGGACATGCAAGTGCCTGACCTCAACACTCTTATGGGCCAACTCTTCACATATGAAGAAAAGATAAGCAAGAATGGTGAATCTTTAGGAGGTAATCAATCTTTACCCTTATACTCTAATAAATTTGAAGCTAAGGATAAGTCAAAGTCTAAGAAGAATGAAGATGAAGATAGCTCTTTCAAAGCCAACTTCACAGGAAGAGGAAAAGCTAGAGGAAGAGGCAAATGAGGAAAGCAGGGCAGGGGGAGACCCCAAGCATCTCAATCTTGTGAGACTTTTTGTAAATCTAATCATACCACTAAGGAATGTTACAGGAACCCAAAAAGTTCCAAATGAAGAGGATTCAATAGAGGTGTCTATGGAGCAAATAGAGGCATGTAGAATGGAGCATACAACAACAAAAACTACTTCAACAATAATAATCATCAAAATGGATATAGAGGGACAAAGGATTACAACAACTACACTGAAGATCAAATTTGAGAAGACTCACTACTCCTCATGAACATATCAGTCTTCTAAGCAAGGTTTTGTATGAACATAGCATAGCCAAAAATTTCATAAGTGTTGGAAAAATTGTGCAAAAAGGGTTGTAGGTTAAGTTTACAATGCATGGGGCATATGTGGAAGACCACAAGCAAGAATTTATAAGAATTTCAAAGTGAGAAAAGAGAGGAAGACTCTTCACCTTTGAAGTTGAAGACACCAAGAACATAGAATTATTTAGCTATGGATCTCAAACACTCTTGGAATCGGAGGTATGGCACAAAAAGCTTGCTCATATTGGTGAGAGAAATTTGAAACAAATTTGCAAGGACCACAAAACAACATATGATATACAAGTGTGGAGCTTGTCAATTTGCCAAAGCTAATAGACAACCCTTCAATGCGAAAGGCTATATCCATCATGAATTATTGTATCTTTTCCACATAGATGTATGGGGTCTAAGCAAATAACCTTCAATTTCAAGTTCAAACTATTATGTATCTTTTATTGATGATTGTGGCATATTGAAAATTCTTTACTTTGTGAAGCATAAAGATGAATTCTTCAATTGTTTCAAAAGGTATCTTGGTCTTGCAGAAAATCAAACATGTAGATTTCTCGAGAAGATCACATCAGGTGGTGGTGTCGAATACTTCTAAACTAAATTTGATACTTTCCTACTAGAAAGAGGCACCAAAAGAGAGGTAACAACCAGATACACACCTAAACTCAATAGAGTATCTAGAAGAAGGAACAAAACAATAGTTGACAGCCAAATCCATGCTCAATGAAAAGGGTTTACAAAATTATCTTTGGGCAAAGGTTGTATCAATATCCACATACCTTGTGAATAGATTTCCATCAAAGTCTTTAGATGGTATGACTCCCTATGAGGTATGGAATGGAAGAAGGCCAAGTCTAGAGCATTGCGAAATCTTTGGATATCTAGCTTATGCTCACATACCCTCTCAAATAAGAGGGAAATTGGATCCTAGAGTAGATAAGTGTATTTTTGTTTGATATGATCAAAACCAAAAAGGATACAGATTGTTAATTCCCTCTAACAAAGGCTTTTAAGTTAGTAGGGATGTAGCATTTGATGGAAATAAAACCTAGTTTGATGATGAAAAGAAAGTGAAGCTAACCTATGACTTGGATGAAGACAAAGCATCATGAAAAGAAAGTGAAGCTACCCTATGACTTGGACAAAGACTTTCCATGTCTTTTGACAAAGGAACCTAAGCATCATGAAGATGCTAACTCTAAAGATTACTTGACTGATTAAGAGAAATTGAAGCTATAGAAGAACAAAGGGAATGCTAATGTGCAAGACTTAGCGCAAGGATCTAAAAGATCTCATCAACTACTTAGAAGATCAATGAGAGAAAAAAAGAAACTAGAGAGATATGGATTTGATACCGCTTTGGTCACAAAGCATTTAACTTATATGGCTAAGGATTCATACAATGAAGAACCAACATCATATGAAGAAGCTCAAAGAAGGAATGGAGAGAGGTAATGGATGAAGAAATTAAAGCCCTCATGGCCAATGAAACATGGGAACTTGTTCCTAGCAAAAAATCAGTGAAGGTAATTGGATCAAGGTGGATCTTTAAAGTAAAAAGGAATTCACATGGTATTATTGATACATACAAGGCATGGTTAGTAACCATCGAGTTTGCCCAAGCTCATGGCATAGACTATGAAGAGGCCTTCTCACCTATTGCTAAAATGCCTACCATCAGAGTACTTGTTAGCATTGCTGCATGTACTAATTGGAAGCTATATCTACTAGATGTAAAGAATGCACAACCACTTGGTTATGAAGAGGCACATCATCCAAATTAGGTGTGAAATTTGAATAAGGGTATATGTGGGTTGAAGCAAGCTTGAAGAGCTTGGAATCATAGGTTAATTACCTACTTGTAGGACCAAGGATTTAAGTCTAGCAAAGCAACACATCCTTATTCATCAATAGGGATGGATCAAAGTTATATATCTCTCTCTATATGTAGATAACATTATAATTATAGGGAATGATGTCAATGGAATTAAAAAGGTAAAGGTTGAAATGAAGGATATTGAATTCAAGATCAATGATCTTGGACCTCTAACTTATTTTCTTGGACTTGAACTTGTCTATACAAATTCTTGTATCTACATCACTCAAAGGAAGTATGTACATAACATGATTTCTAGATTTAAAATGGAGAATACTAAGTCTGCAGGTACACCCATGGAGTTGAATCATAAGCTAAGTGCTTATGAGGGAGAACCTATTGAAGATATCACAAGCTATCAAAGCTTGGTAGGAAGCTTGAGCTATGCAACTCTCACAAGGGTAGACTCATGATATTATGTTAGCATACTCACACAATTTATGCACAATCCAAGGAGGTCACACATGGAAGCAGCGAAGAGAGTGCTCAAATACTTGAAGGGCACAATGAATGTGGGGATTTCTATCCCTTCACCTCTGAAATTGATATCAAGCTTTACTCAGATGTAG
This sequence comes from Ceratopteris richardii, assembly GCA_020310875.1. Classification (NCBI taxonomy): domain Eukaryota; kingdom Viridiplantae; phylum Streptophyta; class Polypodiopsida; order Polypodiales; family Pteridaceae; genus Ceratopteris; species Ceratopteris richardii. The sequence goes on along the minus strand of CM035436.1, from coordinate 111,361,095 downwards.
ATTGGGTTGGTTCAAAGGAGAACAGGAAAGTACTTCATTATATTTTTCATTTGTGGATCAAACCTAATTTCTTGGTCTTCAAAGAATCAACCAACTGTTGCTTTATCATATACTAAAGCTGAATACAGAGGATTGGTAAATGCAACACAAGAACCTGTTGAAGGAGATGGTGGATAATCACAAGAGATGAGTTGGTGTAGCTAGAACCTGCTTCAGACCTGCTATAAGTGATGGTTGGATAGTGTTGAGGGCAGATTTAGCTAGCTAATAAGCATAAATGGTCACATATGTTGCTTGGAAGATGATGCACTAATGATAGAATCAAAACAGATAGGTAGGCATTTGATCCAATGTACAAAACTTGCTATTTTTATTGAGACACCTACTCTGAGTTTTGCATAATTCACTGAGTACTGTAAATTCCTTTTGGTGAAATTCAATTAGGTTAACAAGCTACCAATCATGAGTGAAATGATCTAAAATGATAAACTATATGGAGAGAAATATGTATAGCAAATCAAGCATCCATCCCGACCTTTACAAGCCTTGACAGCCACAAACCAGTGAGTAATGCTTGATCAATATCTGGTGATTGCAAAACGCATAATGAAACTTTGTAGGATTAAAGTAGATAGTATGCAAAAGATGTCATGCTTTAAATCACACAAAAGGATGCACTATATAGTGAGAACCAGCTCATGAAAATTCACTATTGTGATGGAGTGTGATGGAGATATGAGAGTAAGAAGTAATGATCATGTATGAATGTAAATCAAGCAAAATTACAATGTCATTAGCAATAAACCATTGCTTAATGAATGAATAATGAGTAAGCTACGAGGTGAGCTCCTCTTCTCAATGAAAGTACATGAAAATGATATTTGAACCTTGAGATGCACGGAGGCATTTCATATTCACTTTTATAGCTTTTGTTGGAGCCAAGGATTTGAATTCAAATTCAAATCTCTACCAATAAAATATGTGCTAAATTATAGGACTGATTCTCTGTTGACTCAACTACCAAAAATCACCAAATTATATGATTTCGTAGTCCTCTTAGGTTTATTACACTTTTACAATGAGTAATTATAACTCAAAGTTACAAGAGGTTGTACATATGAATCCTTCCAAATGATATGCTAATACATCAAGCTTATGTGAAGTGATCAAGTGTGTGGGCTTGGGCTTAATTCCACCAAAAGCTCCCCCTCAAGCCTTTCATGCTTGATCTATATTGTTCCTTGATCTCTTGTAGCCCAATCATCAGTTTGAACATGTTCTTCTTTGTTCTTGGTATGCAAGCGTTTAAGACTGCCACCTGCCCCGCGCTTAAGCGTGCCACGTGCTCCACAAAGTAGATACACACACATACACATACACACATATATACATACACATACACATAGAGAGACACACACCCATACACATACATGCATACATATGCATACATAATGCATATGCATATGCATACATAGATACTTACATGCATACACACATACACACACATATGCATACATAATGCACATACATATGCATAGATACATTCATACACATACACACACATACACACATACACACATACACACACATACACACACATACACACATCCACACACATATACAAATAGATTTACACATGCATACGCATGCATACACACACATACAGACATACACACATAGACACACACACATATACTCACACATAGACACATACACACATACACACATACACACATAATGCATATGCATATGCATACATACATACCAACATGCATACACACACATACACACACACATACACACACATATGCATACATACACATACATAATGCACATGCATATGCATACACATATGCATACACATACACACATAGACACATACAATCACATAGCCACATACACACACATAAACACATACACACTCATAGACACATACACACTTATACACACACACATCGAGAAACATTTACACACACATATACACATGCATACACACACATATATAGATAAACACGTATATAAACACATAGACACACACATACACACATAGACACACACACACACACACACATACACACACATAGACACATAAACAAACATATATGCATACACACACACACACGTAGAGAGACATACACACAGATACACATACATGCATACATATGCATACACACACACACATAGAGAGGCATACACACACATACACACACGCATACATATGCATACATAATGCACATGCATATGCATACATACATGCTTACATGCATATACACACATACAAACACATACATATACACACATAGACACACACACATGTAGAGAGAGAGACACACACATACACACATATATATGCATACACACACACGTAAAGAGACATACACACACATACACATACATGCATATATAATGCATATGCATATGCATACATACATACTTCCATGCATACACACACATACATACACATGCATACATAATGCACATGCACATGCATAGATACATGCTTACATGCATACACATACACACATAGACACATACACACACATAGATACATACACACACATAGACACATACACAAATACACACACATATACACATAGATTTACACACACACATTGACACACACACACACATACACAGACACACTTGGACATGTATACATAGAGACATACACACAGACACACACACACTAACACATAGACACACACACATACACACATAGACACATACAAACTTACACACACACACATATATATATATAAACACACACATACACACATAGACACATATAGAGTTACACACACACATACACACATACACACATCCACATGTAGTTACACACACACATACACATGCATATAGACATATATATACAGATGCACACGTATATACACACTTAGACACACACATAACACATACACACATAGACACATAAACACTTATACGCACACACATACACACATTTACAAAAACATACACATGCATATAGACACATATATAGATATACATGTATATACACACATAGACACACACATAGACACACACAAACATACACACACAGGACACATACACACACATATGCATAGAGAGACACATAGAGACATACACACATATATATGCATACACACGCATAGATCCACATACACACACATACACATACATGCATACATATGCATACATAATGCATATGCATATGCATACATACATACTTACATGCATACACACACACATACACACACATGCATACATAATGCACATGCATATGCATACATACATGCTTACATGTATACACACACTCACATATACACCTACATACACATATACACACATACGTATGTAGACATATATATACATACATATTGATTTTGTGTTCTAATGCACTCTCTTAAATCTATTTGATGTAGAGGAAAAGGCTAATAACAAAAGATTTACCTCTATAATTGATAATGCATGCAATACATGAGATTTTTGCCTCCTTCTTTAGAAGTAGACTCCCCTTTGCTTTGATGTGTGTTTTTGAAATTGATCCAACAGCTCTCCTTCCTTCAAAGTCCTCCAAATGTCTTATCTTGGCCCTCCTTTATTCCTCTATGTTAAATAGCTCTGATACCACTCAGGGGAGAATTTTCAACTTCCATATGCCATCTTAAAGCAATAGTGGCCTCAAAGGCACTCTCATTGAACCTCTATTTACTACAACAAAGGAATCTCTAAAACTCTGAAGATTGAACATGAGAGCTTTTGCATACAAAGACAAGACTTTTAGACCTTGCTAATGCAAGTTGTTTCACTTAAATTTATTACTCCTACTTGGAGAAACAAACCCTCCAAGGTAGAGATTGTACGATATTAATTAAGCATACACAAGTAGATACCTGCTCTCTCCTTAATGCACTTCTCTCAGAATATGCAAAGAAATGATTCAAGATTTCAACTAACTTTAGAAGAACCAGTTAGCTTTCTATAAACATAAAGGTTACAAGAAATGTGTGAGATATTACTAATGGAGTCTACTCAATACTCAGAGTAATCTAGAATACTCACAAAGAAATTTTTGGGTTAGCCATGGCTAAAAAAACTTAAGTGAAATCACTCAAGCAAGTAAGGAGAGGGCTTGCTTAGCTTAGGGGCCTACTAACTTGCTTCCCAAAATTCTCTAAGAGCCCAAACATATGTAGGAGTATCCATTCAAAGTACTTTGTGTGTTGATGTAGAGTTGGAAAGATTTGCTACAACTTAGCATTCACTTTTCCTAAATTATAGGCTTTGTTAATCACACCTTAGTGTGATTGAAATTATGGATCTTGTGAGAGGGATTACAAATTAGACTTCAAAATTGATTCCTCACACTTAAATTGTTTCTCCATGTATCTCTAGATGGAATCCATCTCATGGTCAACTTATGACTAAGGTTCAAGCTTGATTTTCAACATCCAAATATGATGTTACAAATAAGTTATAAGATCTATGCAAAACTTATTGCTAATCATATTGTTTCTCAGTTACAAAAATAGATCACAAAGGTTAAAAAATGGTTTATCAAGTGGAGGTTTGCTCTGAAGGCTATCATTGATGTTTGGGAAGGTTTGGCTTTCATTAAGGAGTCCATGCAAGATGTCCTCTTCCTTAAGATTGACTTCTACAAAGCTTATAATAGATTCGAGTGGGGCTTCATTCTCCACTCTCTAAAAGGTCTGGGATTTGGCTAAAAGTTCATAAAGATGGTGTCAATGTTGTTGGGGAATATGTCAGCACAGATAAACATGAATGGACAACTTTCTGAAGCTATGTGGTCAAAACGTTATATGAGGCAAGGTTGCCCCTTGGTCCCTCTTTTGTTTATACAACAAATCACGAATGTCCACAATAATGCACAATAGATTCAACATACCACTTTGGAGCCTGCCAATTTTTGTTGATGGTCTTAGCTACCTTATTAAATATCATGCATGTTTTGGTCATATTCAAGGACTCTTTCTTTCCCTCAATCAGGAAGAAATTATCATTAGACTCTTTGTAGATGACACAAATACTTTGTGCATAACATTTTGAGGAGCATTGATACCTTTTTGTTGTTTCCTAAATACATTTTGTGAGGCACTAGGATCCAAAATTTTCTACCCTTAGACTGCTTTCAAGGAAGTTATTGGGAATTCACCTCAAGTTTTGGTCATTCATCCCTCTCACATGATAACTAGGGGACAAATATTATGCTTATTAGTTATTCCAATGGGATTTCACATTTTCATTAGTTAATGATGGAACATGTCTCTTTTTTAACTTGATAGCAAGTTGAAGTACTAAAAAAGTATGCATGTCAACGTAGGGGACCGAGATATGGTGGTTAACAAATTCCTTCTTTCTTCTATTATGTACTCCCTCTCTTCTTGGAGATCAAAGACCAAGAGATTTTCAAATTCAAGAGAATTTTTTGAAACTTTCTCTAGATGGCACATCCTAATAGAAGTGGTGTCCCCAATATTAAATTGGCTACTTTCATAAGCCAAAAAGTTCAAGGTGGTTTGGACATTCTAGAAATTGAAGGAATGGCTAATAAGCTAGTAGCCAAATGGTTAACTAAAGCACGGAGCTATAGGTATGCCCCTTAAGCCAATCTAATTTCAAGAAACAAGAGCTCTCTTAGGCTTGTGGACCTTCCATAGTGGAAGGCTCTTGATCTTCTCACTCTTTGATTATCCCCGTATCACATGAATCCCAAAGGCTAGAGCTTAGTTTTCTCCCTATGGAAGGGTTGGAACAAGGTGAAATAGTTTGTCAAATTCAATGGAGATTGGAAAAGGGCTGCTCGTATTAAAAAAAATGATCTGATCTCATTCCCTATCAAGGGCATCATAGGTGTTGAGCCTTGAAATCTTCAAAAAGCTAGGAAGCTTGGGAGCAAAGGTTTCCTTTTGTGGAAACACGTCTATGCCTTCATGGCAATGAGGACATGGGTAAACTCTTCTTTTCATGCCGGAAGTCAATGTCAATGAGGCATGCCTTTTGCAAAATGATGCTGCTGCATGGATAAATCAATTGGAACCAAAAAATATTGGGTGAAGCGATCGGTTGTTCTTAAGCACTATGGAACGCTAAAAGAGGTGGGACCCTCTAGAAGATCTAGAAAGAGAGGTGTGCCACCAACTTTGGTAGCCCTTCTAAATAATGGTGGATCAAGAATTCTCTTTTCCTTTTAGGCAAAAGAGTCTCAATTCTAAGAATCCCCCACCTTTTAGAAATTACAAAATCTTCTTCATCCTGAGCAAAAAGATTAAAAGAAAGTGGCCCCCCATGATGGGGATAACCTTCTTTGCAATGTTCTCATCCAAGTTCTAAGCAACCCTTGATTTGTGAAAATCAAGGGTTCTCATGGGTGCTTGACCCGGTCACTTGTACAAGTGTTCTTTCTATTAATTAGAGTTTGGGAGCATAGGCTATTGCTGAACTTCCTAAAAAAAAAGATACAAGCATATATTGATAAAATGAGGGAAACTTTGATTTTATGAAATGGATGAATATAATTTCATTTTTCTAATGAACTAGATGTTGAAAACTACGGGCTACGTGAAGATCTCCATGAAAGCTTCATGAGGAAGATCAGTAACCACCACATGGAAGCTCTAGTTCTGCTATCGATGTAATGAAGCAAGAGCATTCGGACCACCAACTGGTTGAGCGATTACCCTCCTCTGTGTTGCACTTCGTAAAGATATCAGCATTCCACCGTATTTCCGAAATCAATGAGTTTTTCAAGACCAACACTCTTCTCGAGCATAATGAAGTTTGATATGTAATTGATCAAAATGAAGCTCGTTCTAAAGAAAGAACTTTGACAGGGTACACAACGGGATCATTGCAACGCAAAGTATGTTGTGATGTTAGATAGTAAATAACAGGTTATGTATGTCCTTCGTAACATCGTATACCATGGCCCCTTCTCTGGCTTGACATCTCTTCTGTACGATTTACAGTCGCTTTCCTTGTTAAAATATATGAAAGAGAATACTACAAGGACATGACGTTCAAATACATGTTGGTTAGGATGTATTCATCCCAAGCCCTGTCCTCTTCTTCCTTGATAGCGGCATTAGTTGTCAGATACAACAATAATGGTATACTAATAATTATCTGAACACTCAGATTCATCTGAACTTATTATGTAGTCTCATGCCGATAGAAGGTACAATGACCATTTATTTTAAGATTCTAAAAATATGGCGTGAAATCCCTTATTCCGCGTTGACATTTGTAGGGTGAAACTACTTTATGCAAGGAGACCGTTGGAGAGAAGCCATCTAATTTGTTTGAATTAACTATTTTTAGAAGGGGGAGGCTGCCTATAATCAAGTTGGACATGTGTTGTAACCCCAAAAAGATTATGATGTACGAATTTCTTATGTTGCTGCCCTGAAGAAGAAGTTCAACGCTAAGTTGATGATGAAATAGTAGAACGATAATAGAGATTCTTAATTAAAGTTTAATTTGTGAGAAATCCAATGTTTTTGCTTGTCTTGTATATCATATGGAATCACCTTGAATTGATCAGGATACTTTGTTCCTCCATTTTAGAGATCGCCGAAGGCTCAGGAGTCAGGACTAGTTTCCTGAATGAAGCCTAGATCCCATATCAGTAGGTCGGCTAGTATCTGACATAATAATTCCATTTGGTTCCCTATTGTCGGGATTATGGAAGTAGAGAAAGACAAAATCCAAAAGTGGGAGGAAGTACTGGGCCAAAACCTTTTGTGAATGGAAGCAACTCTAGAGACAACCTAGAAGAGATTTGATAAGGTTGAACGATATCAGCCCTAGTCTTAGTGCATATTGCGATGATTGGCGCCTTTTGATACACATAAATGCATATTGGAGAGATTTAGAGTTAAAACTTCTTCTTGGATGGGAAGATGCGTGCCCCGATGGACTTAAGGAGAGCAATGAAAACAAACTAGAAAGTATTGCAACATTTGGGAGAGCTATCAACTTTCAGTAGAATCAAGAAGAAAACAATGCTATTATTCTCAACACTTTACCCAACTCCTAGGGGTCTCGATGCCTCTTTCTCCCCACAGGAGGGATTGTATGGCAACCATCTTCAAAGTCTCTCCCTCAAGAGTAGTGCATAATCTAAAGTATCTCCTTGATGTACCCATTTCAGATAATGAGATTCTCGAAATTATCCGTACGCTCCCCAATGGGAAAAGGGCGAGTGCTGATGGCCTCAAAAATGATTTTTTCAAGTATTTTAGACAAGTAGTGGCCAGTCAGTTGTGCTTTGTTTGACAAGAGGTGTTGGCTTCTAGTGTGCTTCCCAAATGCCGAAACAATGGGGTCATCAAGCTTATCCATAAAAAAGGCAACAAGAATAGGATTGAAAACTCGTGCCCGATCATGATGCTTCAAAAAGGGTACAAGATTCTTTCAAAATTAATTGCCAATAGATTTTCTCACCACTTGAAGAGCTGGCTTAGTGAGGACCAAAAGAATTTATCAAGACTACATCAATAATGGAAGCTATTATTGATATTTGGGAAGGTCTTTATTTTTCTCAAGAGTCCAAGCAAGATGTGGTGTTCCTTAAAATCGACTTTGACAAAGTCGACAATAGGCTAGAATGGGACTTTGTTTTCCAATCTCTCAAAGACCTTGAGTGTAGTAAAAAATTCACTAAGATGATTGTTACGTTGCTAGCGAATGCATCAGCTCTAATAAATATCAATGGTCAATTATCTAAGGCTATTAGATTAAAATGCTCTATTACGCAAGTGTGCCCATTGGCTCCATTTCATTTTGCTATTTCCACAGAGGGGCTCAACCATGTTGTGCAATATCACATGGAAATGGGCCATATTAAAGGTCTCTCTATACTTATCAACCATGGTCAGATGATCATGAGGCTATTTCCAAATGATATGAACACATTTGTGCATAATGATTTGACTAGCATTGAAACCTTTTGGGGGCGCCTTGACACATTCTATGAGGCTCTGGTTCCAAAATAAACTACTCAAAAAACGCTTTTAGAGCCATCATCGGACCCCCACCCCAATCGTTGGTTGACCATGGTTGCCAAACTATCCCTAGGGATGTGGTCTTCCACCTACTTGGTATTTTGACGGGCCTTGGTGTCTCGATGGAGCAACGATGGAATTGGGTGCTTCCTAAACTAGACAACAAGTTAGTGTATAGGAACATAATGCAAATAAACCTCCTAGGGTGTGCCATGGTAGTAAATACCCTGCTCATCTCCTCAACCATTTATTTTCTCTCATGCTGGAGACCAAAGGATCAACAGCTTATCAAATTGGAAAGAATCTGTAGAAACTTTCTTTGGAGAGGGGACAACAACAAAAGGGGATTTCACAAAATTGAATGGTCTACTTGCATCACCCAAAAGGATTGTGGGGGTCTAGCATGGTTGACAAGTTGGGGGCCAAAAAGATCATCACGGCTTGGTGCAACTACGAGACCTCTTGGGCCAAGCTCATTTTCATGAGCAAGAATGTGATTATGCTAGTGGGCATCCCTGGTCGGAAGGACTTAGGCCTCCTTACCCTCTTATTCTCCCCAATTCCAATTTCCCCCAAAGGTTTGAATCTTTTGCGATCCCTAGGGAAGGGTTGGAACAAGCTCAAACAATTTGTTAGAATCAGAGAAGATTGGAAATGGGCAACTCGTATAAGACAAAATGACTCAATCTCATTTCAATCATGGGCATCAAGAGTGTGGCTTCCTATAGCCTCCAAAATGCTAAGAGGCTCTAGAAAAAGGGTTTTAGAGATTGGAAACACCTCTCAAAACAAGAAACTTGCTAGTGGATCAACTATGAGGACATAGACCCTGAAATAAGAATGAGCTACAAAGAATGGAAGCTCCTTCAAAGTTGATGCATTGCATGAGAATGATAAAAAACCCGACTCCTCATTGGGTAGGATCCACCATGTCACGAGCATCTTATTTGGCACAATGGAAATTGCTTGTCCAAAATCCCTGGAATCAAGGTGAACACGGACTATTATATCATGCTTTAGAGGAAGTGATGCTTGACTTGGACAATGCTACGTTGGGGTCTGAAGCTCATGTCTATCAGGCATCCCCTCATCAAGATCAAAAAGTCAGTTCTCATGAGGCAAATTCTCCACCACGGTATCTCGACCAATCTAAAGGCTAGCAAAATTTGTAGGGCTCTATTGTGGTGCAAGCCATGCTGCCACAAGATTGAGGATCTGGGTCACATCTTCTTCGCGTGTCCCAATTCCATCTTGCTTTTGCAGAACCTTGGGAATATTTTGAGACTACACTAACAAATCACGTGCAAGCAACAACCTCTGGGCCGAGCAATTAACTTCTCAATAGCACTTTGGAAAACTCTATGAGGGGAATTCTCTAGAAGATTTCGAGTGGGCGGTGTGCCTAGAATTTTGGACACCCTCCTAAAGAGTGGTCGTTCGAGAAGTCTCTGTTCCTCCTTGGCAAAAGAATCTCCAACTATAGAAGGTTCCCACCCTTCAGGCATCATTAAGTGTTTCTCATCAAGAACAACAAGCTTAAACCCAATTGGACCTCGCATGAAGGGAGGGTTGTTAACCTCCTTTGTACACTCTCTAGATGTGTAAGTTCTACCCCTGCTTTATGTGATTTGAGGGGTCCAAGGGCACTAGTTCCATTCACTTGTGACTTGTTCTTCCTTTCTTTTTAATTAATTTCTCAGAGATTAGGCCAAGGCCGAACTTTCTTTTGATAAAAAAAACTTTAAATAGAATCCCAAGAATAAATGGCGTAGAAAGAAGAAGTTTTTTAGATGGTAATTGAAGTTTAAAGAGCCATAAAACCTACTTATGGATCACAAGGAACAAATCAATCGTTAGAAAATGATGCACTAAAGCCTCCAAAATGTTTGATGCATGCCATATTGTAGAATATGCGATAGACGTAGAAAAGAGATTGATCATCTCTTTCCATGTTTGAAGAATGCTTTTTTTCAAGAGGGAGTCCAAGGTAGGATCAAGGTGTCGGTTGGAGACAAGATTTGCCTCACAACGCAATTTTTTGGTCTTTGACCTTTTGGAATGTCATGTGGCAAACCATTCTGCGAAAGATGGATGAGAAGGTGCATAAAAAACTTTTGGGAGGTCTCCAACGGGGAGTACATAAAGTTATCTTGAAGTTTCCTAGGTATAAGAATCAGAAACTTTCAGAGTTGAGCCTTTTTGAACATCATATAGTGTTTATGGTTGAGCATAATAATCTTAAAGGAAAACGGCTCCCATAGAAAGGGGTTTAAATGATCGTAAGGATCCTTAATATTAATAGAAACAGCCATAGGGACCAAAGCATCATTTAGTTAATTTCCTTTGTGCATCATATTGAAAATCAAACATGGAATCCTATTCTAACATCCAAACCCTAGTTTGAATATGTTGAGACTTTAGTCAATGTGTCTTGTCAAAACACAATTTATGTTTTACATGCAACCCTTATTTTTTAAAATATACATTTGAAATTTCTTTTGTTTTTTTACTACTTTACTCTTAAAGCAAAAATATCTTTATGTGTCAAATTATCGCTCCAAGGAAAAGTCTTCAATGTAGGTATTTATGTACGGAGGAGGAAAATTCGCTTTTGATACTACATAAGTTCTATATGCACGAATCATATAGTACTAGTGTACATCCTCTTATCCACCCATAAGTTGTCATTAATATATTTTAATATTGTTTGATATCTCAATCAAGGCCTTTGAGATCATGTTCATAATAGGAGGGTGACCATGCTCAATATTGCCATTGACGTGTGCATTATAGGCTCTCTTCAAAGACAAAAAAAAATCATGTTTCACAAAGAGCTTGTGTACCGTTTTAGCATCTAGTTCACCCCAATGAGCAATTACTTTTTCAATATATCCTAATCATGATACAATTTCCACAAGAACGAAGCTACATACATTGTATGTAGTATTTGAGTAAAGGGCTTGATATTCGAGATGCTTTTTTAAGTCTTCAAATGCTCACACAATGCATGTCATTTTATCAATGTGCTTCTATGTAGAAACAAGATCTACCACTAACTTATAGTAAATACAAGGAACGATGTGTCTGATGAAGTGGGTATCTATGTTTGAACCAGGAGTGCGCTTATCATGTAGCATGTCTTTACAAAATCGCTGCCATTCACATACATTCTGATCCGACAAAATATTTCCTAAATTTTCTCGTATATTTCTTTGTATCCTTTGGACATGCCAATAATGTATCATTCATGTCTTTCATTACTTGCAACTAAATACTATGTTTACCTAAAAACCTTTGTGGAAATTTAAACTTTCCTCTAGCCTGTCCCCAACAAAATCCATGTTTCAAGAAAAAGTTACATGTTTGTTCGTTGATGCTTTTGACTCTTTTGTTAATCAATTAGAGGAGGATGTTAATGAACTTGGATATCTTCATATGACTAGGGATATCTAGAGCTCCTGATAGAGTGTTTTAAAGCTCCAAATATGGTAATAAAGTATTCCCTCATCTAATAAAAATAGATATAATGTTCCGTTCCCCCCATTTTTGGAAAACACGTGAATTCAAAATAATCAAAGAAAAATTATTGTTTTCTTGTCGGGTATGATACATAAGGTAATATATTTTTCTTGAGCATAGTAAAAAAATATAATCTCTCATCACTGAGCATAGTAAAAAATTATAATATCTCATCCTAGAGCATAGTAGTAAAATTTGCTGTTTGATCTTGAGCAGAAAAATAAAATATTATTTCATGAATGTTCAGAAAGAATAAAGTAAGATGTCCATCAGAATTCATGGAAATTTTAAATTATATTTCACATCAGTAATATCCATATTAATGAACTTTAAATTTTTATATAACCCACATAACAAAGAACAAGATGGTTGTCCGTCTTTTATATGTCAAGTACTGAAAGTTCACCTAAAACTCTTAAAAAACGACAAAAAGTCAGCATTATCAAAAATAAACGCTCTAAAATCAATTTTGTGGGAAGAAATTAGAAAAACTCTTCTTCTACAAATTTGCTCACAAGGATGGGAGTTAGGTGAATGTGTAGGCATAATCTCATAAAATTACAGTTATTCAAATTAAAGTATAGATTTTTCAAATATTTTTTTTTGCATCAATTGTGTTTTAAGACAACACTGGTTATATATTTGCTAGTGATGTGTGTCAAGACACTAGGACTACCTGGGCACTTTTTTTCCATCTTTAGGAGGCTTTTTTCACTAGTTTTATTCTATGCATATAACCATAAAAAGTCACGAATATTTGTACATTGTCTTAGAAATACACTTTGTATTGTATGTTCTGCTCCAATCTTCTTCTTCTTCTTTCTTGCGATTTCACATGGTTCTATAGACCTCCGATCATAGTCTAAGAATTGCATGAAATTTAGTGACCATAATGAGGGTGATTAGGAGTTCAAAACACCTTTGCTTTGTGGTATCAAAACTGCGATCTAAGGTCCATTTGGCTTCTAAATGGACTACCGCAATGAGTATACATGCAATTTTGTCTTTTTATGGCAAACATATATACACATTTTGGTTTTCCAGTATAAACACCTTGAAGTCTGCTACAGGTTTTGCAGAACCCCACAAGGTAGTTCTTTTCAACTATTTGAGATACAATAATATTTTTTGCATTAGGGTATCTCAACAATCTGTCCAACACTGATTAGGTTTTTTGTTATGGTTGGCACATACAATACCCTACTTAGGAGATTCATGTTACCATCAGATGCTTTAACATTTTCAATCTTCTTTACTAAGTGCCTAGTGTCATCACCTGTCAGACTTCATGCTTTCCTCTGGGTTCTTCAAGGTCAAACAATAATGCTACATTGCTTGCTACATGATTGTAGCAACTAGAATCAATATAGAATAGGTATTCATCATCTTTAGATTGCTTGGATGTCATATTCATGAGTAGTATGGAATCCTCTTGATCATCCTTATAGTTTTTGTAGTCTCTTCTTCCTTTGAAGCCTCCTTGATAGTTGTTGTTCTAGCCTTGGTTGGCATTGTGATGGTAGTTTTTTCCTCTGTTATTGAACCTGCATCTTGATTGTCCATAGCCTCCTCTGTGGAAGCATCTTCCTCTCTATTTCTTTCTGTTCCTAAATCATTCATCTGTGGTATGATTGGACAAGCCACAAATGTTGCAAGATCAAGAGTTTTATGTCTCCCCTTGCCTTGCCTTCCTTCTCTTCCCCTTCCTCTAGTACCTCTTCATCTACCTATGAAATTCACTTGAGAGGTACTTGTCTCTTTTGATTCCTCTTACCTTTGCCTTTATCTTATGTGTGAAGAGTTGCCCCATCAATGTATTGAGTTCAGATATTTGCGTGTCCATATACAGGTCCATTGCTATGGTAAAGGACTCCTCTTTGTCATCTTCTTGATGCCATTGATGATCTGCCTAACTATTTACTCCTCGTTTATTTCTTCTCCAATACTCCCAAGTTGATCATCTACATCCTTGATCTTGTCCACATAGTCAGCTACACTTTGCTTTGGTTGCTTCTTCAAGGTTGTGAACTCCATCCAAAGTTGGTGCATCCTAGCCCATGTATTTAAAGATAAGTGTGAAGAAAGTACTTCCCAAGTCTTTTGGGAGGTCTTGCAATTTCTAATATGAGGTAATAATAAATCAGATATTTAATTGAGTATATAAGACCTGGCTAGAGCATCCTTTACACACCTTGCAACTAGTCTCTCTTGTTGCTCTCTTACAGGTGGTTGTTTGCTTCTAAGGGTTGGCATTTCTTCATCTCTAGATATGTATCCAAACAAGCTTATTCCTTAGAGGTAGCCTTCATCTTTAGGGACCAAGCTAGATAATTTTCCCTATCCCATCTGTCAATCAATGATGGAAATCCATCTCCCATTTTACCTTGATGTTGCTCTGATACCACTGTTGGAGGAGATGGTGGACACGTTCTAGAGAGCACAGACAGCAATGGAGCACAGAGCTCAGCAAACTAGCAAGGCAACTCTCATGGAGAAGAAGAATGTTGGCAAGAGTACCAAAAGGTAGACAAAATCATACCACAAAAAAAGATTCCTAAAAGATTCCTTTTGTATGTTTGAGTAAATACTATGCTTCGTAGGTTTTAATTTTTCTTAGCTCATAAAGTATAGATCCAATGAGGGGTACAACTGGATGCCAAGCATCGACTTAAGGGTGTAAGTTGATGCCATGCATCGACGTTTAGGTGCAAGTCAATGCCACACATCGACTTTGGGGTCCAACTCGATGCTTGGCATCGACTTGCACCCTCACGTTGATGCCTCGCATCGACTTGCATTTAAAGTGGATGCCTGGAATTGATTTACACCCTTAAGTGGATGCCTAGCATCGAATTGCACCGTCAAGTCGATGCCCGGTATCGACTTACACCCTCAAGTCAATGCCTGGCATCGACTTGGAAGATCGATGACTGGCCTCGAATGTGGCCTGAAAGTCGATGCCACGCATCGACTTTAGGGTGCAAAGTCGATGCTAGGCATTGACTTGAGGGTGCAAGTCGGTGCCAGGCATCGAGTTGAGGGTGCAAGTCGATGCCAAGCATCGACTTAAGGGTGCAAGTTGATGCCAGGCATCGACTTACACCATCAAGTCGATGCCTGGCATCGACTTTAACACGAATTCGATGCCTCGCATCGAGTTGCACCCTTAGATGGATGCCTGACATCGACTTGCCAGGCTCAACTTGATGCCTGGCATCGACTTTGCAGCTTGAAAAACGCATTAATGTATGAGTTGATATTTCTGAGCCCATTTCAAGGATGCTGAGTCAAAAACTGAGAGGACCTTCCAGAAGCTCAAAGTGACAATGAGCTCTATGGATGAGCAACGTGACAGAGGGATTGGTCACGAAGCAAAACCGAAGAAAAACATTGCATCCTTATCCTCTGAGAAGGCCAACAATCCGGTTGGAATGTCTTCTGGTGGACAGAGTAGCATCAAAATACCTGAGGATGATGCAACTAGGAAGGAAAGGTCGAGGGACGTAGAGGTCTTAAGGATAGATCGTCCACTCCGGGACACTCTAGGACATGAAAAACCTGGAGTGGTGCCTTCAATATGTGGAAGAAAAGAATGCAGTCCTACTTGTGTTCATAGGGGCGTACGGGAGAGGAAAGATCACAACAACACAGAGTTTTTAGTATGGCCTTTGTTCAAACTGGATTATGAAAATGAGGATTCTGACAACCTCCTTGTCCTGGTAGAGACATCGAAAGGTTTAAGAAATGTAATATGCAAGATGGATTTCTTGTGCCTAGAGTGCTATGTTCCAGAGAGGCTTGCAGAGATATGCAATGACTCATTGAATCTTATTAAGGACTCGATGCCATGGATCCAAGGGAACATCATGCCAACACAACAGAAGATGACAACCCCTGTAAAGGCAAGGGGTAAGCAGTGCGTGCAGAAGAAGTTCCTGAAGAAAAAGAAGAGAATTGTCGATGAGAAGTCTTCTGACTCAAGCTCTAGCTCTAAGGATATAATAGTTGCACCTGGTGGGGAGCTTGCTTCGGGTATTCTTGGTACTAAGCAGAAAAGGATGAGGGAGGACATAGCTAGAAGAAACGTTGTGAAGAAGGGGCAGTTGTTCCACCTGCCAATCAATATCATCCATAGGCCACCAATGGATCCAGTCACAGGGAGGAGGCCCCTTGAGATAAGGGAGCCACACGATTTTCACATGTAGAATCTTAAGAAGAAAATGAAGATAAATCCTCATGCTATTGTTGTGCCTTTCCTTGTCATGGTGGATCCGAATGAGTGCAGCTCTGTAGAGGAGTTCAATGAGGGTCTCTTTGAGGATTATACATATTATGTGATTGGTGGTCCACACTCTGCAAAGGCCCGCAGATAGCTAGTGAAGAAGCACTCCACCACATTCTTCTTTAGGTATGCAAAGTGCAAACTATATGTTGGTCTTACAACTGAGGAAGTCAAGCTTCTTTCTTGGGATCACAACAATGACAATGACTACAAGCAAAAAATTTCCTCCATAGAGAGAATTCGGTTCTTCCACCATGAATACGAAGATTTTCTCGTGAAGGAGGCTGGAAGAATACATCCCAATCTACGAAAGCAATGCCTTATTGAGGTTGGCATTGCACTGGATGAAAATAGAAATTTTGATGCTTTGAGAAAATATGATCCATCGTTGGCTGCTAACGTCTGCTAACTTCTGCAAGTTATTTCACTTGAAATGATAGACCATACTCAGAAAATGATGTTTAGCAAGTTAGAAATGCATTCTGACATTTTTGGGCACTAACAGTATGCACACTAGTGAGCAATATTTTGTTCATAACTCAAGATTGGTTAAGGAAATAATTATGAAACTCTCTAAGAAGAAAATGGACAATATACTAAATCTATACCAACTGAAATCACATAAAATGATCAAGTATACACTCTGAAATAGATCACAGAAGTACACTCTTGAGAGTGATACATGACAGAGTAGAAGAGTTGAGAAATAAGAGAACTATATGTATTAATGAACATAGATTACTTTGACATTGGAAATGAATGATTGCATAATGTGAGGGCAATGGTAGAGCTATGGTGTGAGCTCAATGGCAACTTAAAATCCCTCTTCACAATCGGGCTACACATATGTGACTTTTGAAGTCCTCTTTTATAACTAAGGTTGGAGCTCTTTTTAGATTTGAAATTCAGACTTCTACTAAAGAAATACCTCTAGAGTTTAGCATCTCAATCTCCATCTACTTCACCAATAATTCGTGAGATGATTCTCCCAAGACTTCATGATTGAAGTGATTCCATAGGTGCACTTTTACAAGGAGTAAAAAAATCTATCTTTTACAAGAAATTATTCATGTGCTAATACATGAATGCACATATGAGTCTTAGGATAAATGATCAAGCATTTAAGATTGGAGTAATTGCACCAAAAACCCCCACCATTTATGATTGAGTGATGCAATTTCTTCGTAACCATAAAATACTTTCCAAAATGGTTGCTTCATCATAAAGAGAGAAGGAATATCACTATTTTTTTATTGGATACCGAATCGAATGTCATCTTGGCATTGTGAGTTACCGTACGGACTACTTTATGACCGAAACACAAGCATTTAGCGAGGCCTTAACCGTTTTTTATGACTTGACCACGTAACGTAATAATTTTGATAATCCTTTTAGGCTTGATTGTTACATACGTTGAAATGAGTGTGTGAGAGAGAGGTGCATATACATATCCAAATATATACGTGCATAATTGGAGGAGCACAGTTCCACTTCTTTGCTCCAATAAATAGTTCATCGTCCTATTAAGCAAGAACTCATCCAATACATACATGCACACGTAAAACATACGTACATGCATACACACGTAGTTACAAGTAAAACATTCATACACGTACGTAGTTACTAGTAAACCATACATAGATTTTTTACCACGTTAAACTAAACGGATACATTTTATATCGGGTTAGTATGCCCTACTAGCTTATTCAAGTGGTCAACGAGCTCACACGTACATGCGTTATCAAATTGTAAGTACAAAGTATGTTCATATAGATTTCATAAGACTCTCGATAAGCTAGCAGTGACCACTTTTTCTTTAATTTTAGGCTTTATCACACCTAAGCATGATTGATGAATTATGGTTGTTTGGAGGGGGGTTTCAAAATATAAATTTGAACTTGATTTCTCATGCTTGATTTCTTGCTGCATGTAGCTCCAAGTAGCATCCTTTTACGGTCCTTTCATGCATTAAGGTTGAAGCTTGAATTTCAAGAGGGAGCATATAAGAGGGATCCTGAAAGAGGAACAAAAAAGACATACAATAAATGATAATAATTTCTCATCCATCGAGACGAAAATATACCATCAATACCTTCAAGAGATCTTCATGAAAATGAGAGATTGAAGAAAACAACGAGCTCGCAAAAGGTTTCCATGGAACCTGCTCTGATACCAAATTTAAGAACTTAGTCTCCGTGCTTGAGAGGATGACCTATGATTACCCATCCAACCTTCCATATATAGATCCTTGGGCTAATAGTAATGTTTGGACTCACTAGAGATATGTTTAAATAAATGTACTCAACCAAAGCTTTTTTTCTTTCCAATGATTTCCACTAATGGTAAGTGTATTTTCCACTCGCACTATGTCCCACATAACTCAAGTTAAGTCACCTTTATTTGAGTGGACAATTTTCTAAGAATCTTGAAATTATTGGAGAAATAGGATGCCCATTGCACGCGGGGATTGCACCAAAGAAGTACTTTTTCTCATAAGTTTCAATTAACCATTAGGCTAACCTTATCATTTTTCTAATGCTTCAAAAGTTCTCAATGTTCTCAGTACTTAGAGCGTTTTTTGAAGCTTTTCTATAAGAGATCATTTTAATCATTATGAGGTGGTGGTGTAAAAGTTCGAATAATGGCAATGTCAATGCTACGTATCTAATCTATACAAACACATGAATAGATCTTAGGTCCATCCTCCATTCAACCTCACTAGGAAAGTTGACTAGCCTAGATATGCATAAGTAACAAAACATAGAGGAAAACAATCTCATGAAAACTTGAAGTCTCTCAAAATATCCAACAAAATCAAAGTCAAACAAAATTCTAATGGTAACTACCTTGAAAATAAGAAAACCGCTCTCTTTGGATCTAAGGTAAGCCAACAAAATATGACTACAAACATCTAATAGTGCGCAAAACTTGCATTATCCATAACTTTCTCATTTGACATTAAAGAAAACAATAAATGCTACACTTTCAAATTCAGTTTTGAGAGCATCATCAAAAAGATTTACAACAGTGAACATAATAAGATGCATCTCTAGAATAGAAAAGATTTAGTCATTATTTCCTCTCTAAGAATAAAACCATTTATCTAGAATCCTTAAGCCCAATACGTTGTTATAAATGTTTTATAAAGTTTGTTTCAAATAAAGGATTTTGTACTTAAACTCTTTTTCACAGAGTCCCTAATAAATGATGCAAAAGAAGGAGCTCATACATCTCAAAATATGCGATTCAAACAGCCCTAGACTTATGAAAAAACATCTCGTCGTTACTATTGAGAACGAAGTTGTGAATTATCATACTTAACATCAATGGTCAACAGCATATAATTTCTAAACTTCAGATATAAGGTTCTTTTCTTTGTATTATTTTTAGCTCCATGTGTGAAAATGTATATATGTATCCCTTAACACCAAGGATGTGATCCTTATTTGATTCTGTATTATGTATTCTTGGACCTAAAAAAGTTTATATTTTTCTCTCTTTGTAGAAAACCATAAAGCTGAAATACATAAATGTGTTGATATGAAAGCAAAGTTTCAAATACATACTTGTTTTCATATGAATTACCAATAAGAAACGCAATCCTAATGTCTAAATAGTTCTCCTTGTTCACTACAACATCATAGACACAACGATGGTTATCATAAAGCAGATGAGAAAAAAAGCCACAACATAACAAATGTTATTGCTCTGACTCTAATCTATGGTTGATATCCAAGGCATGTGACATGAGGCACGAATTTTAGCTGAGATTTGCATTGAATCCTAATCAAGAACTTGGAATATGCATAGTTCCATAAAGAAAAGTGTTATTATTTATAATACAAAACAAATTATTATTTATAAAAAACAATCCAAATTGAGATGGTTGTGAATTAGTAAAGGAAATAGGCCCATTAAGATCCGAAATGCTACAAAAATATCCATATGGAGATCCTATATATAAGATTCATCAAGGGATTCGAATAATTTTAAAGAGCGAAAAGCATGAATGTCCTTACACGTTTGTTCATTGATACCGCTTCGCAAAATCAATGATTCTGTGAGCTCCAATGGAATGAAGCCATGAACGTTTTGTCGCTCGAACTTAACTATGAGAGCCTCCTAATGATGCTAACCCACTTAACATAGATTCTTCTATTATGAGAATCAATGCCTCCAAGACATGGAGAGGCTACTCACTACCTAAGTAGGCATGCAAAAAGAGACCACTTTTCAATCCAGACTAGATTTTCTCAGATATGTAGAGTTTAAACTGAGGATTCACGGTAAATTCTCAAAACTACATTATCATCAAAAACTCCATAGATTATACAAAAATGGATATAATACTAATAGGAAACTACTTGCTCCATAAGGGAAAAAATAGAGTTTGAGCTACGACTACTCAAATTATGGAGAAAATACTCAAGCAAGCAAGGAGAATGCTTAGCAAGACATCTACTAGTTTATTCATAATCCAAACGTGATAATGCACGCATGATCTTTTCAATTCAATGTACAGGATGTGTTTTTCTTGTATTTGGGAACGATTCACTAAATGATAAGCTTCTCGTTCCATAGAAAATAGGTTTCAACACATGTAAGTGTTATATATGATGGATTAACACATTCCTTATCTCCTTTACCATCTATTTCTTCATGTGTAAGAGAATAAGTAACCCGACGATACAAAAGTGTGAGAGGATCTATAGAAAGTTATATAACACTCAAGGTATGATGGATTCAACACTCAAGCGGAAGCAAGTTGGCCCAACCTTTGAAGAGAAAATAAAGGATGACAAAATCCTAGAAACGGACTCAGAAGGGTTTACAAAGGTTAGAAGAAGAAGGAAATCTAGCCCTAGGAGATACTCAAGCCCAAGGAGACTCACAGAGAGGATCCACACACCAGAAAAGTCACTCATAAATTATACTACAACCTCGAGAAGGAGGTTAACGAGCTTGATTATCTCGGAGGGATCCGAGACTTTACGGGCACAAGTAACTTTCCCTTCGAGCAGCCCCCCTCTAATGAGGACTACATAACTAGCAAAGAAGACGGATTCACCACAAGTAATGAGGACAATATGGACAGTGAAAGTTCCATCATTGGAACAACAATACCGGAATCGGCCCCTTCATCTCCCCCATAGGAGGCTTCCTACAAGGGGAAACAGTTGGCAAGTATGCCTTCGAAAAGCCCACTTAAAGAGAAGGTGCATGGTCAGGACCATCCCCCCTCAAGAAAGAAAGAAAACTCCAAGAGGAAAAAAGAGAAATCCCACCCTCGGAATGAGAGAAGTGCAAGAAAATGATCATCGTTTCACTAAATACTAGGGGGCTAACTAACCCCACAAGAGCCACCATTATTGGTCAATGGCTCCACGACATTAACTGAAACCCGGATTTCATTTGTCTTCAGGAGATTAAAATTGAGGGAGAATACCTTCAAAAAAGAGTTACGGGCATCCCTCAGACTCATGTGTGGTTTTCCACAACCCATCAGCGTGGTTCTGGTGGAACCACCATTGGTATCAATCACTTCTGGGCTAATAAGCTTGACTACACCAGTGAAGACAGAAACCACAGGTGGATGGAAGTTACATTCAGCACCCCCTTTCAATTCTTCCTGATCTCTATGTATGCTCCAAACGAGGATGCGACGAGGATCGATATTGGTCCTCCTTGGTCTTGTTTTCTCATAATGTCATGATTTATGGTGACTTCAATACGATGGAAGACCCCTCTGATAGGTGGAACAACAAGGGCCACATCATTGATGGCTAGGAGAAAGATACTTTAGACAAAACCAAACAGTTTTCGGACCTAGTCAAACTCAAGGAATCAAATGGTTTTTCTTGGTCCAATCTTCAATTGGCTGAGGACTTGAGGAAAGCAAGACTTGACCGAAGCTACATTTCATAGAATCTCATCCATCAATGGGGTCCTTCCACCCTAATGCAACGTCTCGACCTTACCGTCTCAGATCATTACCCAATGGTGGTCACCTTCCCCCCTCTATCTAAAAGTCGCAAGGCACCTTGGTTTCACCCCAGTTTGTTTGTCTTCTCACTTCCATCTATCCATCAAGAAATCACAAACCCTTGGCTAGAGGCTATCTTAATCTGCACCTCTCTAGCCAAGTGTTGGAGAAACGCGGTGGAAAAGTTTCGTCAGATCTTGATTCGGAGCATGAAGGTTCTCAAAACCATCTACAGAAAACGTAGAGAAAACCTATACCTCTGGCTCTGGAGGCTTGAAGAAGAAGTTAATAAAGGGAAGACTCAATCTCAGAAGGGACTCCAAAATATCAGAGGAAGATTAAGATACGAGGAGGAGATCAAAAGGAAAAATGTGCAAATTTATTTTAAGGAATGGTGGGCTGGTAAGGCAGATAGACCTTCCAAAGAGATGTGCAATATTCTCAGAAGAAAACAAATTAGAGACGAGATCCCGCTACTGCTTGACAAGAATGGGGTGGAATGTAAGACAGAGGAAGAGAACATTGGCATTATGGAAGCTCACTTCACAAGTCTCTTGGGTGGTGCATGTCCCCTCCCCCCCCCCCCCCCCCCCCCCATAGGCGGGATTGCATGGCAACCATGTCTCAGACTTCCTTGCATAGAATCCCATGCAACTTGAGCGCTCTACTCCATGCCACCATTGACTTGCTTATGAATTGCAAGAGCCGAGGACCTGATGGGCTCACTAATGAGTTCTTTAAATCATTCAAACATGTGGTGGCCACCACCTTGCGTCTTGTTTGGCTTGAGGCACTCGAGTTTGGTGCCCTTCCCGCTTGTCTCAACAACGACAACATCAAACTTATTCATAAAAAAGGGGAGATGAACCGGATTGAGAACTAGAGACCTATCACAATGCTTCAAACCGGATATAAGATTCTTGCTAAGGTCATTGCCAGCACGATATCCTGCCATTTAGACTAGTGGCTTAGCAAAGACAAAAAAGGCCTCATTAAGGGAAGGTCAATATTAGAAGCCATCATTGATATCTGGGAAGTTCTGGACTTCACTAAAGAATCTAATCAACACATTGTCTTCCTCAAGATTGACTTTGACAAAGCCTATGACAGATTGGAATGGAACTATATTTTACAATCGCTAAAAGACCTCGGGTGTAGTCAAAGATTCCTCAGGATGATCTACACTCCCTTGCTAATGCCAAAGTCAATGTCAACGGGCAACTTTCAAAAACAATCAAACTCAAATGATCAATCAGAGAAAGCTGTCTGTTGGCCTCGCTACTCTTCGCCATCACCACAAAAGAACTTAGCTGACTTGTGGAGCGACAGATGGAGCTTGGTCGCATAAGAGGCATCACTTTGCCACATAACTCTGGGCAAATGAACATAAGGCTATTTGCGATGACACAAATGCCTTTGTTCAGAATGAGGATACCAGCCTAGAAACCTTTTGGTGGTGCCTCGACACTTTTTGTGAGGCATCTAGGTCCACAATTAACCATTCCAAGACTGCATTCAGGGTTATCAAAGGGAATCAACCCAATCTCCTCACTGTGCAAGGATGCCAAAACATTCAATCGGGTCAGGTCAGTGGCATTCTTGGTATCCCCATGGGATTCGGTGTTACTCGGGAACAAAGGTGGGCTTGGGTCCTCGCCACACTTAATAATAAACTTAACTATTGGAGAGGTCTGCAAATTAATCTTCTTGGCTGGGCCATGGTGATCAACACATTCCTCATATCCTCAGTCATATACTTTCTTTCTTGTTGGACACTGAAGGATCAAGAACTAGCCAGATTGGAAAGTATTTGTAGGAACTCTCTCTAGATTGGGGACCATAAGCGAAGAGGGGTGCCTAAAATGAAATGGTCCATTTTCACTAGCTGAAAGGAGAGTGAAGGTCTCGGTATTATGGACATTGGCAGCATGGCCAATAAAGTTGCAGCAAAATGGATGATTAAGGCCTGGTGCAACAGAGGTTCCTCTTGGGCCACATTAATTTTCTGAAACACGAACGCGATTACTCTGGTGGGCTACCCTGGATGGAAAAACCTTTGCATCCTCACCCTCTTATCCTCTCCAATTCTGCTCTCACCCAAAGGATCAATCCTGGTAATATCCTTGCGAAAGAGTTGGAACAGATTCAAACCCCACATCAGAATTAGTGAAGATTGGAAGTGGGCTGCAGGAATAAGACAAAATGACTCTATTTGGTTCCTAATCCAAGGCATGAGAAATGTGGAGCCTTGGAATGTGTAAAGTGCCAAGAGACTCTAGATCAAGGGATTCAAACAATGGAAGCGCCTCTAGAAACAGGATACCAACAAATGGGTGGACTTTGAGGACCTTCACCATAGTGCTGTGGTCACGTACGAGGAATGGAATATTTTATTGAGCAGATGCCATGCTTGGGACCGCTCTAAAATTTGACTACTTATGGGACAGGACGCTCTGGACATTATTGGCCTTAAATGGTATAATGGCAATTGCCTCTTCAAGCTCCCATATGTCGAAGCTCACAATGACATTCACATCACTCTCAATAAGAAATGGTGTCTCAACTGGATGTGACTTTGATGGGATATAAAATTTATGTCTATCTGGCACCCTCTTATTGAAAACAAAAGGTCGGTCCTCCTATGGAAAATTTTACACCGTGGAATCTGGACTAACGCAAAAGCTAACAAGATCAGAGGTGTTCTGCCATGGTGCAAGCAATGTTGCAATAGCAAAGAGGATATTGGTCACCTGTTTTTTGCTTGCCCTAAATCCCTTCGGCTATAGAGGGTCCTTGATCGTTCTTTGGGGCTTAGAGAACAAATCAATTGGAAGTAAGCCCTCATTGGTGAAGCAATCAATTGCTCTGTAGCATTGTGGAATGCGATTAGGGGAGAGATCCTTTGGAAGATTTGGCGGGAACAATGCGCTCACAACTTTTGCAATACCCCCAAGGAGTGGTCGATCGAGAAGTCCCTATTCCTTCTCAGAAAAAGAATCGCTAATTGTAAGAACCCCCCCCCCCCCCCTTCAGACATCACAAAGAACTTCAGTATGTCAACAAAAAAGCTTAAAACCAAGTGGGTTCCGCATGATGGGGATGGGAGGTTTATCAACCTCCTCTATAACTCCATGTAAGCTTTGTAAGGTCTACCATGAAGGTATGACTTCCTGACGTGTTTGTGTTGCCCCCCTGTTGTGGGATTTTGAGGGTCCCGATGGCACTAGTCCTATTCACTTTTATTCTTCTTTTATTTAATTAAAGTCAAGGAGAGTAGGCATTGCCGAACTCCCATTTATTAAAAAAAAGATGGAGAACTTGACCACTTGGAATGTAAGAACCTTGAGTCCAAAGAAATTGCAAGGGATGCCCACATAGGGACGTGTATGCTCTCTTGGAATGGCTTATTCTCAATCAAGATTCCTCAAAGAAATTATTAAATTAGCTCTTAAAACAAAAAGACATTTTCTGTGATCTCGGAAAAAACACCATACGATCTTGACTATCTGCAAGTAAGAGACTATCGGACTTGATTTTTAAAATGCTTTCAAAAAACACACCATATGATCGAACTTGTTCTGGATTGGGAAAAAGCAAAATATGACCTTGACTATCGAACTTCATTTTTAAAATTATAGGTGGGTCCATGAGCGGTGATAACAAAGAGAAAATGTCCAGTGGGCCAGCTTTATAGATGAAATGCTTGTCAATGATGTTGGAGGAGATGGTGGACACCTTCCAGTGATGATATGGTGCTGGAAGATGAATCCTCATATCGAATTAACTTTTGTAGCTAACATTTGCAAGTTATTTCACTTCAAATTATAGACCATGCACATAGAATGATGCTTAGGAAGTTAGAGATGCATCTTGACATTTTCAGGTGTTGACAATATGCAAATGAGAGGGTACTGTTTTTGCACATAACTCGAGATTAGCTGAGGCAATAAGTATGAAACTATATACCAAGACACTAGATGTTCTAATAAATCTATACCAACTTGAATAACTAGAAATGCTCAAGTACAAGCTGCGAAGCACATCAGAGAAGCTCAATCTTCAGAGTGGTACATGACATAGTAGAAGATATCATATATGAGAAACCTATATGTATTAATGCACATATATTACATTGACATTGGCAATGAATGCTTGCATAATGTGACAAAAATCGTAAAGCTATAGTGTGAGCTTAAAATCCATATGAAATCCCTCTAAAATCTTTGCTATGTATGGCTGCACATATGTGACTTTTGAAGTCTTCTTTTATAGCTAAAGTTGGAGCCCTCTTTTGAATTTTGATATTCAAACTTCTACCAGATAATATCCCTAGAGCTTAGGATCTCAATCTCCATCTAACTCACCAACTAATTCATAATCAGTTCTCCTAAGAGCTGGTAATTGGAAGTGATCCCTACTATGCACTTTTATAAGGGGTAAGCATCAATCTTTTACAAGAGATCATTCATGTGCTAATACATGAATGCACATATGAACTTTAGGCTATGTGATCAAGCATTTAGGCTCGAAATAATTGCACCAATAGCTCCCCCTCAAGCCTAACATGGGCTTCAATTCTCTCTAATCAACTGAAATCCAATCATCATCATCAACCTGTTCAATTTTGTTCCACCCAAAGATTTAGTTAGCAGATCTCTAGATTGCAAGTTTGTTGATACATGGGACAATTGTACGTCCTTGCTCAGTAGCTTCTCTCTCACATAAGGATAATGCACTTCAATGTGATTATTCCTTGCATGATATACAGGATTAGCAGCCAGATGTAGTGAGCTAGTGTTATCTCCCAAGATCATTGGAGTGTACGTATGTATCCCCAAATGTGAGTAGGATCGCTTTAACCACATTGTCTCTTGTGTTTCCTTTGCTAGGCCTCTATATTCAACTTCAGTTGAGGACAAATCCTTAGTTGGTTCTTTTCTTGGATGACCATAAAATCAACTTAAGCCCTGCAAAAGATAATTAGCCAAAGGCGCTCCTCCTATCATTATTTGAGCCAACCAAATCTTCATAAGAGTATAACTTGATATCCAAGTGAGATGTAAATGGATAAAATAGCCCTTCATTTATGGTACCCTTCAAGTACTTTAAGATCCTTTTGGTAGCTTTCAAGTGAGGTTCTCTTTGTGTATGTCAAAATTGACTCAATGTACTTGCCCATAACATATATCCACTCTTGTTAGGGTCACATAATTGAGACTTCCAACAAGCCTTTGATAACCTTTAATGTCTTCAAGAAACTCTCCTTCATGAGCACTAAATTCGTGATTCAATTCCATGGGTGTACCTGCGATTTTTGCATTTTCCATTTTGAACTTAACTAGAACAACATGGAGGTGTTTCCTCTGAGTAATGAAAACACCAAAATGCATGGTATTGACTTTGTGCTACAAGTCGATGCCTCGCATTGACCTGCAGCACAAAGTCGATGCCAAGCATTGACTTGTAGCACAAAGTGGATGCCAAGCATTGACTTGCACTTCAAAATCAATGCCTGGTATCGACCTCCACCTTAAAGTTGATGTCTGACATCAACCTGCACCTCAACGTCAATGCCACGGATCGATGTGCACCTCAGAGTTCATGTTGGGTATCGACTTGCAACTCAAAGTCGATGCCTGGCATCGACTTCCAACGCGCTAGATAGTTCATGCATATCAATGGAAAATTGATGCCACGCATCGATTTGCACCTGAAAGTCAATGTTAGGCATCCACTTGCATGTGCAAGTTGATGCCAAGGATTGACTTTGTTGTGCAGGTAGATTGTAGGCATCAAATTTGAGAGACAAGTCGATGCCAGCCATTGACTTGTCCCTCCAAGTCGATGCCAAGCATCTACTTGAACCTCCACGTCGATGCCTAGCATCGATTTGCATGTAAAAAAATAGTGAATTCAATTGTAATAAAAATTTAGCGCCAAAAATACAAGAATTTTCTAAATAGTAAAAGGGAATCTTTTTGGAATCTGTTTTGAAGCAAGAATTTTGGGTACATCTAAGTACCCATGGTAGCACTCTTCTTCTCCATTTTCTTGTCTCTGCTTGTTTTCTAGGATTTGTGCCCTTTAGCTCTCATCTCTCTGTTGCTCTCTCTTGGCTCACAGATTTTAGAACTGAGAGGGATGTCCTCCTCCACTTTTTATGGGCACTTGCATGGCTTGAACTAGCAACTGACTAGATGTAACTGAATCAGACTAGGCCCTAACATGATTAGCAAACTAGAATTTGTGGTTCAACCAAGAACCACTAGGTATGTCAATTTAGGGCCTCATAAGAGAGGTTAATCCAATTAAGGAATCAATAGGTATGCCAATTCAGGGTTTGATAGAGAGTTGATCTAAATTTTGTTTTTTAGTTTGTTTTTCCTTTGAATTTGGAAATATTGTAACTATTGGAAGGAATAAAAGAGCTAGAGCTTATGAATTTTGACAAGGAAAAGTGAAAAAGTGATCACAAATATAACTGAGAAAGAGTTTCAAATCCACAACTGGCTAGATAAATAATCAATAATCCATAATTTTCTTTGATAAATAATCAATAATCCACAAATAGACTAAGAAAGAGTTTCAAATCCACCATTGGACTATCAATAAACCAATAGTTAAATGAATATTAGTAACCCCATAGCTAAATGACTATGAACCTAGATGAAAAACATCACAATTTTTTTTTTTGTTCCTTCAAATGTTATTTTGTTAACAACTCAAAAATCTTAAGTAGATTGTAGGCAATTTCAAAGGATTTCTTTCTAATTCATCATTTTTAGAAAGAAAGCATGGTATAAAAAACATATGCATATCATATTGTACTTTTTCTTAATCTTCATATCCACCCATAATAATTTGTGCAATCTATCTTCATATCTACATGATGTGCCACTTTCACTTAATGTTACACGTTCACCATTTAAAAAGGTATCCCATCTCCATTTCCCTTTGAAGTAAGTGAAGATGAGCTCCATCTTTTCAATAAGGCCTAGGCATCAGCTTCCTCTAGTCACTTTGATAGAGTTTTGAATTTGTTGTTTTCAGTTGATCCTTTCGTCACGAGTGATGTCCATGGCTTAGAATGTGTTGATTCTATGTTTTCATGTGAGTCATTTAAGTTAGATTCTCAATGCAATGTTGCTCAACTAATTGCATCTCTTGATCTCCCTTCTTGTCCACCCATTCATCTCCCTTCGAATTCAAGTGCATGTGGAGCAAAGGATGTTTGCAAAGAGAAAGAAAGACAAAAAATGGTCAATCTACATTTTAAGAGAAGTCCTAATGAAGTAAGTCAAAAAAGATTTCAATTTCTTACTTTAGATAGACAAAGCTGCATTGGATATCATGAAGCAGTGTTGTGGTTTGAAGTGTTTGTATTACTTAGGAATGAAGAAACTAAAGCACCTAAGAGAGAAACTCCTCCACTTAGATAGTGAAAAGCAGGATATATACCTTGTTTCACACATGCAAATGATTGAGGATAACATGATAGTAATGCCTTTTGCTTTTGAATATTACTGTGGTGTTGTAGGGCTGCATTTAAAATTGAGCACGGGCTTATGAATGGAGATCTCGTTTTGGATACATATCATGTTGGGACCAAAGGACCTATTGGACTTCATGCAATGAATCGGATGATGACTTATTTTAGCTTGCATGGTGAGGTTGAGGTTAGGCCTACAAATGGAAGGTTACACTTGTCAGATAACATTACTCATAGAGAGGTATTTCAATTATATAAAGAAGATATGGAAAGTAGAAATGCAAAGTATGTGTTGTATCATCATTTTATTCTATTATGGAAGGAGGAGTTTAATAATGTGACTATTCCTCATAGAGTTAGAATGGGTGAGTATTTAGTTTGTGCCACTTTGAAGAACATGGCAAAGGGGGCTACAATACCATAAGAAAAAGATAATTTTAAAAGCCTTCCTAGGAACCATCATGAGATCAAGCTTTAGTAAGAAAGAAAGCAATTCATCATCAAAGTAAAGCACTCAGAAATGCACAGCGTTATATGTGTTTATTGATTGATGATATGGATGAAAATAAAACATGTTTGCCCCATTTTGATCGCATCACTAAAGACATTGGAGATGAAGTCCTTGGAATTGCATTTGGTTGCAGCTTTGGTATACAATCGAACTATAAAGTCCAAGGTTTTCTTCACATACCGAATGTGCATAATGATCCAAACCTTACGCTTACTATCAATCATCGGGTTTTGCAATCATGGAAAGGTCTTTTTCCACCAACTCTATATTTGCAGCTTGTTAATGCTGCAAGAGAGAATAAAAATTCTACAATTTTTGGATATTTATGCATGCTTCTTGTTAGACAAGTGTTTCAGAAGATTAAGGTAAATTTCCTTTTGCTTGGGCACACTCATGATCACTTTGATCAAATGTTCAGTACGTTCTCTAAGAGGTTGGCACATAATAATGCTTTTACTCTTCCAATATTTTTTGAGTTGATTTCAGAAGCATATACTCCAAAACTTGAAGTTCAACACCTTACAAAAATTTATGACCTTAAGCACTTTTATTCAGTAGGCCTCGATAATAGTGCTAAGGTTTTGGCTCCATTGCATAATATTAGCTTCAACCATGTATTCTTGATAAGGAGGGTTGATGAGATAACCCTTTTATTTACAAAGCAGTATTCATGTTCTCCTAGGTGGGAGCCTAAAGATGGATGCAGATTCTTGTTGCAAGTGCCTAATTTGTCTCTGTATGGTGCAGAACAAACACCATATGAAGATAAAGACAATATGGAAAGATGTGGAAATGTAGTTGATCAAAGTAGAAGGTGGATGCATGTAATTATCAAAAAGAATAGATATATTGAGCATGCACACAATATGCTTGAGATCAAGATGTATCTTGGTGGAATGACTTTTTCAATAATCAAGAAGTGATTATAAAGAATACGATTGCAAGTCATTGGCCAATTGATGTTCCATTCACATGGGATTTTTGTAGCCAAAGCTCAGTGAATATGGTCCAAGCATGTAATGCAGATACACTCTAAAGTTTTATACATCCACCAAAAATGAATATTTATGTAGGCCCAAGGATGAGAAAACATGCTTGAAGCAAGATGGCAAGGAAATTTAAAAGAAATAAATGTTGGAACACTTATTGTAGTCCTTGCTGATGGTGATGAGGCTACCATATCATTTTTTATTGCGAAACTTTTAGAGGTTACTAAGATATTAATCAAAGAAGAATAGAGGCTTTGATAGTGCATTGGTATTACACTAAAAGTAGTAATGCATTCACAAGTAAATATAACTTAGAAATGGTATATGACACCAAACAAATAGGCTCAAAAAAGAAAAAGAATATATGAAGAACATCTACTCTTAAAATGGATGATGTAGATATTCTTGCTCATGATTTTGCCTTGATAGAAATAGGGCACTTGAGGAAAGAAACCATCAATATGATAAAGCAAAAGCTTTGAGATGTATGCGGTACAGCTAATCATAGGCAAAAGAAAAAAAGATATGTGCATGATCTTGCAGAATATGCGCATATGTGTGTATGTATATTCATGTGTGTATTTATGTATGTATATGCATATGCATGTGTGTATGTATATGCATGTGTGTATGTATATGTATGTGTGTATGTATATGCATTTTTTGTGTATGTATGTATGCATATGCATGTGTGTATATGTGTATGTATATTCAATTTGTGTGTGTATGTGTGTATGCATTTGCATTTGTGTATGTGTGTATGCATATGCATGTGTATGTGTGAATTAACATATGTGTGTCTCTATATGCATGTGTGTATGCATATGCATTTGTGTATGTATGTATGTATGTATGTATATGCATATGCATGTGTGTATGTATATGCAATTTGTGTGTGTATGTATGTATGCATATGCATGTGTGTGTGTATATCCAATTTGTGTGTGTATGCATATGCATTTGTGTATGTGTGTATGCATATGCATTTGTGTATTTGTGTATGCATATGCATGTGTATGTGTGTATGAACATATGTGTGTATGTATATGCATGTGTGTATGCATATGCATGTGTGTATGTATGTATGTATATGCATATGCATGTGTGTATGTATGTATCTATGTATGTATATGCATGTGTGTATGTATATGCAATTTGTATGTGTATGTATGTATGCATATGCATGTGCGTATGTGTGTATGCATATGCATGTGTATGTGTGTATGTATATGCATGTTTGTATGCATATACATGTGTGTATGCATATGCATTTGTATATGTGTGTATGCATATACATGTGTATGTGTGTATGCACATATGTGTGTATGTATATGCATGTGTGTATGCATATGCATGTGTGTATGCATATGCATGTGTGTATGCATATGCATGTGTGTATGCATATGCATGTGTGTATGTATGTATGTATATGCATATGCATGTGTGTATGTATGTATGTATGTATATGCAATTTGTGTGTGTATGTATGTATGCATATGCATGTGTGTATGTGTGTATCTATATAAATATGCATGTGTGTATCTAGGTAAGTATATGCATGTGTGTATGTATATGCAATTTGTGTGTGTATGTATGTATGCATATGCATGTGTGTATGTGTGTATGCATATGCATGTGTATGTGTGTATGTATATGCATGTGTGTGCGTATGCATATGCATGTATGTATGCACATATGTGTGTGTATACATATGTAAGTGTGTATGTATATGTATATGTCTCTTTCTTACTCTCTCTCTCTCTCTCTTTATGTTTCTCTAGATCTCTCTCTTTCTTTCATCTCTCTCTCTCCCTCTCTCTCTCTCTTTATGTCAATCAAAAACAAAACAATCACTTACATCAATGTAATTGTTTGTATCGTTGTCATCAAAATCCACTTAAAGTTTTCCTTCCTCGAATTCCAAAGACCTGATGCCAAAATCTCTTGCAAAAATAAAGAGAAAAGAAATAAGAAAAGGGAAAACGTAAAGAAAGAGAAAAGAGTGCTACAATATGTGCGATACTTACCAAAACTTCAGATCTAAAAGAAAAAGAGGTGTGCGTAGAGAGAGAGAGAGAAAGAGTGAGAAACAGAGAGATGTAACTCGCATGTGCAAACTCGACAGTAGCAGGTTTTGTTTCAAAACGCGATGAATGTCGAATTTTTTCTCTTGGTTCTGGTTAAAACATTGCGTCGATGTGAGCATCGGTATTTGCATCAGTATGCACGTTGGTATGAGCATCAGTAGGAGCGTTGGCAAATTACTGGAAACTACAGATGCTCACACCGATGCGGATAGCGACGCAGGTCGTACCGATGCGTATATTGCCTCTTTGGTTTTTCAAGGGTTTCAAACGCTCATACCGATGCCGACACATGAACGTGAGTACGCACAACGTCGGAATGCTCATGATATGTTTTAGTGACTCTTACAAGCTCTAAGTGGTCTTCATACATGTATCCTCTTTTGTTTAATGGTTGCCTCTGTGACTTAGCAAACTAGCATGCTCCACATTTGTAAATCATGTGTTGCTTGGACACATTTGGGATTCCAAGCACACTGTGATCCCTACATATTTGCTTTAATGTCCTTTCACATATACGTTCTAGTCTCATGTGCCATATCTCCAATTGAGATAGGGTTTGTTCCTTATAATTGAACCTATCTTCAACTTCAAAGGTAAAAATTCTACAAGATTTCTCACCTTTTGCAATCCTCTTGAAGCCTTGTTGAGGGTCCTCCACATATTCTCCATGCCTTGTGAATCTAACTTGTAAACCGTTCTTAACAATCTGTCCAACACGGATTAGATTATTGGTTATTGTTGGTACACATAATACTCTACTTGGAAAATTCATGTTACCATTAGATGCTTTAACATTTCCAATCTTCTTTACTGAGTGCCTAGTGTCATCACCTCTATAAACTTCATGCTTTCCTTTGGGTTCTTCAAGGTCAGACAATAATGCTACATTGCTTGCTACATGATTGGAACAACAAGAATGAATATCGAAAAGGGACTCATCATCTTTACCTTGCTTCGCTATCATATTCATGAGTAATAGGGAATCCTCTTGATCATCTATATAGTTGTTGTAGTCTCTTCTTGCTCTAAAGCCTCCTTGATAGTTGTTGTTGTAGACTTGGTTGTAATTGTGATGGTAGTTGTTTCCTCCATTATTGAACCAACATCTTAATTGTCCATAGCTTCCTCCGTGGAAGCCTCTTTCTCTCTGATTCTTTGTGTTCTTGAAAAATTCATTAGTGGTATGATTCTTCAAGCCACAAACGCTGCAGAGTGAAGAGTTGTATGGTCTCCTCCTGCCTTGCTTTCCTCCTCTACACCTTCATCTGGTACTTCTTCCTCTACCTATGAAATTCACTTGGGAGGTACTTGCATCTTCCTCACTCTTCTTACCTTTTCTTTTATCTTTACTCTTACTTTTATCTATGTAAAGGGCAAAAGATTGATTACCTTTAGAAGTATCGCCATTCTTGTTGAGCTTTGTCTCTTATGTCAAGAGTTTCCCCATCAATGTACTGAGGTCACATATCTGCATGTTCATATATAGGTCTATTATTGTGGTAAAGGATCCCATTTCCATCAGCCTTGATGCCATTTATGATCTGCCTTACTAACTGCTCTTCTTCTCTTTCTTCTCCGATACTCGCAAGTTCATCAATTACATCGTTCATCTTGGTCACATAGTCTGCGATACTTTGCTTTGGTTGCTTCTTCAAGCTTGTGAACTCCATCCAAAGGTGGTTCTTCCTAGCCCTTGTATGTGATGAGAAGTATGAAGATTGTACTTCCCAAGTCTCTTGAGAAGTCTTTCAATTCCTAATATGAGGTAATAAAAAATCAAATATTGAATCAAGTATATAAAAACAAGCTAGAGCATCCTTTGCACCACATGCAGCTAGTCTCTCTTGCTCCTCTCTTATAGTTTGACGTTTGCTTTGAAGGGTTGGCATTTCTTCATCTCTATATATGGATCCATACAAGCTTCTTCTTTGGAGGCAAGCCTTCATGCTTAGGGACCAAGCTAGATAATTGCCCTTGTCCAATTTGTCAATGAATGATGGAAATCCATGTACCATTTTACCTTGATGTTCCTATGGTGCAGACCTTCTAGGGATGAGATAGGGGTGAAAATTCTTGCTTCACACAAGACAAAACTGAGTTGAGGAGTGCAAAGTAGACCTCATG
This sequence comes from Ceratopteris richardii, assembly GCA_020310875.1. Lineage (NCBI taxonomy): Eukaryota > Viridiplantae > Streptophyta > Polypodiopsida > Polypodiales > Pteridaceae > Ceratopteris > Ceratopteris richardii. The sequence continues at coordinate 111,325,106 of CM035436.1, read as the reverse complement.
AGCTTTCAAGAATGCATTAATAATCACCTAGGTGCTTTGGAAGATGATCCTCAAATCATTGGATCAAAATAGATAAGTTGGAGTCTCATTGTGAACCAAAAACTTGCTATTTTGGTCATTACATCTCTTAAGAGAAATGAAAAGTACTCCTTTTTTGCTAACAAAAAAACAATATACTTTGGGGATATTCAATTAAATTGGGTAGCTAACTTCTGCAAGTTTCTTCACTTGAAATGATAAGACATGCTCAGAGAATGATGCTTAGCAAGTTAGAGATGCATCGTGACATTTTTGGGTGTGGATAGTATGCAGGTGAGAGGGTAATGTTTTGCACATAACTCAAGGTTGGCTGAGGCAATAAGTATGAAACCTTGTATGAATTAAAGAGATGGTCCAATGAATCTATACCAACTTGAAACACTAAAAATGATCATGTACAAGCTGAGAAAGAGATCCGAAAAGGTCACTTTTTTGGATGGTTCATGACATAGTAGAAGATATAATATACAAGAAAGCTATATGTATAAATGCACATAGATTACATTGACATTGGCAATGAATGATTGCAGAATGTGAGGGCAATGGTAGAGCTATATTGTGAGCTCAAAATCCATATGAAATCACCCTGAAATCTGTGCTATATCTAGCCACACATACATGGCTTTTGAAGTCTGCTTTTATATCTAAAGTTGGAGCCCTCTTTTGAATTTTGAAATTCAAACTTCTACCAAAAAGTATCCCTAGATTTTAGGAGCTCAATCTCCATCTAATTCACCAAGTAATTCATAAAAGATTCCTGTAAGAGCTCCTAATTGAAAGTGATCCCTCTTATGCACTTTTACAAGAGATCATTCATGTGCCAATACATGAATGCACATATGAACTTTAGGCTACGTGAGCAAGCATTTAGGCTTGGAGTAATTGCACCAACAAATGAGAAAAAAGTTTGGGAAGAGGTCTCGTTAAATTGAATCCAAGGGAGGGATAGAAGAAACAGTATTGGAGAGGAGGTTAGAGAATTTGGCGTCTATGAAACATATTTTTCTTTGCAACCTGATTCTTTGGAAGCTTTATAGTTAATTCACAATACTACAACTGAATCACAAATGGAAAGTGCAATCGTTCAGCCTTGATAATCGCTTGCCAAATGAATCAAGAAATATCAAAGCTTTTAACCGGTTGAGCAATTAAAATTGTTCTTCATACAAAATGATTGCATGAAAGCCAAAACCAAGAATTGCTGCATATTCTTAAGTCACTTCGACTTATAAGATAGATTGTTTGAAGAACGACAGAAAATCTAATTCCCTTTTAAACTGAAGTTGGATAATCAAGATATCTTTGAAATCAAAGATCTAATTAAGTTTTACCCAATGATCACCAAATGAAAATTTCACAGATGCAATAAGTCAGAACTGAGAACTGGCACGAAGCGGAAGAACATCCTATGCAACTTGATTCCATAACGAATGAAAAACGTCTATATACAAGAGTCTAGGTCATATCTATTGTCAACCTTGAATCGCAAAAGACATTTAGCACAATCCCCTCTTTGCACTGCACGTATATTTCCATATGCTGCTCATCAAACCATCAACCGTTGCTTTATTTTTCCAAAATTTAAACTAGGAAAAGTTTTTGGACAGATTCGTCACCAAAGTAAATGGATGATGAGAACTGAACTCTTTTCCTTTGGCAGCTCTAGATAGCGATTATAGTCACTTCGATCCCGTATAATATGTTCGCACTATGTTGTTCTTCGACTATAGTTGCGCTAAAGCACTGTTTCTGGATCTGGATTAATGGTTACAAAGCACTGTTTCTTTTAGGTGTAGCCAAAATTTTGAGAATCCTTAAGTCCATTTTACATGATGCGCTTAAGCCATCCATTTGAATGTCAAAACGCACCGTCATCTTTTAACATATACGGAACAGAGCCTGGATGATCACCTTATGTTTATTGGAGGCGCAAAAAGACATGCAACGAACTAAGCCATTCAGAAGTTGAGTAACACATTCACATGATCCCTTATGAGCATTACAAATGGTACATCTCTACTGTGAATAAACTCATACATGCTACCTTCGTTGTCCTTCTTTTCATGCCACGCGTATTGTTTTGCTACCGAATGTACATATAATTTGGATGGCAAGTAGGGTGTTGTTTTATGCGCCCACTACTTTTTTAGGAAATTTTAATGGAGTAAGATATCTAGTACTCTGACATTTGTGTTGAAAAGGTTTACATGAAGCAGATCAAGAGAGAATTCCCTTCCTCTTTCTTTCGGGGGTTTCTTAGCTGCATGAATACTGCTTTCGTGAGCTTTCGACACTCTTATTCCCGGATAGATTTTACTTCAAAGCTCCAAAAACGATTCTTATTTTGCATCTAGTTTTAGTTCTGAAACATCTCACTACAATGACTGCTCAGTTTTCTCAGATTAATACATAGATGCATACATAAAACATACGCACATGCATAATATCATTATAATTGTATGCATAGATCTATAATCGCATATACACATACGTAGTCACGAGCTAAAAAAATCCCGAATGACTCAGGTGAGAGTTAATTTTTTACTGCCTTATTCAGCTAAACATATTACGGTGGTTCCGGTATTGACTGTGTTCATTTCATATCGCATTACTTTGTCGTACAAAATAATGATATATCCACATGGATCCAATTCACATGCAATAAGTGACGTATTACAAACACTACATCCGTGTTAGAATAGAATCGTTTTTCGGAAACTAATATTTACATCATTCTCGAGCTTAATACTTCGTGGGGTTATTATGTGTCCTAATTTGAACGCCTTTTCATTTCCAATGGTTTCTAGGTAAATATAAGTTTATGGTTTCAAGAAGATCGCATGGAGCAAGAAAATTTTAAAATATGTTCGTGGCGTGTTTAATTAAACGACCCTTGCATCCTCTACCCGCATGAAACCACACAGAATAAGATCAGACGCTTCTGAATGTTCCAATTAATATTATTATAATTTCTACTAACTTCTGCCACTAAAAAGACAGAAGAGAAAAAGTCTTGTGATAACGAAATCATAACCCTGATAGACTTGAAGGTTACAATCCGTGGAACTTTGATTGTTTTTACTTCTAAAAATGGAAAGGACTGTAATCCGTGCTGAAAAGATGTTGTACAGGAAAGAAAAAAATAGAGTGAGTCAAACTAGTGATGGCAACAACAATCCAGAAGCTCTGAAACATTATACGATCTCATGAATTACGTTCATTATGTATGGTTTACTATCCAACATCACACCATTCGTTGCATCATCGATTCTCCGTTTATACTCTCGTTCATTTTGCAGCCGTCTTAAGGTCCCCTTGCTTACCAATTTGTTTTATCTCTCAAGAAAACAAGGACGGCAATAAATCAAATATAAGTAAGAATTCCACATGCTTAAAAGAACTGTCGTTCTTTAAGGAATCACTGATTACCAAATATGTTTCAGTATTTATATATTTACAAAGCACAACAATGGAATGAAATAGATAAATGCATACACATACATATAGACACACAAACACATGCTTAGGCTTTAGTTACACACACACACACATTCATACAAACATATTCATGCACAAACACACACACACATACATACATACATACATACATACATACATACATACATACATACATACATACATACATACATACATACATACACACGCACACATATATACATACACACACACACACATATATGCATGCTAGGAAATCACTGAAAGTGTCAATTGTCATATTTGCATGGTTTGGAGGCCAAGTTCAACCACAATAGTACTGGTTCTCACATCATAACATGGGAGGAATTAAGAGCAACTCTGCGAATTCAAGGAACTCTCAAGTCCGATATTAAATTTTTCTTTAGGTGTTTCAACGACACATAGCCTTAATGAGAGAGACGTTTTATATAAATTTCCATGAAATTTCATATACTTGTAGTAAGAGAAAGGGAAAAGGATTATCCAAGAACAATGACATATCAGAATGTCTTGGTGGACAAACCAAAGAGGAGAAACTTCGAGTCATGGAGGTTTAGGAATATGGTTTACTAGTAGGTTCATCTCCTCTATGCCTATTTTTTGTTGTGAGATTGAAGCTCTATATGAACCCCATGAAAACAAATGAGATCTACGGAAGAGCATTTAAGAAATAAGAGAGGAGAGATATTAGGGATAGTTTATCCATTCTGAATATATAAGTAATTGTATTAATGATATAGAAATATTACAACCTCAAAAACGAAATAGACCTATCATTCTCATCATTGATAAAAGTCATTTTGGGGAAGGCTGGGTCATAGATCAAGATAATGATGGGGGGATGAGATACGTAGTATGTTTTGGTGCGAAAAACGTACATGAAACTCACAAAAACTATCTCCAAATCAAGTGAGGTCTGCGGAGTTTAGTCACTTCTTTGCAAACTGATACTATTCTATTTCATCTAGTAATTAGGTTGAGATAGATTTAATGAGTTCAGACTAACAGCTTTTTACCTTGCAATGCTAAGGTGGATTTCATATCCTAAGTCTATGAATTTGACTTTCATGCCTATAGCTAGGTAATCGAATATTGTTGTAGATATTCCCTCTATAGAAAACTATTCTGATGATTTGGATGATGCAATAGAAAGGGATACCAATTTATTTAGCTATTATCCATATCTATAATAACATGAATAGTTTCACAATAAGAATATGAGGGAGAATGAAGAAAAAAATCCGGGAATTTTGAGTTCTCATTTGTGCCCTATAAGAAAGTGGACTTTTGGTCATGTTTGATTTATTTTTGTATTAAGATATCAAAATCCTCTTTTTTTTTGTTAACTTCTTTTAAGCTCATTCAAATATTTTTTCATCGAAGGTGTGTAATATTCAATTTTATTCATTATAAACGTCCTTTGTCCACATTGACGATGTAAGTGCCGGTTGGTCTACTAATATTTTCAATAAATAAATTAGTAAAATGTTTTCCTCCAACTTCTATGCATGCAATTTTTCATCAACTCTTTGAGAACCTACACCTCTATTTCCTCAAAGTTACACGATGACGTGAATTTTCTACCCTTGAGTAAGGAGTTCATTGCTAAGAACATCGATAAGCAATATGAAAAGGATTATGTTAAAGAAAGTGCATACTGTAATGAGGCAACCAGAATGAAGAAGAGAAAGTATATTGGAATTTATGGCTCACTACAATGAGGAAAAGCACAAGGCAACTCACAAGGAATCTTTTGTACTAAAAAATAACTCTCATTATGATGATTTACATAAACATTCAAATGGTTCATGCATTTATTTGAAGAAAAATATGTGTAATGAATTATTAATGAATGCATAATGTAGGCTCATTCATACGCTTATAATGCGAATTTCACATTAAAGAAAAACAAAGACTAAAACTTTTAGAAATATCTATCTTCTCATTATCGTATTCCTCACTTCCTTCACTCAGTAGTCTTCATTGTTCTCTTCATATACAATCAAATCTTTGAATGTATCGCACGTATCGTAGTTATATCCTTCTCACCTTTTGAAAAACGTTAGCCGTTTTCCTACAAAAGGCACTTTAGAAATAGAGTTATTCAATTTTTTTAAAACATAAGCTTTGTTATTATTGATTTCATGGACAATGTAGAGATCAAAACATTGGCTAATACTGTTCTTTCTACCTTCACATTTTGTATCAAAGGATATTTTGTAAACCAAGATCCATTGTTCTTTTTGTATTTTTCCTAGCCTCAAATTATACCTCTTTTCAAATTAGACCTTTATCTTTATCCCTGATGCCTTCAGAATTTCCTATGCTTGTTGCATTGGTTTTTTTTTTTTTTCATAACCTAAGTGTTGCATTCTGAACCACAAAAAATATCTCTCTAAAAAGACTAGAATTATAAGGAAATGGAAAAGTTAATACGTGTAGAAACACACATTTATAGTGAATGTTGAGTGGGTACGTGGGATGTAGGCCATCTTGGTGTGAAACGGATTAATACAATTGGCAAGTCTTTCTCATATATATATATATATATATATATATATATATATATATATATATATATATATATATATATATATATATATATATATATATGTATACATATATATATATATATATATATATATATATATATATATATATATATATATATATATATATATATATATATATATAGCTTTTCACATCAATATACATTCAATTCTATACAGTATGGTTCTTTACAATTCTCATATGTTTATGAAGAACTCTTTATGTCCTACCCAATTAGCATCATTCAATTTTCGCTTAACTTTCCTTTGTAGTTTCCGAAAACCTATAACTCCTCAAAGATCCATGCTTTTCCATTTTGAGTGTCTCCATAAATAGCCCTTTTTAAGAAAGTGTTAAATGTTATTCGTTTTATACTTCTTTATTTATCTTTCGACCAATGATTGTGACGACCTAAAGCAATTGAATACTTTCCAATATCTTTTAAATCTTCTTCATACGCATCTTCTTGGAAATGTTGTGGTGTGAGGTTATTAGCATCATAAGCACATGCGTGTAAATCATTTTCATGTTCATTTTCATCATTTTATTCTTCATAGCTATGTGAGAAAATTCCTAATCATGGCGAGATGTGGTAAGGATTCTTTTCTAGAGATTACATGAGCTCCAAGGAAACATCTTTTGCCACACTTGAAGGTTGTGACAACTACCTAAACTTCCTTCTTGAATTGCACATAATTTATTTTACTCTATTAGGTGCCTCAAGTTTGGGTAGGGAGGACAACATTTTAGATTCCTGTAGGCATAGAGAACTACCAGAATTTAGATGAACAAAGTATGCATGCAAAATCTTTGCATCTGACAAAGCTTGAGAATCTTGAACTATGTCGTTCCTAGATTTTGCATAATATACGAGCATATACAACCCACAACATAAAATCTGAGATGCAATAATGACATCGATATTTGACATATCATGAACTCTATATCTTCCATCAACAAATTTCACAACCAAGATGACCTTGGCTTATACTGACATTGATAATAGATTTTTCTTGATCCCTAGCATAAATAAAGGATCCAATAATGTAAAATAACAACCATCAATAGTAGTCAGAATGATCTTACCAAATCCCATGCTAGGATAAGAGGCATTGTTGGTGCATCTGATAATATTCCCTATAGAGGTAGGCTCAAGCGAAGTGAAGAAACTATGTTGTGAGTTGTTTCCCCCCCTATTAGAGTACCAAACATCTGAATCTATAGAAGATATACACTATTCATGAGAAGATGGGTCAGAACTACAAACAATCGTAAATGCCCATTCTTCATTTACACAAGGTTTAGAGACTCTCATTTGCGTGTAGAGGCTTCTACAACAACCATTCCAGCCTTTTTTTTCTTTGCCTCTTGAAATGATCATTTCCTTTACAGTATTTGAGAAAGAATTTTTGCTTTTCTATTTTCCTATCGTTTTTTTCATCCTTCTTTGACTCTATAGAACTAGCAGATTTCTGCTAATTGGTAGGTGAGCCCCATTTACCTTTGCCCTTCTATGTAACTAGGAAATTTTGATATGCAACATGCATAATGGACCTATTGTGCCTACATTGATCTTCTTGCAATAGAAGAGAGACTAGATCCTATAATATGCATCATCAATAGAAGAGTAGAAGCAAAACTCTGATATGAGTCTAGAAGACCATTCAAAGGATTTTGCACAAGTGAAGTCTCAGGAAAGACTTCATGAGTAGAAATCAAGTGCTCCAAATCTTTGATCTTTGTCAAAAAAAGGTCCATGGAATCTCCTTCATTCATGTGCTCACTCTCCAAATCCTTTCAGACGTAAGCAATGCGCACCTTATTCCTTACCTGGTAACATTTTTTCTTCTATAGTAGGTGCAATAAGATCCATATCACAAACAAGAAACTGAAGGACATCATCATCTTCAATGCCATCTACATCAGCTTCATTAACTCTATTTGTATGTGTAATAGGATGTTTTTCAACACCCTTCACAATATTCCACACTCCTCTTGCAACCAATACATGATGCATCATATAAGCCCATAATGTATAATTGGTACCATCCAACGTATCCTCAACAACCAGCATAGGGAATACATCACTGATTGCGGCCATGGCCATTGACTAAAATACCTTGACGTAGAAAAATAAGTGTATCTCAAAAAGTTGAAAAAAACTACCCTATTGATTTCTACTAAATTTGAAGCAAACTTTGAGGCGCTTATACAAGTGAACTGAAAATTGTATATGTCCATAGCACAAAAAGATGAAATTGCCTACATAGGTGCTCTGATGGTGCGTTCGAAGGCCAAAATGAGCTCATATTGCAGTTTTGACACCACATGGCAAACCTATTTTCAACTCCTTATGGCCCTAAGTATACTCACCAATTTTCATGTGATTATGAGACTGTGATGAGAGGGGTGTCAATGACACCCTAGATGAAGCAGCGACCTTCTCTGATACCAATTGTTGGAGTTTGAGGTCTGTGGAAACATGCAAACAACACAAGGAGGAAGAAGAAGCTTGGAGCACAACACACAATATTGAATGTATTACCAAGAGAATGAACAAAAGTGACCCATTAGGGTGATAGGCGTATATAAAAGCTCAAGAAAAAAACCTCCTAAAGATGGAAAAAAGTGCGTTGATGGTCCTAGTGTGTTCAGACACATCACTACTAAAATATATAGACATAATTAACATTTTATTTACTTTAAAAATAGATTTATCCCTAGAAATTTCTTAACCCACTTGTTAAAATCTAAAAAAAACGATCAGGAAAATGACATTTCAAAAATCTCCTTTACCCATCATAATTATGCATAAGCCTTTTTTACGCATGGAAGATACTCCATGGTAGATCTTTACTTATGATACAATCTATCTCAATAAAATTTTGGAAACACAGATACTACAACAACGGAAAACACCCTTGGGATTGGTGCAACTGTGTACACTTCTATAACAAGCTACCAACTTCATCTCACATATGATGAATGCAATGCATAATATAAAACAAGAGTTTTCTCCACAATTTACTATGCCATTCCCTATTGACATGAGTGTATAATTATGAGATGAAAGTTTTGAAGACAAATAAATTGATTCAAAAGGTTGTAGAAAATGTTTAAAAGACCACATACTCGATTATGAAAGGGATTCTTGAAATATTGGAGGAGGTTCATTTGAACTTCTCTAGTGAGCAATCTGTGTTTGCTTGCAAAGAGGTATTCGTTGTTGGGCATATACATAACCAGTATGGGATCAAACCATATCCTTCATTGTTCCATTTCAAAATGTGAGTGAATCTAGAAAATTTCTTTGAGAATGTCTATTTTACTGCATTTGCATAACACATTTTATTTATGTTTATCATGTCCTATACCAAGTTTTGTGAGAAAGGATAAGACTTTGTGTTGAATACGTAAGCCATGAGATCATTGAGAAAACGTCTTATTTAGGATCCTCTTCTTTAAAGGAAAACTTTTACTAGTGGCGAGACAGAATTTCAAAGTTCGTACAGGTCCGATAGAAATAGGATGGCAAATAAAGCAAGATGATGAGAAGGACAAAAGTATGCAACAAGATTTGAGTCCAAAAGCTTTCACGAGAGGCAAAGAAGTTATGTGCAAATCAAGAGGGAACTTTGGGCAGTTGTAAAAACTTCAAGTGTGGAAAAAGAATGTATATGTGCATGTATGTTGATGGAGGTTCTCTCTCTGTCTCTCTGTGCCTCTATCTCTCTCTCATACTCACACACACACACACACACATTTCAACGTATGCAACAATCAAGCCTAAAAGGATTATCAGAATTATTCCATAATGTGGTCGAGTCATCGAAAACGATTAAGGCCTCGCTAAATACTTGCGTTTCGATCATAAAGTAGTCCGTATTGTTCCTCACAATGCCAAGATGACATTCGATTCGGCATTCAATAGAAAATAGTGATATTCCTTCTCTCTTTATGATGACGCAACAATGCTAGAAAGTACGTTATGGTTACGACGGAATCGCATCACTCGATCATAAATGGTGGGAATTGCATCACACGAAGGGTAGGCATTTATGAAGAATGGTACTTGCTCTTTATGTGTTTTGTCTCCAGTGAGTAGGCCAGTGGCAGTAAATGGGTATACAAGTTGAAATGTAATCTTGATGAAACAATTGATAGGAATAAGCTAGGTTGCTTTCAAAAGGTTATGCTCAAGGTACAGTCATCGACTTTGTTGAGACCTTTGAAACCACATCCCAAATGACTACTATTCATAGCATTTATGCACTTGCAACTGATCATCGTTGGAATGTACATTCGTTGGACATTAAAAATGCTTTTTGGAATGTTGATTTACATAAAGAGGTGTATGTATTTCAGCCCCCTGGTTTTGTGCAAAGAGGGTGTGAAAATAAAGTGTGCAAGCTGGAAAAGGCCTAATATTGTTTGAACAAGCACCCCACGCTTGGTATGAAAAGACACATAACTACTTGGTGGCACATGGTTTTGAGAGCAGTCCAAAGTAGAGCAGCTTATGTGTTGAGCATGCAAATGATGTGCTTCTTATCATTGTTGTCTATGTGTATGACATTCTACTCATGAGTCCTAATTAGAAGCATATTACTGATTTTTAGGCAAATTTGCATGCCTCTTTTGAAATGCTAGTTTTAGCACATTTGCATTATTATTTGGACATCCAATTTATGCAGGTTGATGATGGAATAGCTTTTTGTCAAAGAAAATATAATGACACATTATTGAAGCATTTTGACATTGAAGACTCCAAAACTATGGCCAACCCTATGGAAAGAGGCTTATAGTTGAGTCTTCATGATGTTGTAGATGCATTTGATGTAGGTCTCTATCATGATGTTGTTGGATGGCTTATTTACTTATGCATTACATGGCTTGATATTCACTGTGTTGTCTCTTAGATGGGAAAGTTCATACATTGCCCATGTGTCAAGCATATGTGATTAAGTGCATCTTTCACTACTTAAGTGGTACATATCTACTTGGATTTTTTTATCCCAAGCAGCGATCATTACCACCAAATTTTCATGATTTTTCTGACTCTAATTGGGCAAGTTGCTATGATACTTGTGTGTCCAGAAGTGGTTTTTGCTTCATGCTTGGAAGCTCATGCATATCTTGGTTTAGCCAGAAGGAGCCTTCATTGGTCACTCCTAGTTATGAGGATGAACATAGGGTAGCTTTCATAGTGATTATTAAGTGTGTGTGTGTGTGTGTGTGTGTGTGGATCAAACAAATTTTGGCTACATAGGGTGTATGTCTGTCATTGGCTACCACCATCTTCACTAACGGTCAAAGCACATTGCCAATTGTGAGGAACCCTCTGTTCCATGCTCGAACTAAGCGAATTGAGTTCCACTATCATAATTTCATGGAGAGATTCTTTGCTGGAAAGATCTATCTTGTAGATGTTTTGACATAGGAGAACATTGCATATCTTTTCACAGAGGCCATGCCTAGGGCAAAGTTTGTAGATTTCCCCAAAGATTTGGGCTTACTTCTTTTTGTGGATTGATACCACATAGCTTTGTAGTTACATCACTTCCAAGGGGATTTGTTGATATATTTTGGTAGTGATGTGTGTGAACACACTTAGGACTGTCGAGACACTTTTTTCCCTCTTTAGGAGGTTTTTTTTGCTCTGGCTTGTATATATGTCTTTAACCCTATTGGGTTAACTATATTTGCAGATTCACTTGCTAATACATTTAGTATTGTGTTTTGGGCTCCAAGATTCTTCTTCTTCCTTTTTATTTTCATGTGCTTTCATAGATTTCAAACTCCAACATATAAAACACATGATCATGCACTTTATACCTTCTCTTGTATTCATGTTCATGCAAAGAAGTGAGTCTTCTTGATCTTGATCATCTCCATAGATATTGTATTCTTTGCTTCATTTGTATCCACCATGGGATTTATTGTTGTATGAGTTGTTATTGAATCCATATGAGTTGTTGAACCATTCTCTTGAGCTTCCATGGCTTACTTTGTTGTATACTCTCCCTCTTTGGTTCCTTGGATTCCAACAATAGTTTTTTGTAATAGGATTGGTTAGACCACATATGGGACATGGTTATGAGCCTTGAGGTCTGCCCAGTTTGTCTACCTCCTCTACCTCTTCGTCTTGACCCTCTACCTCTATCTGCAAAGTTGA